>CM076580.1:1555217900-1555543294 GCA_034641835.2 Pinus albicaulis | reverse complement strand
AACACCCGCCTTTCTATTTTGAACTCATGTGGCTTTTTGTTGAATACAAACTATATTAGGATAATCATATGATAGATACTTGGCTTAAGTAAAGTAGTATTAATCACTTCTTTATTTCATAATTGTTTGGTCAAGATTAGTAACCGATGTTAGTAGCAGCCATGTCGTTGGAGATGACTTGGAAAATTCTTAAAAAGGTATTAAACTCTATCAATTTCTCTATCATAAGGTATTAAAGTCGATCAATTTCCATGATCTGCTAGTGGAAATTACATGTATTCATCAGCATCACAGAAAACATTTCCTTTCCTCGTGAGTCAAAGAAAAAAGGCATATCAAAATGGTTTCCATAGTAACAAGACCAAAATAAAAATCAGAAAATGCTATCTGCATTGAACTCAATCTGAACATAGATTAAAGGCTAGGCAAATCGGCTAAGTGATTGACAGAGACGAAGATTAACCTCTAGCAATGAGTTCGTTATCGCCTCATTGCCATGGCTGCTGTGCCGCCGCTGGAAGCCTCGCAGAACTAGGCTACCGGGTGATGGAAGCTGCACTATCAAACGTAAAGTCGCAATAAAGAATAATACAGCTCATTCATAGGATCCAGGATCTCACGCCATATTTGATATCTCAAATAAAGGCGAGTGGCCATTACATTTAAGAGTTCTTCCACATAAGAAGACTCCGACTCAAGCATGAACGAAGAAAATAAACCCTCGCCCTCCGAATCTTCGTAAAGAATACCGGTGCCTCATTGCTTGAAACCAATGGGTCATGGATAGCCTCAAAGAATGTGCACCAAGAGCTCGAAAAACCTAATGGCTTCCGCCAACGCCTCTCCGCTCCCTTGGCCCCTGCTGGGCATTTCCGCCGCCATCACCTTAGCAAAGGAATGATACACCGAGGGGTTCAACGCCGTTAGTGCCTCTCGAGGCCTCTCCTCCAAAATCTTCACGTAAGATTTGGATCTTCGATCCGGCAACAAATCTTGTGCAAGTCGCAGATCGAGGGTTTAATCCCACTTGGAACTATGCAGATCTTGCTGCAGGGACTCTCGACCCCACCAATGTCCCTCTCTGCCGGCGACTTGGCTCAGGAGTAATCACCATCGCTAGGTGGCACAAAGACTTCAGATCAGATCTCTTTTCGGGCACGCGCAAGCAGCGGATCTGCTTATCAAACCCACCAGAAAGGCCTGCAAAGGCACCAAGGATGGGAATACTCACCAAATGCGTCCGGGCGCCTCGTCCTGCTTTGGCCATTGCTCAAAGCCTGACGATTCTGGACATGGATCGGTCTACTGATTCCCGGAAGCAGGTTTCTTCTTTGAACCAGCCAGATCTGCCAGAAGAAGCACCTACATTTCAGATTCAAGTCACACTCTCGGGCAAGACGACAATGCTTTGGGTGCATGCAACAGATCTTGTGCAGAATCTTCTACAAAAAATCGAACACCGACTGGGGATCCCTTCCATTCACCTGAGATTGCTATATAAGGGTAAGCAACTTATGAACTCCCTTCCCCTCTTCTTTTACAACATTCAAAAGGACGCTTCTATTACAACTACCTTTCGTTTAAGAGGTGGATCCATAGGGCAGACCTCCTCTGGCCCTTCTTTCTCTTTTAAAGACGCAGTCCGCAAAAACGCTGCCCACCCCCAGGCTTCTTCGAAAGCAGCTCAACCAACTATGGTTCCAAAACCATTTTTGGTGGATAAATCAGAGGAAGTTCCTACTATCAGCTTCTCTCATTCTGAGATTGACGAACGCTACCATTTTTTTGCAGAATCCGCAATCATATGCATATTTAATGGGCTATGGCCTCGCACATCAGATCTTTACCAATGGATCCATACCAATTGGACCAAAAGAAGCCAGATCTTCTTATGTTCAAAAGGATTCTTCATAGTGGCTTTTGACTCAAATGAAGACTTCCAGAAGGCATTAACATGAGGCCCTTAGTTCTGGGGTTCGGCTGGACTTTTCCTCACCCCTTGGTTTCCAGACTTCGACCCTTCTACAGCTGTCATCACCAAGCTTCCCATTTGGGTCCGGCTCCCAAATCTCCCAGCTCATTTTTGGCATATTTCTGTCTTCATATCCATTGGAGACGCCCTAGGACGCTTTCTAGCTATGGACTCTTCAAGAAAGGAAAATGGACTCTTCACCTACGGCAGAATATGTGCAGAAATAGATATCAGCAAAGGGTTGCCGGATCAGATCAACCTTAAGATTGGAGATTTCCACTGGACACAAACCTTGGATTACGAAAATATAGCCTTTCGTTGCCGACATTGTCATCAAACAGGGCACCTCCAGAGTACATGTTCCCAGTTCCTCGACAAAAAGAAGAATCAGAATCGCAAACCCAAATCAAAGAGCTGGAATCCCTGTGTCCCTCCCACTCCTATGGACGACACAGATTCCTCTAGTTCGGATGAGGAGGAATTTGAAGCAGATGGGCAGAAATATGAGAATCCGCTGGACGCTCCCTCGTTCAATCTGGAAATCCCCTCTGCCCAGCCAATCTCTCAGAAACGTTCTCATGTTTCTTCGTCTTCAGATTATGACAAGGATATTCCGCCGCCAGAGCAGAATAGTTTACAACTTGTTATGGCTCATCCAAATTCCATTGGCTGGGTCAAAGTAAGCAAGAAAAAAGGCAAGAAATGTCGTGTGGCAGAAACAGGCCACGCTGGGTAGTTTCCTTTGCTCAGAGCCTGTTTTTTGTATTCCGGTGTTTTCTTTTTGCTCATTCCCGGATTGTCTCTCAGGAGCAAGGTTGATAGCCTATCACCTACAGCTCCCATGCTTCTCTGATTCGCTTGCATGCAAGCTTGATTGTACTATACTTTTATTTTCTTAATAGAATTTTAATGCCTTGATTGAGAAAAATTCACTCCAATGCATTGGGCATTCACGTACTTGTGTAAACTATACAAGTTTCAAACCCTAGATCTCTTCGAAGTCGAAACCAAGTAAATTTTTTTGTCAAACTCACCAACTTCACAAAATTCAAGGATTTTGAACAGGACTCACTGAGTATTGAAAGTTCCACCAGTGGACTCATTTGGCGGCACTATCAAGAAAAATATTCTTTTTTTCATTGATTGGCTTTTTTATTTATTGTTTTGCACTAAAAACGACAGTTTTCATCTAAGATGGTTTGCATGGTTTGAAGTGCTCCAAAGAGTACTATGCTGATACCACTTCTAGACTCTACAAGCATTTTCAATTTACAATGACGAAATTTCAGTAACAATCTTGGGAAGGGAGGAGAAATAAAACCTCCCACGGAAATTACTGAATTCAAGTGGTAAAATCAACTTCATCAACTATTGGGTATTGTCAATGTGGCTTCAATTGAAGAGAAAATCAAACACCCCCTTTCTAGCGCATATAATAAATGTTTTATTATTATAAGGGTTAATAATCCCTCCATTGAAAATTACAATGTACAAGAAGGCCAATGGGTTTTTGGATATGGCATGGTGATACAAGCAACAGAGGCAAACATACTAGGCAACCTTCACATTTCTAGTTCACATTTATTTTTCAAAATTTTGCATCTATTAGAGCTCGTCCTCCTTAATTTTCAATTTTTAATTATCAAGAATTCTACACTATACTAAGCACACTCTAAGCTATAGAAGTTTTTTGTCCAGGTACTAGGTCAAATGTGTAGTGCGTCCATATGAAAACATAATTTCACTATAAGAGGCACACCAAGCGGACTCAAAAACAAATAAAATGCTTTAGTGTTTGTGAACTATAATCTTCAGTGCTCCAAAAGGCAATTGCAAGAAAAAAATATTGATCATGTCATTGAGTTAGACAAGGTTGATCCAAGATCAACTATCATTGCAATATAAATAATTTTATGAGGAGAATTTCGGAGCATTTTAAAAAACTGATGTTCATTGTTCATTGTTTATGCCTATGAATAAAATTGATGTGAATGTCATTTGAGATTATTTACATCACCTTATATCTATGTTGTACACAATCTAATTCTATGGATTTTTTATGAAATGAAAAATGCTTAATGATTCCTTGTGAAATCGTGAAAGTTTTAAGTAATATTTTTAAATCAAGTTATTATTTATTTTTCCATCTTGTCTCTACTTTAGTTTTCCTGAGTCATTCTAGAGTCCAACTCATGTTACTTGTGTTGAATGGAAAGTATATTTGGATATCTTTGATATAATAGATACCACAACAATGAGAAGGAATCACACTCCATTTTAAAATTGCTTGCTGTTATTGCAACTGATGTTGATAAATCAGTTGATGTTGTTGGGACGGTGACTGGGAAAATTTCCTTGCAAGGTATTAAAATCAATCAATTTCCTTGAAAGATATTAAACTGTATCAATTTGCATGATCTTCTAGTGGAAATTACATGTATTCATTAGCATCACAGAAAACATTTCCTTTCCTCTTGAGTCCTAGAAAAATGCATCTCAAAATGGTTTCCATAGCAACAAGACCAAAATAAAAATTAGAAAATGCTATCTGCATTGTCTTCAACACACCCACAGATTGGGAATCTATGTTGCTATGTCCTTACACATAACTCCATTAGCTCCAATAATATGAATTGTCGAAACTTCAAAGTTTCAACCAGTCAACTCATTTGGCCAGTTTGGTAAGCTAAGAAAAACTTTTGTTCCATTAGCTTGATATAACGTTACTTGTGGAAAGTATACTAGTTTCAACAAATATACTCATTTGCCAGTTTGTAAACCAAGTAAAAATTTTGGTCAAACTCACTAACTTCACAAAATTCAAGTATTTTGAACAAGACTCACTGAGTCTTGCAAGTTCCACCTGTTGACTCAATTGGTGGCCCTATCAAGAAAAATATTCCTTTTTTCCTTGATTGGCTTGTTTATTTGTTGTTTTTCACTAAGAAAGACAGTTTTCATCTAAGACAGTTTGCATGGTTTGAAGTGCTCCAAAGAGTATTGTGTTGATACCTCTTCTAGACTCTACAAGAATTTTCAATTTACGATGAAGAAATTTCAGTAACAATCTTCGGAATGGAGGAGAAATAAAACCTCCAACAGAAATTATTGGATCCAAGTGGTAGAATCAACTTCATCAACTATTAGGTATTGTCAATGTGGCTTCAATTGCAGAGAAAATCGAACACCCCCTTTCCTGTGCATATAATAGAAGTTTTATTATTATAAGGGTTAATAATCCATCCATTTCAAATTACAATGTACAAGAAGGTCAATGGCCTATTTGAATATGGCATGGTGATTCAGGCAACGGAGGCAAACATACTAGGTAACCTTCACATTTCTATTTCAGGTTTATTTTTCAAAATTTTGCATTTATTAGAGCTCGTCCTCCTTAATTTTCAATTTTTAACTATCAAGAATTCTACACTATACTAAGCACACTCTAAGCAATAGAAGTTTGTTGTCCAGGTACTAGGTCAAATGTGTAGTGCATCCATATGAAAGCATAATTTCACTATAAGAGGCACAACAGGCTAACTCAAAAACAAATCAAATTCTTTAGTGTTTGTGAACTATAATCTTCAGTGCTCCAATAGGCAATTGCAAGCAAAAAATACTGATCGTGTCATTGAGTTAGACAAGGTTGATCCAAGATCAACTATCATTGCAATATAAACAATTTTATGAGGAGAATTTGGGAGCATTTTAAAAAACTGATGTTCATTGTTCAGTGTTTATGCCTATGTCTAAAATTGATGTGAATGTCATTTGAGAGTATTTACATCACCTTATATCTATTTTGTACACAATCTAATTCTATGGATTTTTTATGAAATGAAAAATCCTTAATGATTCCTTGTGAAATCGTGAAAGTTTTAAGTAATATTTTTAAATCAAGTTATTATTTAGTTTTCCATCTTGTCTCTACTTTAGCTTTCCTGAGTCATTCTAGAGTCCAACTCATGTGACTTATGTTGAATGCGAAGTATATTGGGATAACTCTGATATGATGGATACCACAACAAAGAGAAGGAATCATACTATGTTTGAGAATTGCTTGCTGGTATTGCAACTGATATTGATAAAGCAACTGATGTTGTTGGGACAGTGACTGGGAAAATTTCCTTGCAGGATATTAAACCCAATCAATTTCCTTGCAAGGTATTAAACTCGATCAATTTCCATGATCTGCTAGTGGAAATTACATGTATTCATCAGCATCATCGAAAACATTTCCTTTCCTCATGAGTACCAACAAAATGCATCTTAAAACAGTTTCCACAACAACAAGACCAAAATAAAAATCAGAAAATGCTATTTGCATTGTCTTCAACACACACACAGATTGGGAATCTATGTTGCTATGTCCTTACACAGAACTCCATTAGCTCTAGTAACATGAATTGAGGAAAAATTCAAAATTTTCAACCAGTCAACTCATTTTCCAGTTTGATAAGCCAAGAAAAACTTCTGGTCCATTAGCTTGATATAACGTTACTTGTGGAAACTATACTAGTTTCAACAATTCAACTCATTTAGCCAGTTTGTAAACCAAGTAAAAAATTTGGCCAAACTCACCAACTTCACAAAATTCAATGATTTTGAACAGGACTCGTCGAGTCTTGCAAGTTCCACCTGTTGACTCAGCTGGCAGCACTATCAAGAAAAATATTCCTTTTTTCATTGATTGGCTTGTTTATTTTTTTTTTTACACTAAGAAATACAATGTTCATCTAAGACGGTTTGCATGGTTTGAAGTGCTCCAAATAGTACTGTGGTGATACCTCTACAAGCATTTTCAATTTACAATGAGGAAATTTCAGCAAGAATCTTGGGAAGGGAGGACAAATACAACCTCCCATGTAAATGACTGAATCCAAGTGGTAAAATCAACTTCATCAACTATTGAGTATTGTCACCTTAAGCTAGTGAGCAAACATTTTATTGGCAAGCCGAAAGGACAAAAGTGGGATTCATCTAGACATATGTGTGTGCACAAGAGAGGTGTTATGCATTGCATATGCTTGACCACTATATATAAGTGTCTCCCCTGACTACATTTTGACCACTATCTCTAAGTATCTAAGAGGAAGTTGTTAAAAACACCCCTTAAAAGTTTAAATTTTCATGACTTTCACAGGGGGGTGTTTCAAAAAATGCCCCTAAGGGCTTTTCTGTAGTATTGTTTGAAAAATTTCCTCACCAGAATCTAGCTCCCTCCTCACCCTGCCCACCCACACCATGTCCCCATTCCCAAAAAAAATATGTTCTTGTTATGACCTTGATTATGGATGAACTCAAAAAATAAAAAATAAAAAGCAAAAGAGAGTTTAAATGTTGGTTTATATTTTTTTGTTTTCCTAATCTTCATCAAATTATATTGAATAGAGCTTAGTTAAAAATGTAGGCCAAAGGCATGGTATCATGTCCTCTTAATTTCTCTACTAATGATTCATAATTCTTACATTATTTAGGTCTTGACATTTGTTTCCACGCATTTATTTCTTCATCCTACTTTGCTAACCTTTCCCTCGAGTTAAGCAGAGAACTCAAGATGTTTCCCATGTTTTGAAATTTGTTCATACTCCAATCACTAAAGAGGATAATATCATAAAAGAAAGAGAAAAAATTTCGACCAAATGTTCCTCAAAACATCACAACTCCATTAATGTTCCTAACCCACTTGTTTTAAATTATTTCAATGAATATATAGAATCTTGTTTTGACATTAGTCAACATGCCTTGGCAGGTCATTTTTAGGATGAAATCCCCTCGAAAAGTACAATTTAGACTCAGGTTGGAGATTTATGGGAGTTGTATGACTAGCATAATAAGATTTGAATTTAAAATAATCCCAAGGTTTTTTTCATATTCATATTTAAGGAGGCCTCAACCTACATAGTTCTTGGGAATGTACGACCTTGAGCTTTTTCAAAACACTATGGGATTGTTTTCTCACTATATTGAAAATTTTTAGTTGAGAAATATGTTGAGTTAATTCTCTGATCTATAAGAATTCCCTAGGTTTTCAGGTATAGCTTTGACATTTCCTAGAAAGGCAAGCTTGTCCCATATGAATATTTCTCTACCATAGACCTAGAAAATACATCTTAGCCAAGACCACATAGCGCATTTCTATGAAAATTAATTTGTCAAATGACATTCCCATCAGGATTAGCTCTAGCTATTGTGACTCATAGTGATAATTTCTAGCCCAAATCAATTTAAATCATGGCTAACCTTGCTCAATATGTTTGTAGGCTATCATATCAGTTTCCTTGGCAGAAACGCTATGTGATCCTTGGTGGCAAAAATTATTGTATGTTCTAGTTACTAATTTCCCCCTTGATGCTTGGGAAAAAATATATTGAATGACAAATTATCAACATACAAGTTGAGGATTTAAGACTCTAAATACTTGTTTCTACTACTAGAGTCTTGATAATAATGCCTTCCTACAATTAGGAGTGCCTCAGAAACTATTGACACCCAGGTAGCCAGGACAATAAAGCTCCTCCAACTACCCTGACCCTAATTAACATACATGTAGAACATACCCACCTAATGGTACAACCCCTAGTTTGTAGAGTTGTCAAGCTCATTTTAACATAGGCAGGCCAAATAGGCCACCATCATCATTAGCCCCAAATTAAGCCTTCTCAAGGAATGTTTAGGATATTTTGGACGTTAATAGAAAGGAAATAGTCTATTGATTATGCTAGTTTGTTAATAGCCTAGACATAATCTGTCTGTAAGTGAGTGACAGGATTTTTTCCCACTTAATTTCGTTTGATACAGTGCATGGAAGGCATATAGATCTGAGCCTGGGAAGGGAAAAATGTTTTAGCAATGTTGTTGTTAACCACACTATCTACCTGTGTTACATATTCAGGCACGTCATGTATAAAGATTTTCCAATGTTTTGTTACAACTAGATGGAAATTGGATATATGTTAATGGTTTCCAATATCTATGCCCCAAATGATGCTTTGGAATGTGCAATTTTTCACCATTGAATAATTGAAAATCTATCATAGGCAAATTGGTTGATTTGTAGGGACTTCAACATGCTTGAGCCAAAATGACAAGAAGTTCTTCTTTCTTCCTCACTGTTAGAGCCACAGATATCGAGAGGAATCCAGATATGCTATTTTTTTTTTTAACACCAAAATCTTCATATATTCTCTACAAACTCGTCGCCCAAAAAAATCCTACTCTGATACCATGTAGAAAATCTAACCAATGAGATTCAAATTGATCTTGTAATTTACTAAAAAATGATATTGAATCCTTCCTACGTTTTGCAGAAACAAAACACGATAGCACAATCACATATAAGTAAGAAAGAAATTATCAATTGCACAACACAAGATGTATCTGGGGAAAGAAACTGCTCAAAACACATCTATCTCTATTTTGTATTAAGTCAAGGAATCATGAAACAATACAATGCTTAATCTCTCATGAGATTCTCTAGCAGTACTCTAACAATTGTCTCTCGCCTGATCTAGGAAAACTCGATATAGTACTTAGCCAATTCTCAAACTTCCTTCACCCTACCTTGCTCATGCAATTCCTAGGGAATTAGGTCCCCATTAATTAGTAAAATCAATATTCCTTGATTGCATAATCGATCATGGCATCCTAATGACTTTATAATTGCACATGGGAAATTTTGTATAAATACAACTTATAGTCATGTTCCCTTTAACCTCTATCTCAAATGGGTCTTCCTCGGAACTCACATGCATGCAGCTATTAATAGATAATTATCAGTTATTTTATTGATAACTCATTATCAATTAAATATAATTTAATTCACTAGCCAACCTCTCACTAGCTCATCACTCAGTTAAAACTAGTTAAATTGATTTTAACTCATTTAATTGAGTTAACTAATTCACACATGCACCCCACTAATGCATTAACTGCAATTGGACCCAAAAAATATTATAATCCCTCTACATGCCTCATCTTAGACCCTCAACTAGAATTTTTTGAGCTAACTTAGTCATCATGACTTAGTTAACTAACACAAGTTTTTATGAGATGAAATTACAATTTATTGTCCAATTTATTTAAGGGAAAAATAAATTAGACACCTGACCACATTCCTCACTCCTGGTGCATCAAAATTCCTCACCAATTGTATAAATTACACAAACAATATGTATATCATGGATTCAATCTGATCTAACAATGTGCTAAAGTTAGATATTGAATCATTCTACAAATCAATTGCGGAAATTAAATACAATCACCATTCACGTGAAGCAAAGACGAATCAATCAAACCACATAAAGTCTATATAGATTCTAAAGTCTATAGAGATTATTCACATGAATCCTAATCTTCTTGTCTTGTCCTATTGCTTTGTGTGGAAGGAAAACTTTTCCTTCACTGAAAACAACATCATAGCCTCTATCATCCAAAGTTGCAACTGAAACTAAATTTTTATTCAAGCTTGGTACATGCAATACATATTTTAATAAAAATGGTTTACCTGACTGTCTCTAGAAAGTAACTGTAGCAATCTTGGTAGCGTTATACCTTCCGTTGTCATACATTTCGATATGCATCTAGAGGTCCTTATCCTCCAAGCTACTGAAAATTTCTCTATCTCCCATCATGTATAAAGATGCACCACTATCCAAGCACCACCCTGATCCCATCGCATTTGACACCATGAATGCGATCAGTGAGAATGTGATCAAGGTCATGGCATGCAAATTAGGAATGAAAAGGAATGCTAACACATTTCAGACAATGTAAATGCATGCTAAAGAGTGTTAGGGAGTGTTGGGGCATATCAAGGGATAACTAGGTCAAAATGCATGGAAAGGAACGAATAAGAGTGTGTGCCAGGGAGTGTCAGTGAATTCAAGTGTGCTAAGGATAAAGTGTGTTAGGAGAAGTTTTGAATAGGGTTTAAATGAGGCAAGCCTATGGTTGTTATATGGGGCTCGACATAGAAGTTTTAGACAAAGGGAGATCACTTTGTGCTAGGCACAACATTTTTTTTCCTTTAGCTATTTTTTTTATATGAGATGTGGCACACTTTGGCTACATGCTCATGTTTTAAACTATTCCATATAATTTCATATTGTACATTGTTGTGTATAAGTTTTGGGGCACTCGGCTTGTGTCGAATTATATCTTGTGTGCCTTGTGCATCTTGTGTTTCTTGCAAACTCTCAGTTAATGTTCTACTCTTTATATGAACTGAACATACATGTGAAATATTTCCTATGCAAGGTATGTTGCTTAGTTTTTTTTATGGCCATGGCTAGATCATGTGATCCTTGTCTTGGTAACTAGTTAAGTGGGAAAATTTGAGCTTGGACAAGAGTGGCATAAGATGAGTTATATGCAGTTCTTAGGCAAACAAGGCACAATCTACTTGTTGTAGGTGCAATTGGTCAAGTTGTTGTAGTTGAAGCAGGCCAATATTGTCACATGAATTGTAGTAAACAAGGACTTGATTGGGTTCCAAAATCATGAAAAAATGTAAAGGCTAGTTGTGAGGACATGAGTGCCAGACATTATAGGGAATGCTAAGATGTGTTATATAGTGTGAAGGCATGCCAAATATTCTAAGATGTGCCAAGATGTGCAAGGGTGTGTCAATGCGTGCCAGGGACTGAAAAGTCAAAAAAGGGAGAAACAAGTTAAACTACAAGGAAATGAACACATAAGAGGGTTAATCCTTCTTGCTAATGTTGTACTATGGACTCCTCATAGCTAGGTTCGATCCATGAGACACACCATCTCAATGGACCCTCACCAAATTTCTTATCTTTGGATTATGTCTACACATCATCCCACCTTTCACCTGGAGGTATGGTTGCATGTGCTCCCTCTGCCTATATAGATCAAAATTCTCCCCCTCATGGAGGACTCTGCTTGAATGGGCACTTCCACTCAGTCTCCTCTTTGCTTCTCCAATTGTGGCTGCTCCACAACCTTCTGAGACTGCTTCTAAGGCTACATGTTGAGAGGTGATTTGTACTCCCTCTCAACAACCAAGTCTCTAACCTCTACTTTTCTCCTAAAACATTTGCATGCATTTGGTACCTCAAGTGCATATAGGTTCTTGAATCGTGCACATTGTAATTGTCTTGCCATTACAAAAGTTTATGAAAACATTTTGATTTTAAATCGACGATATATCCCTCATCCGAGCTCCGAATTGACTTTCCATTTGGGTAGTTTTTCACAAGGAATTCAAATATGCTATTTTTTTTTTTTTACACCGAAATATTTAGATATTCTCAGCAAACTCGTCACAAAAAAAATTCCTTCTCTGATACCATGTAGAAAATCTAACCAACGAGATTAAATCTGATCTTGTAATGTACTAAAACAAGATATTGAATCCTTCCTACAAATTCCGAAAACAAAACATGATTGCACAATCACATATAAGTAAGAGAAATAAATTATTAATCACACAGCAGAATATGTATCTAGAGAAAGCAACTGCTCAAAACCACTCCATCTCTATTGTATATTAATTCAAGGAATCATGAAACAATACAATGCTTAATCTCTCATAGTATTATCCAGCACTCTGCCAATCGTCTCCCACTGATCTAGGAAAACTCAGTCTAGTACTTCGCCGATTATCAACCTTCCTTCAACTTGACTTACTCATGCAATTCCTCGGGAATTAGCTCCCTGTTAATTATGAAAATTAGTCTTCCTTGATTGTGCAATCGATCATGGCATCCCAACGACTTTATAATTACACATGGGAAATTTTGTATAAATACAACTGATAGTTATGTTCCCTTCAACCTCTGTCTCAATTGGGTCTTCTTTGGAACTGACATGCATGAAGCTATTAATAGTGAATTATCAGTTATCTGATTCATCACTCATTGTGAATTAAATCTAATTTAATTCACTGGACAACCTATCACTATCTCACCACTTATTTAGAACTATTTAAACTGATTTTAACTCATTTAATTGTGTTAACTAATTCACACCTGCACCCCACTAATGCATCAACTGCAACTGAACTCCAAAAATATTAGATTAATACCTCTACATGCCTCATATTAGACCCTCAACTTGAATTTCTTGAGCTAACTCAGTCATCATGACTTAGTTAACTGACACAAGTTGTTATGAGATGAAATTACAATTTATTGTCCAATTTATTTAAGGGAAAAATAAATTAGACGCCCCAAATTCCTCAATTCTTGTGCATCAAAATTCCTCACAAGTGTGGGTGGATTTTTTTTGTCCTTTCTGGTTTCCAATTTCAATGTTTCTTGTTGCAAATTTCAGCATTTCAGAATTTGATGCGGCCTTCACAGAAAGACACCATTGAAATCACATGCTCAGATTCACATGAGCAACCTCTCTTAAGCTCGATCTGCCATAAGAGAACCAACAACATGCCATCCTAATTCCTTGCTCGAACCGACCATTAAGGTATGCAACGTTCTTGTGAACCCTCACACGATGATCTTGCTCTTGAATGATGATCATGGCCTCCCTTTAGCAACCCTTACTTGGTCCTCTTACTCGACCTACTTTAGGACTACATATCTCTTCGCCCCGTTGATCAAATGGGATCCTTCTCACTTGAAGTTATTTCATTCATCCTAAGGCCTCCTTAAATAGTTTTTCCTAGACCTTTTAGGAACCCTCTAAAACTTACAGGTTTTATCCACTTAGATGTTAGGAAATATTAGTTTTCCTTTTTAATTTTCTTTTAGATTTTAAACCCCATATTGGGTCCAGAATCCCTTTTCTTGGCTTCTTTGCACACAAAGCCTTTCATGGCCAAACTCACACAAACCCATCTCACTAGGCTTTTAGAGTACCTCCCAGGCTACACAATTTAACAACATAGCCTAGTTGTAGTAATCTTAACTTGGTCAAGCTCTTGAAGTCAAGCGAGGGCTTGGTTGGGTTCCCAAGTTGCAAATTAAGTAAGGGTAGTTGTGAGGGCATGATAGTTAGGGAGGGTAAGGGCATTCACATTAGGAATGAAAAGGCATGCTAACACGTGTTGGAAAATTTTAGTGCATGCTAAAGTGTGTTAGGGAGTATCGGGGCATATCAAGGGATAACTAGGTCAAAATGCATGGAAAGGAACAAATAAGAGTGTGTGTGAGGGAGTGTCAGTGAATTAAAGTGTGCTAAGGATGAAGTGTGTTAGGAGAAGTTCAGAATAGGATTTACAGGAGGCAAGCCTATGGTTTTTATATGGGGCTCGGCTTAGAAATTTTAAACCAAGGGGGATCACTTTGTGCTAGGCACAAAATTGTTTTTCCTTTAGATTTTTTTTTTTTTTTTTATTAGATGTGGCACATTTTGGCTACATGCTCATGTTTTAAACTATTTTAGATAATTTCATATTTACATTGTTGTGTATAATTTTGGTGGCACTCTACTTGTGTCGGCTTATATCTCATGTGCCTAGTGCATCTTGTGGTTCTTGCAAACTCTCAGTTAATGTTCTACTATTTATATGAACTGAACATACATGTGAAATATTTTCTATGTAAGCTATGTTGCTTAGTTGTTTTATGGCCATGGCTAGATCATGTGATCCTTGTCTTGGTAAATAGTCAAGTGGGACAAGTTGAGCTTCGACATGAGTGGCATAAGACGAGTTATGGGAAGTTTGTAGGTGAACAAGGCACAATCTACTTGTAGTAGGTGCAATTGGTCAAGTTGTTGCGGTTGAAGCAAGCCAATATTGTCACATGAAATTCAATAGCCAAGGAATTTATTGGGTTCCCAAGTCGTGAAAAAATGTAAAGGCTAGCTGTGAGGACATGAGTTGCAAGGCATGCTAGGGAATGCTAAGATGTGTTAGATAGTGTGAAGGCAAGTCTAACATGCTAAGATGTGCCAAGTGATAAGGCATGCCAAGATGTGCAAGGGTGTTTCAATGCATACTAGGGACTATCAAGGCAAAAAAAGGGAGAAACAAGTTAAACTACAAGGAAATGAACACATAAGAGGGTTAATAAGTCATCAATTTACCTTTTCTAAGAGGGGCAAGCTAGGCACACCAACACTAGGTGCCAATAGGTGCCAAGTGCAAAGTCTTAGTGCATTCAAAGTGTCAAGTCTTCCTTTGTTGCTTCTCATCTACTTTCCAACATTTGATCTCAAATAAATTTAATATTAAATCATGCCAAATTATACCAAGGCATATCAACTTATTCCATACATGCTAAGACTTTCTAAGAGCCAACACGTGCCAAGTGCCAATATGTGTCACATAGTGTTATGAATGCTATGAAGTGGAAGGGCATGTTGAAGAGTGCTAAGGTGTGCTAGAGAGTGCTAACTCATTTTGAGAAGTGTAAAGGAGTATTAGGACAAAAAATTAAGGGAGAACTAGGTCAAAATTCATTGAAGTTAATGAATATGAGGAACGTGTGCCAGGGACTACTGTTAATGAGTGCTAGTTTTCATGCCAAGGTATGATAAGGATTGGTAAGGCATGCTATGGAATATCAAGACATGTCAATAAGTATCAAAGTGTGCTTGGGAGTTCCAAGGTGTGCTAATTATATGTGCCAAATAGTGCCAAGATATTCAAATACATGTCAGGTGCTAAGGATGTGCAGGGTGCGAGGGTATGTCAATTTGTGTCAAGAATTTGAAGGAAATAAAAGGAAGAATCAATAAGAGGGTTAATAATTTGGGACTTTATATTTTTCAAAAGGGGCATTCTAACCACACTAATAATAGGTTAGAATACATGCCAAATGGCATTGTGTGCCAAGTGCTAATGTATGTCAATGCATTCAACCAAGGTGTTCCAAGGCATGCTAGGGAATACATGCATGCCAACACATGTTAGAAGAGTTCTATGTTGTGCTAGCACATGCCACCATATGCTTGGGCGTCAGTGTCATGACAAGATGTTCTAGGGACAAAGATGTTACAAGACATGTGAGGTGTTAAGAAATTTTAGTAGGTGCCAAATCATTAAATTAAGGTGTTCCCAGATAGTTGAGGAGTGTTAGATCTTTCTCATTAATAGAATTGATAGAGCCTGGTTATGTATTAAATAATATGTTTCCTACACAGATTAGTGGGACTTTATCTAAAAGGAATTTTCTAGATAATAAAATTAATAGATATGAACCATGTGTTGACTCATAGGAAAACTCTATTCGACTAGTCATTACTTGAGGGAAATGATACACACTAATTACTTCTTAAAAATTAACTGACTCTAACCACTATGGCCTTGAATATATTATAAAAAAGACTCCACAATAATGGTATTAAATCGTTATATTATTACAAAAAAACATTAATTATTAAGCACATAATGTCATCAAAAACTCATTGCAATGATCCATGGTGTTATCACACATAAATTTTTAACTTTTTATTAGGGTCACTCATCTATGTTTCATATGTCTCATGAGGTTTGTCCATGAAATTGATGAAAAATTCATGGAATAAGTCTTTATCCTAAGTCCAAAACACCTCATTGGTCATGTCATCTCAGTCATATCTATCAATTTTCATTTTAGGTTCACATGCATTGGTTTAAAATTTTTTTTTAAGTCAGATCTCTAATTTTTCCTGATTCTGCAACAAATTCTATGCAAAACAGGTGATTTTCACTGCAGAATCACCTGATCATTCTGCATTAAATCTGTAAAATTTATAACTGAGAACACTGCAGAATTATGTTTTTATGAAAAAATGAATGGGATGATGAATTTTCAATTATTTAGTGGTTTAGGGTAAAGGTAAGTTCATACAATTGATTTTCATAATCATCCAAGCATGCAAAAGCATAAATACCACCCATCTTTGCTTTCCACTCCCTCATTTTGTCATCTTTCTCTCCACATTCAAATTTAATTCCTTAAACAAATCACTCAAGCTCATCTATGTCATTTAATTTTCAACCTTTTCATGTATTATTCAGTTGTCACCTTTGAAAAGTTAACTTTATGGCAAACAACTTGCTATTTGAATTGTTTTTTACAGCTCTCACATTTTTAAGAGGGCAGTTTGGGTTATAAAAGGAAATTGCCAAGAAGAGGAATGCATAAAAAGGAGCCCATGGACCTTAAACTGATCATGGATGACCTCAGCTTCACAAAAGTTTTCATTCAGATAGGTTACATATTTTTCTACTAGGGGCTACAAGGGGATTTGTTGTGTTTCTTGCACTGTTTAAGAAGTTGGTTTCAAGAGGAATTTTCAGGGAAATGAAGACGGGTTTCAAAAATATGAAGGAGGTTTTATCTAAGAAAATAACAAGAAACAATAACCTCTTTCAATTTTCTCCTGGGTGCTACCAATTTGGAGATACGAAGTTTCATTTCGGACCTATTTTCAGAATTCAGAATTTTCCTATTTTATACATGATTTTATAATGTAGATTCTGGACAACTCAAGATGGTTTAAAAAACAAAGAGAGATTTTTTTGTTCTAAATATCATTATCTACAAAAAACTCCTCCATTTTTTCAACAGATATTAGGGATCAAGAGATAGGAGCTCATGAGTGCAGCCTTATTTTTCAAGAAAAACAGTGTCATTTTCATTGGTAGATGAAGTTGCTAATGGTGAAAAAGTTGTTTCTTAAGGAGTATAAGAGGTATTTTTAACCATATTTTCCTTATCATGCTTCATAATATCATCTCGCACATCCATGGACCTTTTCTAGGCCTAAAATCCAAATTTTGTGAAGTTTGTGGGTAATTAAGCAATTCCGCAGCGTGTCATAAGCTTGAAGGCCAGTTTTTGCTGCAGAATTTTTGAAGACATCTTTTTGGTTTCAAGTCACTTAAATTAACCTGGTTAAGGAAATTTGAAGTTTTTATTTAAATATTTTTGATCACTCAACATCCTCTAATGGTCAAAAGTAGCAAAGGTACAACAAATGTGGCGTAATTATTTTTGCTACAAAATTTCATTACGAAAGTAGCTCAAAACTCTGTTTTGACAACAAGGTCAATTTTTGGAAGAAGGTGAAGGGTAAATAACTATTTCAAATATATTCTCCATGATAAATGACAAAGAGTATCGGGGAAATGATAAAGAGTATCAAATCATAATATTTCTAAGTGGAGATATTTTGTTATGAATATAGTTCGAAGATACCAGCTCACTATGTTGACATATCATCAACTTGACAACTCCTTAATAGTAGGCAAAGAAGTTTCATGAAGACAATCAGAGTATTAATGTTTTGTTTGTGGCCAGTATGGTTGAAAGACATGATTCCTTTCGAGGAATATTTGGATCATATTTAGATTAAAATGTAATAAGAAGGTGTTTGAGTCATAGTAGGACTCTAACTCCTAATTCGAAAGGTGTCAATTTCTAGTTTTAAATATCTATTTAGTGCTTAGATTTAGTGTCAGTAATAGAGTTTAATGATCTAGCCACTTATCAGATTGGATGTAAAGGCCAGATGCCTATAAATCGTGATTACTTCGATGTATGAAGGGTTGGAAATGTTATCTCAGAAGATTATTTTATTGTAAAGCTTTTGGGGGTTCTTCCATATAGAGTAACAATACAAATTTTCTTCACCTCAGATTCTTTTTATATTTCAATGAGTTTTTTTCCTATCTTTTGAAAAATTTTCTTCCAATGCCTTAACACTTATTTCTCAGAACTCATGATTGTTCATGCTCTCACTTCCTTTAAGTATTAAGCTATGGTATATCTCTCTTAATAGTTTTCCTTCAATGTCTTTATGTCTCATTACTCAAAATTCATGTATTACATGCTCCGACTTCCTTTGGACCTCAAGTTATTGAAAATTTCCTATATGTGTTTCTCTTTCATTGAAATATTTACAAGCCTCAGCTTCCATAAGGAAAACCTTTCTTATTGAGATCCTTGTGAGTGACTCCATAGCCCAATGGTAGCAAGCATTCATCTTTTCAACCTGCAAACATACAAAACCAAGGCACAAATAATAGAGTTAGCCATCTATCTTATATTATTAACCAATATCATAAACCCCTTTGAGAGAGCCCTCTCAGACTGGAGAGGCTAAGCTTCAGTCACAAGATTGTTTTGAAACAGTTACTCCAAATTGACCATTGAAGTAACCCAAGAGGATACAATTTGGTGATAACATTTTAGCGTTGTTGTTGGGGACTGAAGGTGTAAGTTTTCCCTGGGAAGAACGACAAAGTTTCACTTCTAAGGTCTGAGAGTAGAAGACACTTAGGCACATATTGGCTGTATTTTTTCTCTGGAAACTCCACACATCAAATAATAAATTGGAAGGTGACTCCACTGCTTGAAGATCAATAGCTTGATGAAGTTTCAAGATGAGCTCCATTGCAAGAATAAATTCTAGGTATGCCCCTACGAATTGGTCTCGCATCCCTGGTTTTCCAAATCCTATGCCTAAGGTTGAATGGTTAACTGATATTCCCATATTTAAAGATGAAAAGAAAGACAATGTTGCTCTTCATTTGGTTAGATTCCATATGCATGTATGCAAACTTAAGGTTCAGTTCCTAGAGGATTGTCTCATGAAGATGTTTATGGCCAATTTAGAAGGAAAAGCATGGTCATGGTACGAAATCTTGCCAAATGGTTCATTATATTCTCTTGCTGAATTCCATGTTGCATTTTATGAGATGTATGAATAGTGTCATCCCTCCTTATTGCTGGTCAAAGACTGTTATAAACATTGTGTGAGTTTTATTGAATATTTGGAGAATTGTTATGAGCATGATGAGTTTATGCATGATGAAATTTTAGAGGTCCTTCATGACAATCCATTTCATCACCAATAAGAAAGGATAGCCTCTCTCTTGGATGAAAATGAAACCCAGCAGGAGTTTATTTATGAAAATCATGTTACATCCTCTGATTTTGATGAAAAGTTGCAGTAGACTTTTCAACCTTTTAATCATCAGGAATATGAGAATAATTTCAAACAACAGGAGGAAATACTAGACGATAATTGCTATAATCCTTAGATAAAGGAAGTCATTTCTTGCATCAGCCTACATCAAATAATGATCACACTAATGAGGAAGTGGATGAAATTTTTTCTTTATTCTTGTATTCTAGTATGAAATCATTTGAGTGCAAGTCAGAAGATAAATTCAATTTGTGGATGAAGTTGCTAAGAACATTGAAAAATACATTGAAGTTTTAAAAGATCAAATTCAATCTTATAGTCTTCATGATCAAGATCAATATTTTCAAATGTTTTTAATGGTAGAACACAAAGAGAGGGTGCTGCTACCTTTCTCTTTTGAGATTGAGGAAGAATACCTTGTTTTTTAAAATTAGTTTGAAAATCAGTTTTATAGCAAACAATTGAAATCCTGTGTGGCTGAGCAAAGCATATATGAGTTGTCCAAAGCTACAGAATGTTTTGAGAATCATCAAACATATCATGTCTTCTTTGATCCTATAGCTGAATACATGGAAGAGTTGTATATTCCAGATTTCTAGTTATATTGGTATTATGAGGATCAGATACATTTTATGTTGCCTTGGTCATTTCAGTATCATGCTTACTTTGGGTTCAAATGCAATCAAGAGGTTCAAATGTCAGATCAGATCAATGACTGGCTTCATTGGATGTTTCATGTTGCTTGAATTAAAAATGGAGATTGTAGTTATTAGGGTAGGTAGGAGTGTTTGGATAAGCTCAAAGTTGATAGAGCATATTTTCAGTAGGTACAAAGTTGGTTTTTCAACAATAATCACCAAGCTTGAGCCCGATGAGAAGGCTATAAGAGCTTGGCAAAATTTTCATAAATTTCAGAGTTTTTATTTCCAAGAAGATGGATGGCATTGGAACCATAGGTTCTTTGGTGTACCACAGGAGTACACCATCCCAAGTGGAGCCACTGTTATCACACATAAATTTCTAATTTTTGATTAGGGTCACTCATCTAGGTTTCATCTATCTCATGAGGTCGGTACATGAAATTGATGAAAAATTCATGAAATAAGTCTTTATCCTAAGTCCAAAACACCTCATTGGTCATGTCATCCCAGTAATATCTATCAAGTTTCACTTCAGGTTCACATGCATTGGTTTAAAATTTGTTTTTAAGTCACATGTCTAATTTTTCCTGATTCTACAGCAAATTCTAAGCAAAACAAGTGATTTTCACTGTAGAATCACCTGATCATTCTATAGCAAATTTGTAAAATTTATAACTCAAAACACTGCAGAATTATGTTTTTCTACAAAAATGAATGGGATGATGACCTGTCAAGTATTTATTGGTTTAGGTTAAAGGTAAGGTCATACAATTGATTTTCATAATAATCCAAGCATGCAAAAGCATAAATACCACTCATGTTTGCTTTCCACTCCCTCATTTTGTCATCTTTCTCTCCAAATATGAATTTCATTCCTTAAAAAAATCACCCAAGCTCCTCTTTTTCATTTAATTTTCAAACTTTGCATGTATCAGTTAGTTGTTACCTTTGAAAAGTTAGCTTTGTGGAAAACAACTTGTTGTCCAAATTGTTTTTTACAGCTGTCACATTTTTAAGACGGAAGTTTGGGTTATAGAAGAAAATTGCCATGAAGAGGAAGCATAAAAAGGATCCCATGGAACTTAAACTGATCATGGATGATCTCAACTTCACACAAGTTTTCATTCAGACAGGTTACATGTTTTTCTACCAAGAGCTACAAGGGGATTTGTTGTGTTTCTTGGACTGTTTAAGCTGTTGGTTTCAAGAGGAATATGCAAGAAAATGAAGATGAGTTTCAAAAATATGAAGGAGGTTTTTTCTAAGCACATAACAAGGAACACTAACCTCTTTAAATTTTCTCCCTGGTGCTACAAATTTGGAGATTCGAAGTTTCCTTTGGGACCAATTTTCAGAATTTAGAATTTTCCTGTTTTATACATTATTTTATAATGCATATTCCGGACAACTGAAGATGTTTTTTTTTTTTAAAAGAGAGGTTTTTATTCTAAACATTCTTATCTACAGAAACCTCCTCCATTTTTTCAGCAACTATCAGATATCAAGAGATAGGATCTCATGAGTGCAGCGTTATTTTTCAGGAAAAATAGTTATTTTTATTAGTAGATGAAGTTGTTGATGGTGAAAAATTTGTTTCTTAAGGAGGGTAAGAGGTATTTTTAACCAAATTTTCCTTATCATGCTTCATACTATCATCTCACACATCCATGGACATTTTCTAGGCCTAAAATCCAAATTATGTGAAGTCTGTGGGCAATTAGGAAATTCTGCAGCGTGTCCGAGGCTTGAAGCCCAGTTTTTGCTACAGAATTTCTGAAGGCATATTTTTGGTTCCAAATCACTTAAATTGACCTAGTTAAGGAACTTTAAAGTTTGTATTTAAATATTTTCGATCACTCAACATCCTCCAATGGTCAAAAGTATCAAAGGTACAATACACGTGGCCTAATTATTTTTGCTACGAAATTTCGCTACGAAAGCAACTCAAAACTCTGTTTTGACCACAAGGTCAATTTTTGGAAGAAGGTGAAGGGTAAATAACTATTTCAAATCTGTTCTCCATGAGAAATGACAAAGAGTATCAAGGAAATGATAAAGATTATCAGATCAGAAGATTTCTAGGTAGAGATATTTTGTTATGAATATAGTTCGAAGATACAAGCTCACTATGTTGCCATATCATCAACTTGACAACTCCTTAATAGTAGGCAAAGCAGTTTCATGAAGACATTTAGAGTATTAATGTTTTGTTTGTGGCCAGTATCGTTAAAAGACATGATTTCTTTCGAGGAATATTTGGATCATCCTTATATTAAAATGTAATAAGTAGGTGTTTGAGTCATAGTAGGAATCTAACTCCTAATTCGAAAGGCGTCAATTTCTAGTTTTAAATATCTAGTTAGTGCTTAGATTTGGTGTCAGTAATAGAGTTTAATGATCTAGCCACTTAGCAAATTGGATGTAAAGGCTAGATGCCTATAAATAGTGAGTAATTCGATGTATGAAGGGTTGGAAATGTTATCTCAGAAGACTATTTTATTGTAAAGTTTTCGGAGTTTCTGCCATATACACTAACAATACAACTTTTCTTCACCTGAGATTCTTTTTATATTTCAATGAGTTTCTGTCCTATCTTTCAAAATGTTTTCTTCCAATGTCTTAATGCTTATTACTCAAAACCCATGATTTTTCATGCTCTGACTTCCTTTAAGTATTAAGCTATGGTATATCTCTCTTAATAGTTTGCCTTCAATGTCTTGATGCCTCATTACTCAGAATTCGTGTATTATAGGCTCTGAATTCCTTTGAACCTCAAGTTATTGAAAATTTCCTATATGTGTTTCTCTTTCATTTGAATATTTACAAGCCTCAGCTTCCACAAGGAAAGCCTTTGTCATTGAGATCCCTTTCACTGACTCCATAGCCCAAGGGTAGCAAGAATTCATATTTTCAACCTGAAAATATACAAAACCAAGACAAAGATAATAGAGTTAGCAATATATCTTATATCATTAACCAATATCATAAACCCCTTTTAGGGAGCCCTCTCAGACTGAAGAGGCTAAGCTTCAATCACAAGATTGGTTTGAAATAGTTACTCCAAATTGACTATTGAAGCAGCCCAAGAGGATACAATTTGGTGATAACAAATGGTGACGAAATTTTTTTGACCATCACCAAAATTAACAAAAATAGCATCAATGAGGGTCATTAAAAGTTCGTCACTAGAAGTGTTAGAAAAGAGTGAATTAGTGATGGGAATTTAACGACCCTCACCAAAGGTGTCATTGAAAATGGCTTTGGTGATGGACCATAAAGGACCATCACTATATACACTTACAACGACGCCTTTTTAAGGACCGTCACCATATGTGACATTGGTGACAAGCATGACCCTCACCAATGTCCTTTTTTCTTGTGGTGTAAACGTGAAGTATGATGTGTGCCATAGATGGCGGTCAGTGCAGAACAAGAAAACTCATTACCCTGTGGCATACCAAATAGCCAAATGGAAAACCAATTGAGAGCACAAATCGGTGGAGTGTGAGGGGTAGAATGGAGGAAGTTAGGGTTCCGGGGGGTAGGGCTACACCCTAACCACCCCTAAGCCAAATTCCACCGTAGATCCAACTTAGATCCAAGGGTGAAGAGAAGCTCGCTTGTCAGATGCAAGATTGTATCATGTATGCCAAAGATACGATGCGGATATAACCAAATATCAAGCCATTAAAACAGTACTATCGATATGTAATCCCAAGGTTTGTTGTGCAACTAGTTGGCATGGCATTTGTAAAGAATATGCAAAATCAAACCATAAGATCAATGATTAATAAATGAGTAATTAAATCAAGCTTAATCACCATGTCATCCATAAGGATTCCCTTGATTAAGGTTTAATAATTTTGCAATGTATTAGTATGCATAGAATTCCAAGGTATGGTAAGTCCATGTGCGAAACCGATCTAGGGGTTAAATCCCAATGTTTCCAAGGTAAGGTAAATATTGGTGTAGAAGGGTAAAGATAGATAATAATTACAATGTTTGCAAACGTAATATTAGTAAATATATATTTATATTTATTGCGCCCCAATGTTTCCAAGGTAAGGTAAATATTGGTGTAGAAGGGTAAAGATAGATAATATTTACAATGTTTGTAAAAGAAAGATTAGTAAATATATATTTATATTCATTGCGCTGAGAAGCGCATTCTATAGCTGAGTATGACCTGGATGTGTAAGTACATTGGAAGCCAAAATAAAAGCCTAAAAAAAAATCTAAATAATGATGGCTTAAAGAATAACTTATACAACCATATAAATAAACAATTTAAAATAAATTTAAACAATATAAATTTAAAATATGAAGAGTTTTAAGAACACACAAAGAACAGATATGGTAAATAAATAAAAATATAAATAAACTAGAGGTATGGTAAATAAATAAAACCTCTTTTTCTACTTACTCGGGAGGTATGATAGATAATTAAAAATATTAAAAAAACTAGAGGTATGGTAATAAATAAAACCTCTTTTTATATTTACTACATAAACCTCTTTGTATTTACAAAAACTCAAAAAAGAGGTTTTATTTATGTGAATCCTATGGGCCAAATACCATGGGCCAAGTACTATATTTATAAAAGAAGTACAAAAGTGTAAGATAAATAAATAAAAATATATCAAATAGGAGTAGAAACCAACATCTAATTATATATGAAGCCAGTGGACCAAATTAATAATAATAGCATGTAAAAAAAACATTGTTAACCCTAACGTTATTATTATTATTATTATTGCACTGAGAGGTGCATTATACAGCCAGTATGACCTCAATGTGCAAGTATGTTGTAAGCCAAAAAAAACTAAATAAAATTTAAACGATAAATTCTAAATAATGTCGGCTTAAACAATAATTTACATAACCATATAAATAAACAATTTAAAATTTAAAATAAATTTAAACAATATAAATTTAAAATATGAATAGGTTTACCAGCACTCAAGAAAAAAAGATATGGTAAATAAAGCAAAATATAAATAAACTAAAGGTATGGTAAATAATATATATATATATATATATATAATTTACTCCATAAACCTTTATATTTACAAAAAAACTAAAAAAAGAAGCTTTATTTAGCTGAATCCTATGGGCCAAATGCCATGGGCCAAATACCATGGGTGAAATACCATATTTATAAAAGATGTATGGTAACTAAATAAATATAAAAGACGTATAAAGAGGTCACAGGGGCTTCACTCAATGAGCCTCTAACATATCACGTGCGATCATATCATATCAAACAATGCCCTTAATTTGAGTACATATTGGAAAATACCTCTAAAAATCCCATTATTTAACCCCCTCCCAATATAAACCCAACACACCTTCCCAATTTAAAAAGCCCTACTTTCACTATATATTGTAGGTATCCATTTTCTCATTGACATTTTTTATACCCCTTTATATTTTTTCATTAACTTTGAGCTCCAATTTTTATACTTTGCAATATAAAAACCCTTTACCCCCTATATATCCATCAATATATAATGTCATTTTTTTCTCATTATATATCCCCCAATATCAACCAACGTGGTATGGTATTGCTCCCACAGTGAAGCCCATGTGAAAGAGGTAAGGTAAATAACCAAAAATATATCAAATAGGATTAGAAATCAACATCTAATTATATATGAAGTATATGGCCCAAATACCATGGACCAAATTATTATTAATACCATTGAAAAAAACCATTATTAACCCTAACATTAATATTAAATTATTATCATTATTGTTATTTTAAAATCAAATATTATATTTAATATGGTATAACATTAATATTATTAAATTTAATAACTGTAGATTAATACAATATTAATCTTTTTATATTATAATATATATTAATATATGATGATATATATATTAACTCTAGATATATAAGGGAGAGAAGAAGAAAGACATATGATAGATGTGGGGAAATAGGGGGAGTGACAAGGGAGAGATGGAGATAAAATGAAGGAGAGGGGAGAGGAGGAATGAAAAGAGAGACAGGGAGAGGAGTGAGAGAGGTAGAGAAGGGTAACAGAGGGAGGGAGACATAAAGATGGAGGTGGGAGAGAGAGGAGGAGAGAGGATTAGAGGGTAGAGAGAGAGAGAGAGAGAGAGAGAGAGAGAGAGGTGAGGGGGAAGGGAGAGGGAGGTAGGAGATAAAGGGAGAGAGAGGAAGGATGAGAGGAGGAGGAGAGAGGGAGGGAAGATGAAAGACATATAGAGTAAGAATTTGAGAGAGAGGTAGAGACAGGGGAGAGATGGAGAGAGAGTGTGTATGTTTAGGGGTGAGATAAAGAGACATAGGAGTGATGGAGATAAGGGGGAGAGAAGGAGAAAGGGAGGGATATAGTAGCATAATTGGAGAGAGAGATAGAGTGATGGGGGAAGAGAGAGGATTGGAGGGTGGAGAGAGAGACTGGGGGGCACAAAGAGGGATGTGGGAGATAAAGGGGGGGAGAGGACTTGAGAGAGAGGAAGAGAGTGATCGGGGAAGAGAGAGGATTTTAGGGGGGAGAGAGATAGAGTGAGTGATGGGGGAAGAGAGAGCGAGGTAGAAGAGAAAGGGAGAGATAGGAAGTAAAAGAGAGGGTACTTGAAAGAGAGGAGGAGAGAGGGAGGGATAAAAAGATGAGTTGGATGGGGAGAGTGGGAGGGATAGAGAGATGGAGCTGGATGGGGAGAGAGGGAGAGAAGAAGAAATAGATAGAGAGAGAGGGAGTGACAATGGAGAGATGGAGAGATGGGGAGAGAGTGTGTATGTCTAGGGGTTTGATAAAGAGACAAACAGGGAGACATGGATAGAAGGAGGGAGAGATGGAAGAGGAGATAGATGGAGGTAAGAATAAAAAAATAGAGAATGAAAGGTGGAGAGAGAAAGAGAGGGAGAGATAAGGGAGATCCTATCTCTCTCTCTCTCTCTCTCTCTCTCTCTCTCTCCACTACACGTGGTGAGAGAGAGAGAGAGAGAGAGAGTGGGGGGGGGCACAAAGAGGGAGGCGGGAGATAAAGGGAGAGAGAGGACTTGAGAGAGAGGAAGAGAATGATTGGGGAAGAGAGAGGGATTTAGGGGGGGAGAGAGAGAGAGAGTGAGTGATGGGGGAAGAGATAGGGAGGTAGAAGAGAAAGGGAGAGAGAGGAAGTAAAAGAGAGGGTACCTGAAAGAGTGGAGGAGAAAGGGAGGGATAAAATGTTGTGAAACTAGCTCCAAAAAGAGAAGAAAGAAGATATCAATGCCTTAGAAATAAGCCACTTCGAGGGGGAAACCTCCAATACAGTACATGAATGAACAATACTTGGATGCTACGAATGAAAAAACCTCCTTTCTATACGTAGGAGTCCATGGGGCCACAATGTACTCCTAATCGGGCCACAATGTAATCTTAGTTGACCTAACAATAATAATTTAAGGTCACAATAATAATAATATGGGGGTTACAAGGGTACAACTATAACAATAAGGGGGTTACACTAACAACAATAAGGGACTGTACTAGTAATATAAGGACCTAACATGCTCTTATCCTCCAAAAAGGTGTTGTTCTCAATGCTTGAGTAGCTCCGGGTGCTTTTGTATAAAATTCTCATCCTCCCATGTAGAATCTTCTGTGGGTAAGTTCTTCCATTTGATGAGATACTCTGAAATTGATCGATGTCGTAGTTTTTGAGTTCTTGTTTCCGTGACTTATTCAGGTTCCAATATGGTTTTTCCTTCCTCATCAAGTTCTAGTAATATTTTTTGAACTGTAATTTTGTCCCCTATAAATGTTTTTAAGCATGAAACATGGAAAACTGGATGCACTCGTGAAGAAGCAAGAAGCTCCAATTTGTATGCCATACTACCATAGTATTTTGGTGATAATTTATTATCCTTCTTAGCTTTCTTGAGGGACATTTGTTTGTATGGTTGTAGCTGTAAAAATACCTAGTCTCTCACATCAAAACTTCTCTGGCTGCAATGTTCATATGCCTGTTGCTTCATTCAATTTTGTGCCAAATTTAGGTTATTCTTTAAGAGTTGGAGAACTTCTTGTTGATGCTCGATGTGATCCTACACTTCTTGAACCCGAGCATTTTCTCTTAAAGAAGATGTGATTGATGGTGGATGATATCCATAAAGTTCCATAAATGGGGTCATTTTTGCTGCAGTATGGAAGGAAGTGTTATACCACCATTCAGCCAGAGGTAATCACTTTACCCATTGTGTTTGCTTATCATATACAAAAGAACGAAGATATCCTTCCAAAAATTTATTCACTATCTCTGTTTGACTATCAGATTGAGGATGATAAGGTGAGCTATGAGCTAGTTGAGTACCCAAACAAGAAAATAATTCCATCCAAAAATTTCATGTAAAAATGAGATCTCTGTCGCTTACAATAATCTTCGAGTTTCCATGTAGCTTTTGAATTGTTTCCATAAATGTAGTAAAAACTGTACTTGCTTTAAATGGATGAGATAATGCACAAAATTGTGCATACTTGGTAGGGCTATCAACTACCACTAGGATGACACTCCTTCCTTTGGACTTAGGTAAACCTGTGATAAAATCCATTGAAATATCCTCCCAATGTTGACTTGGAATGGATAAAGGTTGTAGAAGACCCGGGGTCTTAATTGTCTCCACTTTATTTTGCTGGCAAACCAAACATTCCACCACAAAATTTTGAATATCAAATTTAAGGCCATCCAAAAAGAAATATTTCTTCATCCTGTGGTAATTTTTTAAAAATCCTGAGTGTCCTCCTAAAGGAGAAGTGTGAAATTCTAAATTTTTTTTTCTTTTAGTTGGGAATTCTTGCAAATATATAAGCGATCTTTGTACCATAAGGAATCATTTTTCCAACTAAATATATTAGATGTACTAGTATCTTGCTGAAACTTTTGAATGAGAGTCCACACTTCTTTGTCCTTCTTCCATTTAGCCCTTTTCATTCTAATTTTATGATATCCTAAACAAAGATCCAACTTGGTAAAATAAATTGATCCATGTAATTCATCCAATAATTCATCAATCACAAAAATGAGAAATTTATCTTTAAAAGTGAGCTTATTGAGCTCCCTATAATTTGGACACATGCGCCATGATCCATCCTTCTTGTGCACCAATATTACTAGAGTAGAGAAAGAACTTTCACTAGGTTGAATTATATCCGCCTCTAACATTTCTGCAATCATACATTAAATTTCGCTCTTCTGGACCTAAGGATATCTATAAGGCCTGATGTTTGGAGGAACACTTCCTGGAATAAAATGAATAGCATGATCATGATCATGAATAGTGGGAGTCCTCTGGGAGTATCAAACACCTTGGAATTATTTTCCAAGACATTTTGGAGATCTGGAGAAATAGATGATTTTGATGTTGGAACTTCTAGTGAGCATAATTGTGCAATTACGCCCCGTTGTTCTTTCTTCAGAAGATTTGTTATGACATTAGAGCTTATTATGTTCCTGGCTTCCCTACGATACCCCATAATTCTATTTTCTTTCTTTTTGAAAAAAAATTCAACAAAAGTTCTTGAAAATTAAAAGCTACCGTCCCCAAATATTTTAACCATTGTAATCCTAGTACAACATTAGCAACTCCCATTGGTATGGAAATCATTGGACTATTCAATACATATTCCCCCATCTCTAGCTTGATATTATGGAATTTTCGAGAGAAATTTATAGTTCCTCTATTTGCAACCATCACTTGACATTTTTGTGCATGGTATAAGAAAAAATTCAATTCCTTGGCTACCTTACAATGAATAAAATTATGGGTACTACCCAAATAAATCAAGACTATTACCTTTTTCTTCTTTATATGTCCTTATATCTTGAGAGTTTGAGAGGTAATTCCTGCCAATGAATTACATGATATGGTCAGAATCATTTCTTCTTCTTCTAGGGTTTCTTCCTGTTGTATATCCTGTACTTTTGAAGTTTCTTCTTCATTTTCTTCTTCCTCTTCACAATCTATGTAAAATAATTTCTTCTCACTGGTGACTGCACTTATGATCTTTAGTGTATTTTCTATCACAACTATAACAAAGCCCTTTTTCTCTTTTTTCTTCCAATTTTTATGGTGTCAACCTTGTAGGGTGTGGAAGTTTAGGAGTAGCAATACTTCCATCTTTATAGATGTGAGTGGTAGGCTTTCTTGTCACCATAATTTTACATTCAATTTTTCTTGCCAACCTGAATGCCTTCTCCGATGAATCAAGTTCCCAAACACGAACTTTATGTTGGATGTTATCCTTTAAATTCCCTATGAAGACATCAATCCTGTGTTCCTCTGGAATATCAGCTGCCCTTATATTCAATTTTTTGAAGTGCTCAATGTGCTCTGCCATTGAACCCTTTTGTTTGAGATATATCAATTGGCTAAAGAAGGTTTTATTCCTTGTATCCTCATAATGTGCTATCATTTCCTCTGTAAAAATTGACCAAGTGACAATTTTTTTACGGGAGAAAAGCCATCGATACCATACAAATGTATTTTGTTCTAAATGTAAAGTTTCAATGCGTACCTTTGGTGTGTTTTGCACATTATTGAGATCAAAATATTGTTCCATCTGTAGTATCCATGTTATGGGATCCTTGCCATCAAACTTCCTCATATCCATCTTTAGAATATGGCGGTTCTTCAATCCAACATTAGAGTTTATGAAATCATGATTAACATGTATTTTATTCTCATCATGAGTTTCCTCTATTATATTTTCACCATTAGGAAACATTTCTTGTATCAACTTTGCCAAATCATTCTTCATGTTTTCAATGTTGTCTTTCACTTTTTCATCGATCTTAGCTTCCACGTCATCCATCTTAGCTTCCATTCCCACTTCCATGCTGTCAATATTAGCTTCCAAACCATTCATCTTATATTCCATGCCTTTCTTCAAACCATCAATCTTATTTTCCATGCATTTCTTCAAAAATTCCATTTCATTTCTTGTTTCTCTTTGCGATAGTGAAATTTGGTGCACTTGCTCTTGTAATTTTGATATCTCATGTTGTGTTTCTTCATCTTCATGAGTCATAGTAGAGCCTTCTAAAGGCTTAATTGGTTTTGAATTCTTTTCATGGGGCATTTTACAACCCAATACTAATATCTATTCTTCAATATGCCCTTGGAATAAATTCAAACTATTTTTTTTCAAACGAGATTTATGTAATTCGAAAAAAAATACACACCTTTTTCTTGCTTTTGAGGAGCTCGATATTGAAACTGAATTGTCTCTGTGATTTAAAATCTTCAATATCTAAAATTTGGCCTTGCGGTAGTCCTTTGAATACTCTTTCGAATGCCGCAGGTTTGACCTGATTTGGATTCTTCAAGTCAAAGTTATGTCCAATCTCCCACAATGACCTAATTATGGACTGGTTCAGTAGAGTGAACTTGTACGACTTGCCACTTATTATTGTTTGTTCCTTTGGCTCTGAAATTTATAAAAATGAAACTACAGTCTGTGTACTTCTAGCCACATTTTACAAAGTTCCAATCTAATGCTCAGAGAGAGGGTTATGAAGATTTTCCCACGATCACCTCTTTCAGATGAAATTCAGGAGCCTAAAAAAGACCTCACTTCCATAGATCATATCTCCAAAAATATTGCGAACCAAGATCTTAAATTTTACGATGATGTTCCTTATTATTTCAGCTTTTCACTCCAAAAATTTCCCCTTCTGAACCTTCGTAGAAAAAACGTTATAGTGAAAATTCCACGATGACTTGTTTGGTGCAGCGAAACCCTAGAATCCAAAGCTCTGATATGAAATGTTGTGAAACCAGCTCCAAAAAGAGAAGAAAAGAGATATCAACACCTTAGAAATAAGCCACTTCGAGGGAGAAACCTCCAATACATTACATGAATGAACAATTATTGGATGATACAAATGGAAAAACCTCTTTTCTATATATGGGAGTCCATGGGGCCACAATGTACTCCTTGTGGGGCCACAATGTAATCCTAGCCGACCTAAAAATAATAATTTGAGGGCACAATAATAAAAATATGGGGCTTACATGGGTACAACAATAAAAATAAGAGGGTTACATTAACAACAATAAGGGACTATACTAGTAATATAAGGACCTAACATAAAAATATGAATTGGATGGGGAGAGAGGGAGGGATGGAGAGATGGAGCTGGATGGGGAGAGAAGGAGAGAGGGATTTAAGATGGATCTCCCACCTCCCACTTTGTGCCCCCGACTCTCTATCCACCCTCCAATCCTCTCTCTTTCCCCATCACTCTATCTCTCTCTCCAACTATGCTACTATATCCCTCCCTTTCTCCTTATCTCCCCCCTTATCTCCATCACTCTTATGTATATTTATCTCACCCCTGAACATACACACTCCTTCTTCATCTCTTCCTTGTCTCTCCGTCTCTCTCAAATTCTTACTCTCTATGTATTGCTTCTTCCCTCCCTCTCTCATCCTTCCTCTCTCTCCTACCTCCCTCTCCCTTCCCCCTCCTCTCTCTCTCTCTCTCTCATCCTCTCTCCTTCTCTCTCTCCCACCTCCATATTTATGTCTCCCTCCCTTTGTTACCTTATCTACCTCTCTCACTCCTCTCCCTGTCTCTCTCTTCATTCCTCCTCTCCCCTCTCCTTCAGTTTATCTCCATCTCTCCCTTGTCACTCCCCCTATTTTACCACCTCTATCATATGTCTTTCTCCTTCCCTCCCTTATATATCTAGAGTTAATATATATATATATATATATATATAACAAATTTAATGTTGTATTAATCTAAAGTTATTAAATTTAATAATATTAATATTATACTATATTAATATGAATATTAGATTTAACAATAACAATAATGATAATAATTTAATATTAATGTTATGGTTAATAATGGTTTTTTTTTCTTTTTGCATGGTATTAATAATAATTTGGTCTATGGTATTTGAGCCATATACTTCATATATAATTAGATGTTGATTTCTAATCTTATTTGATATCTTTTTGGTTATTTACCTTACCTCTTTTATATTTATTTAGTTACCATACATATTTTATAAATATGGTATTTGGCCCATGGTATTTGTCCCATGGAATTTGGCCCATAGGATTCAGCTAAATAAAACATTTTTTTGAGTTTTTGTAAATATAGAGGTTTATGGAGTAAATATAAAAAAAAAGGTTTTATTTATTTACCATACCTCTAGTTTATTTATATTTTTATTTATTTAGCATATCTTTTCTTGAGTTTTGGTAAACTTATTCATATTTTAAATTTATATTGTTTAAATTTATTTTAAATTTTAAATTGTTTATTTATATGGTTATGTAAGTTGTTGTTTAAGCCGACATTATTTAGAATTTATTGTTTAAATTTTATTTAGTTTATTTTTTGGGGCTTCTGACATACTTACACATCGGGGTCACACTAGGCTATAGAATGCTCCTCTGGGCACAATGACTCAATAAATCTCAGACATATTTAGGATATTTAAAATGGTTATATTAATATTACATATATTTACATATTGTCAATAAAATTAATCATATGTTCTTTATATTGTCAATATATTTTCCTTGGCCACACACGACTGGAACTAGCCTATATCCATCTTAACTCTGGATCTATCAAGCACCGAAAGGGATCAAATATCTCAAGGTGCAACATAGCCATGAGCTAACATATTCTATATTCTCAAAAATAGCCATGAGCTAACATATTCTCAACTCTATATTCTCAAAATAGCCATGAGCTATCATTTGTGAGTGGGCCTCTCAGTTGAGACGAGTTGATTGTCTTTGAAACTATGGGGTTTTCGAAGAAAGCTGTAGGGATAGCCATGGAAGAGAGAGAAGCTTCGGCTCCTCAACACCAACGGCAAACCACCGTGATAGGTGTGGAGATTGAAGAAAGGGTCAGAGATGGCAACATGCAATGAGGGTTTGAATTTGGATGATAAATACATAAGGAACGAGGCTACACACTAAGGTTAAATTTATGAGCGGCTGCACAGTATGAGGTGATAGTGAGCTTTCATTTAGAAATTCTTTCCAAGTGAAGAATAAGTCCAAGATGGTAAATCTTGGTTGTAAGTCTCCATACCTTACTTTTAATTTTATTTATATTTCACAATTACATTCTAATCTAACTATATATGCTATATATGAATGTCAAGAGGAGCTCAATTCTTTGAGAGGTAAATATACCTCGTGCACAAACTAGATTTTACTTAAAAATCTATTATGCTATATTTCTTGGAAAAGAAATACTTTGTCAATGCACAAAGAATATACTTTGTCTGTGCACAAAGGTTAGATGATTATGTTAAATATATGGAAAGAAATATATAAATATTTGTATAATATTTCATAAGCAAGAAAATAGAAGATGCATGGTCTTTATTTTAAAAGGGATTTTGTACTTTTTAGTTAATGAAATGATAACAAATCAAAGGTATTTTCTTGAGAATGAATGTAGAATAAAGAGGGTAATTCATGAAACATTTTCATGGCTGGTGAGAAACAAAATATATCATGGGTGGTGAAATAAAATAAAAAATAAAAGATAGATGCTAGTTAGATTAATTTTCTTGGAAGGGTTTCCATGAATTTTTATGCAAATGTTACCTATGTTTTCATTTAAAGAATACATGAGTGCACAAAGATTAGATAGGAGTTTTGTGCAGCAATTGATGAAACAAATAATGTTATTTTTATAAAAATATGCATATGAATCTTGTTCATAAAAGAAAAAGAATGCATAAAAGTTTAAGTTAACCTTCTAAATGTTTCTTAGGTTTTATGCATAAAATATGGTCATCTACGGTCATTTCCTTAAAGGGAGGCATGGGAAAACTACAGGTATAAATACAACAAAACTAGGCTATGTTAACTTCTTCTTGCAAATGAATTATGCATTTGTTTACATGAAAAGAATAGTTAATGATGGTGTAATTCAAAGAAGGGAATATGTCCTACATACATTAAATAAGAGTTGTTATGATAAGCTCTTGCATGCACAAAGAATAGTGATTCTGTTACGTGTTACAATAAATATGAGTTGTTATGATAAGATCTTGCATGCACAAATAATATTGATTGTGTTACATGTTACGTACATTAAAGAAGAACTATTACTATAAGATATGGCATGCGCAAAGAATAACCATTGTGTTATAGAGATATATTCTTCGCATGGAAAGAAGAAATATTGAGTTATAATGTTTCTTTAGGAATAATTATTTGTGAGTGTTTTGTGCTATCATAACCATTATGTTAGTTTCATTTGGGATAAGATCATGCAAATGTATGCAATATTTATATTAGTTTTCGTTGGAAATATTATACATATTTATATGTGGGAAAAGATAGCATGTTGTGTTAGACTACATTGGAAAGGATTATTAGTATAATCTTTGAGAAATAAGACATGTGTTTATATGCTTTATTACATTAGTGTTATAGAATCTCTTGTGTTAAGCATTCCTTTGGGAAGACTCTTCTAGAAACTATGTGCTCTCTTGTGTAATCATTACTTTGGCAAGACTCTTTTGGAATCTATTTGCATTTGCATGCATGGGAGCAACATTTGTTATGTTAGCTTTCCTTTCATGCACCTAAAATAATAGATTAAGGGTTAGTTATTTTGATTAAATTTATGTAAATCGCATGCACGAATATTGTAACTGACGTATCAGTTTCTTTTAAAGAAAATCTTGGGAGATGTAGCTATTGTCTTGCAGGAATGTGTGCTTATGCGAGGGAAACATTAGTTAATGTGATGACTTATAAATAGCACATACGTAGTAATTGTTGTTAATGGGAGGATGTCAAGGTATTTGAATTTCATGTCATGAATATACATGAGTAGATGGAGAATCTTCTATAATATATATTTATGAAATGGCTGATTTATACTTTATGAATCTTGACATCAATGTATGTTGAAGGCATCATTAGCAGGGAATAATGGTGAAATGTACAAAGGAATTATTACCCTTAACTTGGTGGTAGGTAAATGATTATAGTTCATGAAAATTAGTGTGAGCTGTAGGAGGATCTAATGTACAATGGTCTATTGTAGTTACATCCATGCCACCAAGATATGAAGATATCAATATTAGTGGGTAAATGCTATCATATTTATTGTAAAGGCTTTAAGCTAGATATTTGTATATTTCCTTGTAATATTATAAACGATGGTTAAAGGATGGCCCCCCTTATAAGCCATTCAGTGAGGGCTGAACACCCTCACGAGAATTCAATAATAAAATTAAACATTTGTTGGTTTTCACCCTACGGGGTTTTCGAAGTATATTGGTGTTCAATGATGTGATTGATTATTGTGTCAGGTTGAAGATGTTGATTCCATTCTTGTTGTGATGTTCATAATGTCAAGTATATGATGACTATAATAATGATGAAATGAATGCAAGGATTACATCATACAGTTTTATGTTAATGTACTACAATAGAGGTTCTTAATGGTTAAGCAATTTACCATTCTCAAACTAAGGTTACAATATGAACTGGTGAACATTCTAGCTAATTATGTGTAAGGAATATTTAATAGTGATTTGAATAGTTACCTGTGGGTAAGTTGTATAATTTTTTTTTAACTCCTTACATTTACATGTGAATTTATCCGTGTATGTTACAAGTGGCATCAGAGCTAAAGGTTGCAACACTGGCGCCTTTGGGATTTGTTATGCGAAAAGAAATTGAGGTATGCTACTAATGGACATCACTTAAGGTATGATTCTAGAAATCTACATCTTGATTGATGTATGATTCTAGCAATCTACATATTGAATGATATATGCAGTTGTCTAATCTTGGCACAAGATGTGTGATTCCTATTTATAACTAAATTGAAGAGTAAAAAGTAATAAATGTTGTTGCAAAATGGTGTTCATAACATTGGAATCCTGTTGAGGATAAAAGACAATAAAACCTTTGTTTTACTTATGAACAAACTGAGTACTCACTGGTGAAAGTGAGAGTTGCTTATCAACATTGGGTATATGACATATTACTCATACATTTAGTGAACATAACTAAATTTACCATGCACTACTTGAAAAATATGAATGTGTATAGTGATGATGTTTGAAACTAATGCATGAATGCAAAATATGAGGAAAGTCCTTGTATAAGATGATAGAGTGTTTTAAAATTAAATTGAATGGAGCCTTTTAGATGTTAAAAATACTTAATGGGTCAAGTAGTGAGAATTGACTATAATGACTAGATTTTGAATGAATTGTGTCATGGATGCATTAAGATTATTAATAGCATTGATTAGTTATGACTGACTAACTAATGAAAGTTATATTCATGAATCGATTTTGACTAAAGCTATTTGAAAGTTGTGAACAAGTGATTATGGTAGTTACTTCACGTGTCAGACTATTGTTAGTAGTACACTATTCGAATTGGAAATGAAATAATGTTGCCCATGAGGCTGTTATCCCAATCATTATTGACACATATACATTAATGAATATTTATATATACTTGTATGCATGACAACATTGTATTCATGAAACTAAAATTATTTTGAAAGTGAATATTTTTTCAGCAATGCATATTTATGATTGGTATCATTGATGAGATTAAGCATGGATAGCTTAATGGCAACAAGAAAACCTGGTTAGCTTAATGGCAACAATAAAATGAGTGAAGTTAAAACATCGTAAACATTTCAATGTGAATTGCAACAGTAAATGTTAAAGTATCATGTTATAATGTGTATAATTGCGATTATTTGGGAAATAATAATGTATATCACATGTATATTATCCATGTTCCCTATTAATCTAGATATCATCAGACCCAGGTAAAGGGTCAAGTATGATGTATGATGTACATAAAGTTTATTTTTCTTTATGTATAATGTGCATAAAGTTCATTATGTAATTTCTTATGGGAAACAATGCTAAAGGAGAAATTTAACATGCTAGATAGTTTTCAAAAATTGTGAAAGGCTAGAAGGCCTTGGGTTGATGGCGATTTCCTGCCGGAGGGGTTGATAGCACTTACCTGCCTAGATTTCCTCTCCCTAGAGATATATGATCTCAGTAGCGAAGAGAGTTGGCGAATATGGTGACGGGGAAAAACCTAAGGCAACTCTATTGATTTTGGAGCCCATTAGAGGTGGTACAAAGTTCCTCATAGATGGGAGGCTATCAAAGGAATATGCATGATGTTGCCAAGAGGAATCCATACTGGACCTCGAATGGTATTTTGTCAAGTAACTCTCTGGATGTGAAAATGACTCAATTTTGTTGTGGAAACCAGCTCCCATGGGTTGGGAGGAGCATCTTGTTTACCATTGTGATTCTCATAGCAGAACAAGTTAAGTAATAAGTTATGTGTTATATTAAAATGAATTTTTATATGATTGTGTAAATATATTATGTAGATATTAAGAAGAAAGGAGCTTAGCGCTCAGAAAATGAATTACTGAATGTATACGTCATTTATTTTATTACTAATTTGTTTGAATGTCTTAGCAGAGGCTAGGATATGCCCATGGTGCATTGATTGACCATTGGTACAAATAGAGAGCTAGGTTCTCTCTAAGTAATTTTTGAAGTACTGTGTGGATGTCTTTAGTAGGAGCTAAGACAATGAGCACGTGATGCATTAATTAGAGGTTTGGTGCTCTCTAAGTACATGTGGAAGTACTCTAATTAAAACATCTCTTGATATTGCATGAATTTTTGATAGTTGCAAGTATTTCATTTAATTGAAACTATGTGACTAATGTGAATTAATTTGTTAGTCATACATTATAGGCTCTTTCCATGCAGTATTGATGGGTTGTTCAACCATTCTCAGAGAGCTTGTCTATAAGGCATAATTACTTCCAATAGTAATTGCTAATTAATGGTAAGTTGGTATATAGATTTTTCTATATTTTTATGAATTGAATAAGGGACAAGAAGATAAAAATGGAAATGGAATGTCTTTGAGCTATACATGCTTATGACTATGGATAAAAAAATTGTTGTTTCAATTAATGGCATTTAAGGAAATGAAAGTATTTCATTGTGAAGGGCAAGGACCCCCTTTGGGTTGCTTATATTATTATATCATGAGTATAAGTTTAAATTTCAGTGAGAGAACCACACCGAGGATGATGTTCTCTTAAAGGGGAGAGTATGTAACATGCCTACTCAACCTGCTGCATTTACACATTGTGAATCAATTTACGTAATGTCAATTTAACTATTTATTCACGAATTTGTTGGAAATGAATTCTTGATAACCACCTATGGGCATTCACTATTTACGGTAGATTTTGAAGAGGTTTCTTCAGGCAGTGGAGTTCCTCGACTCTATATTCTCAAAATAGCCATGGGCTAACATTTGTGGGGGGGCGTCTCGGTTGAGAGGAGTTTATCATCTTTGAAACTCTGGGGTTTCTGAACAAAGCTGTAGGGATAGCCATGGTGGAGAGAGAAGCTCCAGCTCCTGAGCACCAACAAAAGACCATCGTGACAGGTGTGGAGATGGACGAAAGGGTCAGAGATGGTAGCATGCAATGAGGGTTTGAATTTGGAGGATAAATACATAAGGAACGAGGCTGCACAGTATGAGGTGAAAATGAGCTTTGATTTCGAAATTCTTTCCAAGCGAATAATAAGTCCAAGATGATAAATCTTGGTTGTAAGTCTCCATACCTTACTTTCAGTGTTATTTATATTTCACAATTACATTCTGATCTAACTATATATGCTATATATGAATGTCGAGAGGAGCTTGATTCTTTGATAGGTAAATATACCTCGTGCACAAACTAAATTTTACTTAAAAATATGCTATGCTAAATTTCTTTTAAAAGAAATACTTTGTCCATGCACAAATATTAGATGATTATGTTAAATATATGGAAAGAAATATATAAATATTTATATAATATTTCATAAGCAAGAAAATAGAAGATGCATCCTCTTTATTTTAAAAGGGATTTTTTACTCATTTAGTTTATTAAATGATAAAAAATCCAAGATATTTTCTTGAGAATGAATGTAGAGTAAAGAGTGTAATTCGTGATACATTTTCATGGCTGCTGAAAAAGAAAATATATCACGGGTTGTGAAAAAACATAAAAAAATAAAAGATAAATGTTAGTTAGATTAATTTTCTTGGAAGGGTTTCCATGAATTTGTATGCAAATGTTACCTATGTTTTCATTTAAAGAATACATGAGTGCACAAAGATTAGATAGCAGTTTTGTGCATGAATTAATGAAAAAAACAAAATTATAAAACGATGCATATGAATCTTGTTCATACCAGAACAAGAATGCATAAAATTTTAAGTTAACCTTGTGAATGTTTCTTAGGTTTTATGCATAAAATATGGTCATCTATGGTCATTTCCTTAAAGGGAGGCATGCGAAAACTGAAGGTATAATGACAACACAACTTCGTTATGTTAAATTCTTCTTGAAAATGAATTATGCATTTTTTTACATGAAAGAAATAGTTAATGATGGTATAATTCCAAGAAGGGAATATGTCCTACGTACATTAAATAAGAGTTGTTATGATAAGCTCTTGCATGCACAGAGAATAGTGATTCTGTTACGTGTTACATTAAATAAGAGTTGTTATGATAAGATCTTGCATGCACAAAGAATAGTGATTGTGTTACATGTTACGTACATTAAAGAAGTACTATTATGATAAGCTATGGCATGCACAATGAATAGCCATTGTGTTATAGAGATATATTCTTTGCATGGATAGAAGAAATATTGAGTTATAATTTTTCTTTAGGAAGGATTATTTGTGAGTGCTTTGTGCTATCATAACCATTATGCTAGTTTCATTTGGATTAAGATCATGCAAATGTATGCAATACGTGTATTAGTTTTCATTGGAAAGAGTATACATATTTGTATTTGGGAAAAGATAGCATGTTTTGTTAGACTACATTGGAAAGGATTGTTTGTATAATCTTTGAAAAATAAGACATGTATTTGTATGCTTTATTACATTAGTGTTACAGAATTTCTTGTGTTAAGCATCCCTTTGGGAAGACTCTTTTGGAATCTATTTGCATTTGCATGCATGGGAGCAACATTTGTTATGATAAATTTCCTTTCATGCACCAAAAGTAATAGCTTAAGGGTTAGTTATTTTGATTAAATTTATGTAAATCACATGCACGAATATCGTAGCTAATGTATTAGTTTATTTTAAGGAAAATCTTGGGAGATGTAGCTATTGTCTTGCAAGAATGTGTGCTTATGCGAGGGGAACATTACTTAATGTGATGACTTATAACTAGAACATATGCAGTAAGTGTTGTTACTGGGAGGATGTCAAGGTATTTTACTTTCATGTCATGAATATACACGAGTATATGGAGAAGCTTCTCTAATAGAGATTTATGAACTGGTTGATTAATACTTTATGAATATTGACATCAATGTATGTTGAAGGAATCATTAGCAGGGAATTATGGTGACATGTACAAAGGAAATATTACGCTTAAAGTGGTGGCAGGTAAATGATTATGGTTCATGCAGATGAGTGCAAGCTGTAGGATAATCTAATGTATGATGGTCCATTGTGGGTACATCCATGCCACCAAGATATGAAGATTAGTGGGTAAATACTATCATATTTATTGTAATATTTTTAAGCTACATATTTGTATATTTATTTGCAATATTTATAAACAATGGTTAAGGGATGGTCTCCCTTATAAGCCATTGAGTGAGGGCTAAACACCCTCACGAGCATTTAATAATAAAATTAAACGTTTGTTGGTTTTCACCCTACAGGGTTTCCAGGGTATATTGGTGTTCAATGATGTGATTGCTTATTGTGTCAAGTTAATGATGTTGATTCCATTCTTGTTGTGTTGTTCATAATGTCAAGTAACTGATGTCTACAAGAATGATGAAATTAATGCAAGGATTACATCATACCATTTTATGCTAATGTACTACGATAGAGGTGCTTAATGGTTAAGCAATTTACCATTCTCAAACTAAGGTTACACTATGAACTGGTGAACATTCTAACTAATGATGTGTAAGGAATATTTAAGAGTGATTTGAATAGTTACCTGTGGGTAACTTGTATAAAAAAAATTAACTCCTTACATTTCCATGTGAAGTTATTGGTGTATGTTACAATTGGTATTAGAGCTAAAGGTTGCGGGACTGGCGCCTTTGGGATTTGTTAAGCGAAAATAAATTGAGGTATTCTACTAATGGACATCAGTTAAGGTATGATTCTAGAAATCTACATATTGATTGATATATGATTCTACCAATCTACATATTGAATGATATATGCAGTAGTCTAATCTTGACATGAGATGTGTGATTCATGTTTATAACTAAATTGAAGAGTAAAAAGTAATAAATGTTATTGCAAAATAGTGTTCATAACATTGGAATCCTGTTGAGGATAAAATACAATAAAACCTTTGTTTTACTTATGAAAAACCTAAGTACTCACTAGTGAAAGTGAGCGTTTCTTATTAACATTTGGTATATGACATATTACTCATACATTTAGTGAACATAACTAAATTTACCATGCAGTACTTGAAAAATATGAATGTGTATAGTGATGGTATTTGAAACTAATTCCTAAATGCAAAACATGAGGAAAGTCCTTGTATAAGATGACAGAGTGTTTTAAAATTAAATTGAATGAAGCCTTTTAGATGTTAAAAATACTTAATGGGTTAAGTAGTGAGAGCTGAATATAATGACTAGTTGAATGACTAGTTTTTGAATGAGTCGTGTCATGGATGCATTAAGATTATTAGTGGCATTGAGAGACTAGTTTTTGAATGAGTCATGTCATTGATGCATTAAGATTATTAATAGCATTGATTAGTTATGACTCATTAACTAATGAAATTTATATGGATGAATCGATTTTGACTAAAGCTATTTGAAAGTTGTGAACAAGTGATTATGGTAGTTACTTCACGTGTTAGAATGTTGGTAACAGTACAGTATTGGAATTGGAAATGCTAGAATTTTACCCGTGAGACTGTTATCCCAATCTTTATTGACACATACGCATTAACGAATATTTATATATACTTGTATGCATGATGAAATTGTATGCATGAAACTAAAATTATTTTGAAAGTGAATACTTTTTCAACAATGCATTTTTATAATTGGTGTCGTTGATATGATTAAGCATGGATAACTGAATGGCAATAAGAAAACCTGGTTAGCTTAATGGCTAAAATAAAATCTGTAAAAGTAAAACATCATAAAAATTGCAATGTGAATTGCAACAGGGTGGAAATGTGAAGTTGGGTTACACTTTTGTGAGAATCAGGGGCGGAATTTTTTTTCGGCAATAGTTCGGCAACAATTTTTGAGAAATTTCCACCGAAATCATTCTTTCGTTTATATTGACGGCACACTGACGGCGTGGGAAAACAACATTTTTTCCAGAGATGGGAAAACCAAGAACAAAAGTTTGGCCGAAATTTTAGTTCAGCCAAACTTTTACTCTTAAAATAGTTCGGCTGAACTAGTTCTTATAAATATATCACCCGCAAATTTTATTTGTTTCCCACGTTTGTGTTTCTTTGCTCTGTTTCTTTGCGCATTTCTGTGTTTCTGTTCTGTTCATTGAATTTTTGCAGCGCTACTAATGGTCTGGGGCTGCTTTCGTCCACTCTATTGGTGATTATCTGCAGTGATGTCAAGCGAACTACCATGTAAGCAACTCTTTCTGTTGCTAATTATCCACCTATGCATGGAAGTTTAGATCAAGTTGAAATGTAATTCTGGGTTCCTTCTATTGTTGATTCTCCACCTGTGTATGGATGTTTAGATCAAGTTGAAATGTAATTCTAGGTTTATTTGGCTCTGGATGCAATGTTTTTTTCTCTCTCGTGCAGCTTCTTTGTTTTATGATTGCAGACTAAGTATAATTAATTTTTTTTTAGGTATGGAACATTGTCTCAGTGTATATCTATTTTTGTATTTTTTGATGGATGAGAAAGGCCATGATCTCTGTCTCAGTGTATAGTTGTTTTGTGTTTTTTTGACGTACCACCAGCTGGTCATCAGTAGGTAGCTTGAGATCATCCTTGGTCTGCCCAGATTCATTCAACAGGCTAACAAAATTACCATCCCCAGAAATGTCAATTAGCTGATAATAAATGTGAAAAAATTCTTATTGTTCCTATGGATCCATCAATTTCATCCGATCTAGCTGATTCTCCACATGTTCATGGAAGTTTACCACCCCTGTTAAGCTTACGTCAGTACTGAGCCTTCTCTCGATTCCTCAATGTTGGAATGTGCAACCTTTAGTATTTTTTTGTAATCACTCATGGTGTGGATAGATTGTATCTAAACAGCCACAATTATGCTTTAAATTTCATTACCTTTTTCTATAAGGTGTATGTTGAATTTCTGGTAGTATGATATGCATTCGGTTGTTGCAGTTGTTACTGTTCTTGTGGATCTATCAATTTCATCCGCTCTAGCTAATTCTCGCCTTATGCATGGAATTTTATCACCACTATTAAGATTATGTCGTTACTGAGCCTTCTCTCAATTCCTCAACGCTGGAATGTGCAACCTTTACTATTTTTTGTAATTGCTCATGGTGTGGATAGACTATAGCTAAATGGCCATAATTAGGCAAACGACCATAATTAGGCATATGATGGTGAAGGGAAATTTGTTTTACAAGAAGAATGATTGAAATAAAATGATCTACTACTGTAATGTGACTACATATTGTCTTTTTTGGATGTATTTCTGCATGAGGCAGAATCTGATCTTTTATACTTGATAACTTGTTATGGGTATATCAAGAGGATTTTGTATATGAACTGTTATAAATATATGAAACAGGGTTTTTTCTGCTTTGAAAAAAGAGTTGAAATCATTCTAAATTCACATATGTTCAGTGGCGTCACTGTTTCACTTTCGATATTATGTTGCTTACCTTGATGAATAGGTGGAACTCTGCTAGGAGGCCTCTCTATTTTTTGAATCTTTGCTCATACTGTCAAAGGTCGTTATATTTTATATGGGCTAGACTGTATAGTTATTAGACTACATATCTTCATATAGAACTTGCAAATATTATGATGGAAACCAAACATAATAATGTATTAGGACATCACAACTTTCTAATTAGTTATTAGACTACATATCTTCATATAGAACTTGCAAATAACATCATGAAAATTTGAACTTGCAAATAGTATGATGGAAATGTGGATCTCATGAATCTTCATGATTAATGCTTCTAGAAACAAAACATAATAATGTATTAGGACATGCTCCTTTAACTTGCAAATAGTATGGTTGAAATGTAGATCTCATGACTCTTAATGATTAATTCCTCTAGAAACCAAACATAATTTAATGTATTAGGACATGCTCCTTTAGGCTTGGTGGAATTACCTTTGCTTTTTATTTCTCTCTTACACACATATTTATTTGAAGAGATGATCCCAGTTTCTTTTTTATTCATAGATCAAATGTCATTTAAATACAATATTTATCATAATTTACAATGATTCATTCCATATTATACATAAATTTTTTCATTAAAAAATGAACCCTTTAAATGATGAACCTAGTTAACGCTTCTTCTTCATGAAGAAGACTACTTGATCTTTTAATTTGAATTTTATGATGGTCCTTTGTTATATTTCTTAACTACTTTGTTATCTTTCTTGACTACTTCAAATTATTGACACAATCATATGCTTCTTGTTACTCTTTTTATTCCTTCCTTATATTCTATTCTACCCCTTAGATATTGGGTACTCTCCCACATAGATATTGCACTCAATTTTGATGGTCCTTTGTTATCTTTCTTGACTACTTCAAATTATCAAATTATTGACACAATCATATAGATATTGCACTAAATTTTGATGGTCCTTTGTTATCTTTCTTTACTTCAAATTATTGATACTTGATCATATAGATATCATATAGATATTGCACTCAATTTTGATGGTCCTTTGTTATATTTCTTGACTACTTCAAAACTACTTCAAATTATTGACACTTGATCATATAGATATTGCACTCAATTTTGATGGTCCTTTGTTATCTTTCTTGACTACTTCAAATTATTGACACAATCATATTTTTTTTTTACTCTTTTTATTCCTTCCTTATATCTATTCTCCCCGTTATATATTATGTACTCTCCCACATAGATATTGCACTAAATTTCATAGGCTCTTCTTTTGAAGTCAAATATATTGTATTCTCCCCCTTGGATATTGTGTACTCTCTCACATAGATATTGCAATCAATTTCATAGGCTCTTCTTTTGAAGCCAAATAAGTGACAATAATTTACAAGAACTATCCCTAATTTGTTTCTCACATGTTCAAATGGTTCTCTAACAAGATAATTTAGAAGAACTATTCCTAATTTTTTTCTCACATATTCAAATGCTTCTCTAACAAGAGGCTTTGTGGGTATGTATTTCATCTTCACTATTTTCTCAAAGACTTGTTGTGTGAGGAAGTGGTACTTTATGATGATATCTAAATAATGATTGAAGGAAGTAGAATATTTTATTTTTGAAATTATTATTACACTTCTATTGAAACACTTAATAGATATATAGATTTACCTTAATATCTTGTAGAGCCCATTTCATCCAAAACACTCAAAAATAAATTTACCTTAATATCTTGTAGAAACTATTTCATCTAAAACGCTCAAAAAGAAGTAACTACTATGTACATTCCACTTCTACTAACTCAGAAAGAAATTTACCTTAATATCTTGTACATCCCATTTCATCCAAAACACTAAAAAACAAGTAACTACTATGTATTCCATTTCTACTCACTCAAAAATAAATTTACCTTAACATATTGTAGAGCCCATTTCATCCAAAACACTCAGAAATAAGTAACTACTATGTATTCCACTTCTACTGTAGATAGAGAAAGTAACGAATCTTTCTTTCTTAAACATTAAACCAAAGACTCTTCTAAGTAGAATTATACATTGTCCACTTGTACTTTTCACAAGCCTACTTGAATCTCTATATGCTGTCAATGTAAATTTCTACTAGTAAATTTGTCAATGTAAATTTATTAACTTCTACAAGTTCTATAAATTTGTCAATGTAAATTTCTTGACTTCTACAAGTTCTATAGATAGAGTCTATAAAGGGCTAGGTAGCCTCTAGATCTCATCTTTTATGAAAGGTGAAATATCTAGTAAATGCCCCTACATTCAATATCTCGAATATATCTAAATAGAAGTTCTTCATTTTAATATCCATAAAAAACAACCACTTGAAGTTCTTCATTTTAATATCCATAAAACACAACCACTTTAAGGTAAACTATGTACATGTGTCATTTCTCCCACAAACTAAAGGCTTCCTCCCATTAATTTTAGATGTGAATTCTACCATAAAATTTTTGAGTCAAACTTTAAGATAAACCAGGCATGTCATTTGCAATAAATGTCAATTTAATATCTAAATTCACATATATTCAGTGGTGTCATTGTTTCATTTCCGATATTATGTTGGTTACCTTGATGAACAGGTGGAACTTTGCTAGGAGGCCTCTCTGTTTTTTGACTCTTTGCTCATACTGTCAAAGGTCATTATATGTTATATGGGCTATACTATATATTTATTAGACTACATATCTTCATATAGAACTTGCAAATAGTATGATTAAAACCAAACATAATAATGTATTAGGACATCACAACTTGATAATTAGTTATTAGACTACATATCTTCATATAGAACTTGCAAATAGCATGATGTAAATGTGAACTTGCAAATAGTATGATGGAAATGTGGATCTCATGACTCTTCATGATTAATGCTTCTAGAAACCAAACATAATAATGTATTATGACATGCTCTTTTAACTTGCAAATAGTATGGTCGAAATGTGGATCTCATGAATCTTCATGATTAATGCTTCTAGAAACGAAACATAATTTAATGTATTAAGACATGCTCCTTTAGGCTTTGTGGAATTACATTTGCCTTTTATTTCTCTCTTACACAGATATATATATATATATGAAGAGATGATCCCATTTTCTTTTTTATTCATAGATCAAATGTCATTTGAATACAAGATTTATCATAATGTACAATGATTCATTCCATATTATTCATAAATTTTTTCATTAAAAAATGAACCCTTTAAATGAACCTAGTTAATGCTTCTTCTTCATGAAGAAGACTACTTGATATTTCAATTTGAATTTGATGATGGTCCTTTTTTATCTTTCTTGAATACTTCAAATTATTGACACAATCATATGCTTCTTGTCACTCCTTTTATTCCTTCCTTATATTGTATTCTCCCCCTTAGATATTGTGTACTCTCCCACATAGATATTGCACTCAATTTTGATGGTTCTTTGTTATCTTTCTTGACTAATTCAAATTATCAAATTATTGACACAACCATATAGATATTGCACTCAATTTGGATGGTCCTTTGTTGTCTCTCTTTACTTCAAATTATTGACACTTGATCATATAGATATCATATAGATATTGCACTCAATTTTGATGGTCCTTTTTTATCTTTCTTGACTACTTCAAATTATTGACACAATCATATGGTTTTTATTAATCTTTTTATTCCTTCCTTATATATATTCTCCCCCTTAGATATTGTGTACTCTCCCACATAGATATTGCACTCAAATTCATAGGCTCTTCTTTTGAAGTCAAATATATTTTATTCTCCCCCTTAGATATTGTGTACTCTCCCACATAGATATTGCACTCAATTTCATAGGCTCTTCTTTTGAAGTCAAATAAGTTACCATAATTTGGAAGAAATATCCCTAATTTGTTTCTCACATGTTAAAACAGTTCTCTAACAAGATAATTTACAAGAATTATTCCTAATTTTTTTCTCACATATTCAAATGCTTCTCTAACAAGAGGATTTGTGGGTATGTATTCCATCTTCACTATTTTCTCAAAGACTTCTTGTGTGAGGAAGTGGTACTTAATGATGATATGTAAATAGTGATTGAAGGAAGTAGAATATTTTATTTTTGAAAGTATTATTACACTTCTATTAAAACACTTAATAGATATATAGATTTACCTTAATATCTTGTAGAGCCCATTTCATCCAAAACACTCAAAAATAAGTAACTACTATGTATTCCACTTCTACTCACTCAAAAATAAATTTACCTTAATATCTTGTAGAGCCCATTTCATCCAAAACACTCAAAATGAAGTAACTACTATGTATTCCACTTCTACTCTAGATAGAGAAAGTAACGACTCTTTCTTGCTTAACCATTAAACCAAAGACTCTTATAAGTAGAATTATACATTGTCCACTTGTACTTTTCACAAGCCTAGTTGAATCTCTATATGTTGTCAATGTAAATTTCTCACAAGTAAATTTGTCAATGTAAATTTGTCAATGAAAATTTCTTAACTTCTACAAGTTCTATAGACAGAGTTTGTAAAGGGCCAGGTAGCCTCTAGATCTCATCCTTTATGAAAGGTGACATATCTAGTAAATTCCCCTAGAGTCAATCTCTAGAATAGATCTAAATAGAAGTTATTCATTTTAATATCCATAAAAGACAACCACTTTAAGGTAAACTTTGTACATGTGTCATTTCTCCCACAAACTAAAGGCTTCCTCCCATTAATTTTAGATGTGAATTCTAGACCATAAACTTTTTAAGTCAAACTTTAAGATAAACCATGCACATTTCATTTACCTCATGATCTTGTGTCATTTCTCCCATGTCATATATATATTTTTTATTGATTTTTTTTTTCAGGGATAAGAAAACCATTAAATATGGTTGAAAAATGGAAATTATGCATAGAAGTTTCTTGCTATCCCAATCCAGGGAAAGCAGTGATTACATATGTTCTTTCCTCTATTGCGACTAGCAAAGTCATCCAAAGGAAAATGAATATATCAGGAAGAACAGCAAACAACAAGGCATATTATATTAGATTGATAGAAGGTTTGGGAACAACGATGGAGTATGGATCAAATGGAATTGTAGTTTTCACCAATTCTTAAATTATGTGCAACCAGATGAATGACGTGTGCTAAGTTAAGAAGGAGAGGCTATAAGAACTACATGGAATAGCAAATAATATTGTTAGCCAATTTCAATTTTTTAGTATAAGGCATTGTACAAATGTGAATAAGATGTTTGTTGATCTATTGCATGGAGCAATGCAAATTCATGATTCATCTATCACAGATGAATTAGAACTATACAGAGAAATGCCAGTGCAAGATTCATCTCTCAAAGATGAATTGGTTTTGAGATGCTCTTCTTCAAAAATTCAAGATTCATCTCTAAAAGATGAATTAGTGTTGAGACACTCTCCTTCAAAATTTATTGATGAACATTGTAACATATCTTGGATATGTGTGTGTTGTGTACTTATAAATGTGTCTTTTTTAATGACCATGTGCTTTTTTCAATTATATACCAAGTGTGCTCTCACCACACCATGTAAAGCATAGCTTGGTGAACTTCACATTTTTATAAAATTAAAATGCAAGGACTTCAACAAATTTTTGTTTAAATGGAGTTTGTTTAAATGCAGTTTCACTTATTTTTTAATGACCATGTGTTTTTTTCAATTTTATACCAAGTGTGCTCCCACCATGTAAAGCGCAATTTGGTGAACTTATCATTTTTATAATTTATTTTTTGCTTAAATTGAGTTTCACACATCAATTATTGCTTTGAAAGTTGTGTTTTACATAATTTGTGTACACTAAATTACAAATTGATTTTTTAAAACTTATTTTGTGTAAATGTCCACCAATAGATATATATATCATGGAGGATGAACGACGAAGATCAACAGAATCCCATATGGGGGATCAGGGATCGGGGGATGTTCATGGTATTTAAATATAATCTTAAATCTCCATACATGTGTGTACATATGGAATTGATTTTTTATTAACTTTGTGAGCTAAATTGGTTGTTAATAAGTTTCATTTTATATTTTTTAAGAGCTAAGACGAGAAGGGTCTCTACTCCATCCATGGAGCATGCCCATGGTTCACCCAATCATGGTATGGTTCATGCAATTTAATCAATGAATATGTACATGTATTTATATGTACACATGAATGTATTTTTCAATTGATTATAAATTTGTATTTGTTTATGAAGCTTCTATCTTGTCTAGAGAGGTTGGTGGTGGTTTAAATCCCCTTAGAGGGCCATCAATGAGTGGTAGTAGGTTGCGTTAAGGTGGTGATATTTACTCCCTTGGAGGCCAATCAACGGCTGGTGGTGCTGGTTCTCAGCAGGGTTGTTCTGGGTCTCAACAGTTTCAGGGTGGAGAAGATGCTAACCAACCACGTCGAGGTTGCCATCAATTTCAATATTTTTTTCATTGAATTTGTACAAATTTGTTTACATGTGTTTTTTCTAATATACAAAATTTCATATATATTGATGCAGAGGCTGAAAATGTTCCAAATATTGGTCAAAATAGATGTAGGGCAGAACGCTACATTCAAGAAGAAGGTTTTCTACCCACCACAACTTATCTGGCCGACATTTCTGATATATCATGGGAAACAAACATGGCGCAATGCACCTTACAAAGGTGTGAAAAAATTCATGCAAAATTGCAGAGAGATCTCGTGGCTTTGACTCTACCTGCTGAGAGTCGACAAAGCCTTGAAATAGTTACACATTCATTGGGCGAACTTGTAAATGTGTACAAAAATCTTGGGCCAATGACTGATACATTTGTAGAAGTGATGAGAAAGAGAAAGGAAACAGTAATGGATCCAGATAAATGGGAGGATGTAAAACAAAGAGTTACAAAAGATATGGTGAAGTCAATGTTTAATTTCAAGGAAGGGCCAAAAAGAAAAATGTTGAAGGTGCAATATTTCAAGCACCCAAATATAGCTCACTATTTGTATGATAGGCACCTTGCGGCCTATGGAAGGCTCCCATGGAACGACGAGGTTCCTATTTATTTTGCACAATTGTTTTACGCAGAATTTTTTTTGGATATGAAACCCAACTACAATGACCTTTCGTCAGAATTTTTTGGTTCGGGGAAAGGTCGATTGTAAGACCGTAAGGGCGCTAAGTGAGATGTGGATTTGCCTCACCTTAAGCCGCCATTGGTGAGTCGACCTTTTTGGGTCGAAACTCTGCGGTCAGTGATGGATGCGACTTCTCAAATAAGTTGAGAAGCAAGGGATGTCATGATCGACAATGTTTACAGTGGATTAGGTGGAGTCGATGTTTGTCTAAATCAACAAAGAGTACGTGAAAATGCACGTGCCAATTTTGTGTATTGTACAGATGAAGAGATTGACAACATTAATGTTGAATATCTCTGAATATATGCAAAAAAATTGTCGCAATGGTTTTCAAGACCTAATTCTTCATGAGGAAGAGGGAACATGAACAGTATGTGTTAATAACCTTAGGGTTCAATTATTTTAACATGTATACATGTGTACTATTTGTAATAAATACATGTGTATGTACATGTATACATTTATTTGTATGTACATTAATCTAACAAAAATGTATCATTATATGTTAAAACACCATTTGCAGTTGTCACGGATGATGAATGACGAAAATGTTAATATTACGTTCGGGACCTCTGGTTCAAACAATGCAGATGGGTCTCACCATCAAGATATGTTGGCAAATGTTAGTGTTTTTTAAGTGATATTTTAAAATAAATAATTGTGCACACATGTACATGTATGTATATATAATGATAAAATGTTTTAACAGATTCCGATTCCGTCCGATGTTTTTGGGATGGTGGTACCTTCTTATTCCTTGGGAGATGTACCTTCTACTTCCTTAGGAGATGAGCCACAAGTATGGACAATTTTTCACTTTTAAAATTTATGTTTATATATATATTACACCTCAAAAAGTTCCATTAAAAATTGATATATATATATATATATCTTGAGTTATTTTAAATTTTTTGAATTTAGGTTCCTATAGTAGATTTCTTTAATCCACGGACTCTAGCGAGAGAGATAGGAACATCCACACCATTTCAACCATTTGAACAAGTTGTCTAAATTTTTTTTAATATTATTGAAAATAAGTTTATATATGTACACGTGCATTTTAATTTGAAAATTTTTAATATATATATATATATTGTACAGTTTACCATTGCAGATGTTCCCATGGGGGCGAAACTTGTTGCAGGTTATCAAATGGAGAGGGAACCTCATGAGGTATTGCATGATTTTTTTTTTATATTTTGTTTTTTACATGAAGTTCTATATATATTCTCACTCATTTTTAAAACATCAAATTTTAATGTTCAAGTACATGTGCATTGTGTACAAGTTTCCCATGCTTCGCATGATAGTGCGTGGATTGAGACCCTGATAGGAAAGACGCTACATCCATCTATATTTGATGGACATGATTTGTAGATTTGATTTCAAGATTTAGATAGTCTTAAATTTACTTTTTTATATATTATCTAGATGCACCGTCATATATATATATATATATATAACTTGATACAGTTTGATACTTGTGAGATCTACAATTTTTGGACATATTTTATTACAGTGTTAATATAATTTGTTTTGTTCCAAAAAGTTAAGTTTTGGATGGTTTTAGTACTTTTGGCAGGTGAATGTGAAGTAATGTTGTTATATAATTTGTTTGGTTTTTAAAACTTTTAAGTTTTGGATAATTGAACTACTAGTAATGTTGTCATCTATAAATTAATGTTTTTCTTCTGAACTACATTTGGCATGTTATGTAATGATGTGTTATAATTTTTTTTGTTTTTAAAATTTAAGTTTTGGATGCTTGAAGTACATTTGGCATGTGAAGTAATGTTGTGATCTATAATTTTTTGTTAAAATAAAAGTTAAGTTTTGGATGGTTTCGATCTACATTTGGCGTGTGATATAATGTTAAATTTTTTTATTGGATAGTTGAACTATAATTGGCATGGCATGTGAGGTAATGTTATGTGTGATATAATCAAAAAGTTTTTAAAACTCAAGTTTTGGATGGTTTCAATCTACATTTGGCATGTGATATTTAATGTTTAATATTTAATTTTTTAATGTTGCACGATATATAATCAAAAAGTTTTTAAAACTTATGTTTTGGATGGTTTCAATCTACATTTGGCACATGTGATATAATGTTAAATGTTTTTATTGGATAGTTGAACTATAATTGGCATGGCATGTGAAGTAATGTTGTACGATATATAATCAAAAAGTTTTTAAAAATTAAGTTTTGGATGATTTCAATCTACATTTGGCACATGTGATATAATATTAAATGTTTTTATTAGATAGTTGAACTACAATTGGATGGCATGTCAAGTAATGTTGTGATATAATCAAAAAGTTTTTAAAACTAATTTTTGGATACCATTTTAACCTACATTTAATGTAAATCCCTTTAATTTTGATTTAATGTTAAATGTTTTAAATGTAAATCACTTTAATTTTGATTTAATGTTAAATGTTTTAAATGTTTTGATATAATGTTAATGTTTTTGATCTAAGTTTTGGATGGTTTCAATCTACATTTGGCCTATGGAAGACTCCCATGTGAAGTATTGTTTTGATTTAATCAAAAAGTGTAAAGATGTAGTTATATGTAAATCCCTTTAATTTTGATTTAATGTTAAATGTTAAATGTTTTGATCTAAGTTTTGGATGGTTTCAATCTACATTTGGCATATGGAAGACTCCCATGTGAAGAATTGTTTTTATTTAATCAAAAAGATTAAAGAAGTAGTTATATGTATTTATCCCTTTAATTTTGATCCAATGTTAAATGTTAAATGTTTTGATCTAAGTTTTGGATGGTTTCAATCTACATTTGGCCTATGGAAGACTCTCATGTGAAGCATTTTTTTATTTAATCAAAATGAGTAAAGAAGTAGTTATATGTAAATCCCTTTAATTTTGATTTAATGTTAAACGTTTTAAATGTTTTGATGTAATGTTAAATGTTTTGATCTAAGTTTTTGATGGTTTCAATCTAGATTTGGCCTATGGAAGACTCCCATCTATAGACATCGTATGCATTGCAGAAGGGGAGGTGGGAGTAGGGGTCGAGGGGGTAGGAGTGCTGGCTCTCACCCGCCTCTTTCAATCCATGACACTGGTGGGCACCCTCCTCTGGCAAGTAGTGTCGCACAATTTCACTTCACCAGCTCTATGGTCAGACCTCGAATTACGACAACCATTTCTATATTTTTTTAGGAGGAGCCCCAAGATTAAGGTGCCTCTGGTTCTAGGAAGCGGCGGAGAAAGTCCACCATCCCAACCCATCATCCCCAAAACACTAGGAAGTCAGCAGCTCTTCTAGTCAAATCCAGCTCGACGAGCTCCAACAGCGATGGCGCAAGCAGCGATAGCTCGGCCTGTGTGGAGAAAAAGCTCAAAGACGAATCTGGCTCCTCTTTCTCTTTAGAGAGCTCCTCCCAGCACTCCAAGGGGGTAGCTGATGATCCGGAGGACAACAGTTGTCCAATTGTGGAGGAGAATCCTCCTACAAACATCGATAGCTAGCTTGATGTCAGGTCCTCTTTAGCTTTTTTGAACTTTTGTCTTGTTTTGCAATCACTGTGCTTCTAAACAATCTATGTCTGTTGGTTTCCTGATATTGGGCAGCATCTTCTGGGCTGGTTTCTCGATTATGGGCAGCCCCTTTTCTGTTTTTTTTTAATTCAGACCCCCTGTGATTGTTTTTATTTAATCAGAAATAGTAAAAAAGTAGTTATATGTATTTATCCCTTTAATTTTGATTTAATGTTAAATGTTAAATGCTTTGATATAATGTTAAATTTTTTGATCTAAGTTTTGGATGGTTTCAATCTACATTTTGCCTATGGAAGACTCCCATGTGAAGTATTGTTTTGATTTAATCAAAAAGAGTAAAGAATTAGTTATATGTAAATCTGTTTAATTTTGATTTAATGTTAAATGCTAAATGTTTCAAGATATAATGTTAAATGTTTTGAGATAACATTACATTTTTTGATCTAAGTTTTGGATGGTTTCAATCTACATTTGGCCTAGATGGAAGACTCCCATGTGAAGTATTGTTTTTATTTAATCAAAAAGTTTTTAAAATTCAAGTTTTGGATGGTTGAAGTACATTTGGCATCTTAAGATTGCTTTTTATCTCTACATACTCTTGTTTGAGTGAAAATTTTTCCAAAAGGAAGAACATGGCTTTTCAATGCAACTAACCATATCAATTGAGATCTAATTGAAAAAAAGTAAAGAAGTAGATATATGTATTTATCTCTTTAATTTTGATTGGAAATATAAGAAGTACATATATGTTTGTTGAATTCGGGTCAATGTCATTAATGCACTCAAATAGGTAGCCTTGTTGATTTATAAATTGGTAAATTGATGACATTTAGTTAATTGCATTCTAGAACATAGAACATATCCGACCATTGGACAGACAAATTTTGTACTAGATTTTCAATTAGGAATAGAGATGTGGGTCAAATCCCACCAAAAGTTGGAGAAGTGCTCTGAGCCTCTTGTCTGAAAGGAATCTTCATACAAAACTATACCGTGGATGATTTATTTACATTGTGGATACTTTTTATAAGAAAATTCACAAGAAAAATTGGGCACATTCAGTTCGTGTATATATCCAGTATGTGCAACATTTTTCATCAATGCACATAGAAAAACTACTTTCAGTTAATTGCATTCTAGAATATATATATATATATATATCCAATACATGTAACATTTTTCATCAATGCACATGTATAGAAAAGTTACTTTCAGTTGATACTAGAGCACATGCATGTACCAAAACAATTTGTACATGTGCAAACACTTGCACAAATAACATAAGCAGCTCAATTTTTACTTGGCTACTAGAATTTCTAAAACATATTTAATCCAAAGAGAATAAATTGTTGGGCAATTCGATCAAAAAAATTCCAATGGAATGCCATCTTCAATAATCCGTTCATGTTTAGTTTTTGATATTTTCCATTTCTTAATTTTCGTTTTTTCTTTGATTGAACCTCTATCAACTTTATGCGTGCTACACACACCAAGTGAATATATTGACAACTTATGAAATCAGGTTCATAGTCTTCAAAGTAAACAAAATCCCCACTTTGATTAGTTTGTCTGAAAAAATAACCTTTCAGTATAATAGATCCTCTTTCATATTGAAATTCGTGATCATTATAGTTTTCTAATAATTTCATTTTTCATTCAGTGCAACGCATCAAATAGTAATTCACATCTTCATTGTTGTCAATAGGTGCAATTACAACAAAAACATCTCCTGTACAATAAAACAAACTTAACAAAATTATACATATTTAAATTTATTTCAATATCTTTAAATAATTAGAAAGCAATTCAAATGTTAGCTTCTCTAACAAGATCAGAAACTCGATCACCATCAGATGATATTGTAGTTTCCTCTGATTGCATTTCTTCAAACATTGCAACATAAATTTTTCCCTTTGTATTTAGCTCTGTATGTTTCCAATCGTTTACATACATTTTATTTTCACAAACGTCATTGGATGTTGTGTTGTCTATGCAAACATGACAAAAACAAGAATATTTTCTTTCATCCAATGCAAACTCATTTCTGGACGACTTTGTTTTAATTGAATGCAATTTTCTAGTCCCTTTTATTGTTTCAACGTCATTTCCAATTGATCTATCTACGTCTTCGATCCCAATATGCCAGAAAAACCTTTATATGGAAAATTCAAAGACAAATTGTAAATATGATATCAAAATACAATAAAAGATAATCATTGCACGATAAAATTTGATTTCCAATAAAAATTAAATTGAATGTACCTTCGCACTTCCCTTGATGGGTTTGTCTCATGGCTTAGAGCAGAGATGCACCATTGAACAACTTATTTCACGTCCACAAGTCGGCTTGCAGAGGGGTTCATTTGATATCTTCAAAGTGCTCGTTTTATGCATGCCCCTGCGCTGTCATGTTCTCCTTTTCCATGGCCAGTCTCAAAAGAAATTCCAACAATGTTTAATGCAAGTTTTCTTATGAAGATAGCGCAACAAAAGGAATGATAGTGCATATTTGAATTGACCCGCGCATCCGTCTAACCATATCCAATTTTCATTGAATTTTATTCCACAATTTTTCAAAGAATCATGAATTTTTCCAAAACAATGTTGTACAAAATATGTATCATATGTACGATCGTCACTAATATAAAAGTGATATTCTTTAATGATATGTTGATTTTCACTCGTGCTTTCTATATGATCGAGGTTTTGTTCAGCATGTCTATATAAAATATGGACAAGCATGGAGACTTGGTCAGAATGATAGTATTCACTCTGAATTTATTTTTGTGGAACACATGTGTAGTTTTCTACAAAATCAATCACTGATAAAATGGTCCCTAGTGGAAAAAATTCATGAGATTTTTTGAATTGAAAGTCTTGCCATCGAGCTCTATGGGAATGCTTGGTGTATTTGTAAATTTCTACCTCAAACTTTCTTAGAAAGTCTATCACAAAAATTTCATCTTCTCGTAATTCAATTCTTTTAACACTATTTTCACCTTGAATCAATGTATGTATATATTCATAACTCTTCCATTTCACTTTCATGATGGACAATGATTGATCATTTATATTAGTATGATATTTGTTTTGAAATTTAGTCAAATTTCCACAATCATCGCATTTTTTATCACCAACACATTTTTTTTTATAAAATAGTTCATCTTTTTCTCTTTCACATAGAATTAGAGATATGAAATCACGGATAGTGGAAGGAGGAGGTGAATAATTTCATAATGTTCTACCAAAATCAAGGAATGTGTCATAATATAACTCAAATTCCACATGATAATGGCAACAACAAGTGTCGCGTACGGTGATAGGTTTTACATACCATGGTTTTTGTTGAACAAAGGCACTGATTGAAACATGAATTTCATGATTCTCTTCTTTGAAATTGTTGAATAACTCTATCTGAGTGGTTTCCAAGAAATATTTTTCATGTTCTTCATACTAATTTCATGCTATTCTTCTTCGCATCACATTTTTTGCAGTTGGCGAAGCACGCGAATTGTTCTTCCAATATTCATATATTATTTTTTAACATTTTATCCAAGTCTATCTTTGTATGGTTGCCTACAAATAGCTCTCCAACAAGTGAGTTCATCATTTACATCTATTTTCATCCGAAATTTCTGATGTTTGTGTAATTTTTTTCGCGAGGTTCCTAATGCACGTGCCATAGATGTTACCAAATGATTCTCTTTAGCACTTGATGAAACCATTTCCATATGTATTCCTCTACGTACAATTGAAACATTTTTCTGTCTAGATCTCCTAATTGAATTTATAGCACTAATATTTTGTATCACATTTTCCTTCATTTTTTTATCCTTTTTTTATTTTCGAAAACCCAGTAGTGTCATAGCTTTTTTTAATTTCCTTAATGATAGGAGACCTTTCAACATTTGAGCTTGAACTGTCACCTGCTCCTTTATGAAATACGTTTCAAAAATGCGGTTAACACGATATCATATATAATGGTCAGGTTTTTTATCTCTATATGTGTGAGTTTCAACATTTTCTAACATCTCATCATCGACACTAATTTCATCTGTGCATATTCGAATAAATAGTACATAATAAGTTTACATATTCAATAAATAACTAAATTAATAAATATATGTATAATTTCAATAATACGTGCATGTGTTCAATATATATATATATATATATATATATATATATACCTTGTGATTCAATTTCTTCACTTGAATTTATTTCAATATTTTCACCATCTTCAATCATTGGTTCAATATCTCTTTCACTTTCTCTTTCAAATTTTTTTTATCTCATCATCAATGTTTTGAGGAATATTTCTCTCTGTTTACATTGCAAAATATTTTTATTGAATTAGTTCATCAAATATAAATTAATCTTCACATTTTACACTAGAGAAATTTTAAATATATCAATAGATCATAATATTTACATTTATATACTTGCTTCAATTTCTAGTTGAGGTTGATTTTCCCCTTCAATATTTGAGTGCAGAAATCTTTCTTTTGCGAGATTGTCTCGTCTCTTCTCTACGTTCCTTAGGGTCTCTTTTTTTATCATATTTTCTCGCACAATTCCTTCGATTTCCCATGATAATAGAGTATGAAGTTCAAAAAATTTCCTTCAAAAATTTAGACAATAACTCAATTAGAAAAAGCATCACAAAAGATTTAATTTAAAAAAAAAAACTCATTTTAAATTTTTTTCAAAAAAAAACAAACTCCAATCCAAAACACTTACTTTAAAAAATCTGAGAAAAAAATGTCTTATAAAAATGAAATGAAACTCAAAAGATTTACTTCAACTCAAAACACGTACTCTAAAAATTCTAAATTAAGCCCAAATCTATACTTTCAAAAAAAATGAAGAACAAAAAACATCCAAAAAAATGTATCACATACCTCCAAGAAATATCCTTTGAATGTACGTCCAAGAAAATTCCTTAAACCCAAAACAATTCTTTGCAAAATTAGACCGCCTCCAAGAAATGTCCTTAAACCCAAATCTCCAATAAAAGTCTTTAAACCCAAACCAAGACCTTTGTAAAACTAAACCAAATGTGTGAAATGTGCGAAAATTATGAATGATTTCGCGGGAATTTATATTGCCGCGAAATGATTTTTATGGAGGGTCTCCGCAAAATTTTCCGGCCGACGGAAAAGTAGGCAAAAGTTCGGTCAAAGTTTGAAAAAAAGTTTGGCCAAACTATTAAGGCATGAGACTTAATGGCCTGTTTGCACAAAAACTAGTTCAACCAAACTTTGTAGAAAATTTCGGCCGAACTAACGCGTCACCAGTTATGCAGATCCAAGCTCTAAATACATTTCTGCAACTTTGGACTGATTAAACTCCATGAAAAATTATTAATTAACTGTCAGAACCAAGACAAGCATTTTCAGAATTGAATCTACTTTCAGGAAATATAACTTTTATGGAATTTCATAAAAATTTACTAATTTTAATTAATTTTGTAATAAAACGGGTGCAAACAATTTCTAAGGGTCATTATGATTCAGTGAAATAAAAATTTTGTATCCCCCAAAATACATTGTAAAAAAAATTGAAAAAATTATGGGGCATTACATTAGTCTGTCATCTCTAATGGGTAGCTTTTATATTTTAGTTTATAACTTATATGTTAAGAAATTCCTTGCATCGCGAAACATACTCAAAATATGCAATTTTTCATATTGGACCAGTTTAAAAAATTCTAGTAATTATGATATGCATCCATTGGCTTTGTAAATATGACGAAACCAAAGTAGGCTCTGTCTAGATTGTTGTAACACATTCTGTTTTCTCAAAAACACAAATTTTCAAAGAATATAACATTGTGTATTAACATGACTTCTTATGAATCCTTTGATTGTTAAAAAACACACACTCAAAGAAATGCTAAGTTGACATATCAAAAGTGCATAAATTGTTTTCGAAAAATAAGTGATAGAAAGCTAACAAAATTTCTGACAAATTTTATTTTTGTCACAAAATGAAATTCTAAAGAGAAATTTTTTTATAGTTTGCAGAACGTTGAAAAATCGAAAAAAATGAAAGTTTTTTCTCAAAAATGGGCAAAAAGTGTAACCCAACTTCACATTTTCACCCAAGTTCTGTAAATGTTAAACTATGATATTATAATGTGCATGATTGTGATTATTTAGAAAATAATAATGTATAACATATGTATGTTATTCATGTTCCTTGTTAATCTAGATATCATCAAACCCAGGTGGAGGGCCAAATATGATGTATGATGTACATAAAGTTTCTTTTTCTTTATGTATAATCTGCATAAAGTTCATTACGTAATTTACTATGGGAAACAATGCTAAAAGAGAAATTTAACATGCTAGACAGTTGTCCACAATTGTGAAAGTCTAGAACGCCTTGGGTTGACGGTGATTGCCTGCCCAGAAGGGTTGATGGCACTTACCTGCCCGGATTTCCTCTCCATAGAGATATATTGTTTTAGTAGGGAAGAGAGTTGGCCAATATGGTGAAGGGGAAAAACCTGAGGCAAGTCTATTGATTTTGGAGCCTTTTGGAGGTGGTCCAAAATTCCTCATAGACGGGAAGCTGTTAGAGGAATATGCATAAGGTTTCCAAGAGGAATCCATACTAGACCTAGAACGGTGTTTTGTCAAATAACTGTCTGGATGTGAAAATGACTTGATTTGGTTGTGGAAACCAACTTCCATGGGTTGGGAAGAGCATCTTGTTTACCATTGTGTTTCTCATAGTAGAACAAGTTAAGTAATAAGTTATGTGTTATATTAAAATGAATTTTTACGATTGGGTAAATTCCTTATGTAGATATTAAGAGGAAAGGATCTTAGCGCTCGGAAAATGAATTACTAAATGTATACATTCATTTATTTTATTACTAATTTTTTTAATGTTTTACCAGAGTCCAGGATATTCCCATGGTGCATTGATTGGACATTGATACGATTAGAGAGCTAGGTGCTCTCTGAGTATTTTTTGAAGTACTGTGTGGATGTCTTTAATAGGAGCTAAGACAATGTGCACATGATGCATTAATTAGAGGGTTGGTGCTCTCTAAGTACATGTGGAAGTACTCTGGTTAAAAAATCTCTTAATATTGCATGAATGTTTGATAGTTGCAATTATTTCCTTTGATTGAAACTATGTGATTAATGTGATTGAATTTGTTAGTCATACATTACAGGCTCTTTCCATGGAGTGTTGATGGGTTGTTCAACCATTCTTAGAGAGATTGTGTATAAGGCATCATTACTTCCAATAGTAATTGGAAAGTAATGGTAAGTTGGTATATATATTTTTTTATATTTTTATGAATTGAATAACGGATAAGAAGATAAAAATGGAAATGGAATATTATTTGAGCGATACATGCTTATGACTATGGATGAAAATGTTATTGTTTCAAATAATGGAATTTAAGAAAACATAAATATTTCATTGTGAAGGGGAAGGACCCCCTTTGGGTTGTTTATATTATTATATCATGAGTATAGCTTTAAATTTCAGCGAGAGAAGCACACTGAGGATGTTGTTCTCTTAAAGGGGGAGTATGTAACATACCTACTCAACCTGCTGCATTTACACATGGTGAATCAATTTATATAATGTCAATTTAACTTTTTATTCAAGAGTTGGTTGGAAATGAATTGTTGATAACCACCTATGGGCATTTGCTATTTACGGGAGATTTTGGAGAGGATTTTTTAGGCAGGGGATTTCCTCGACTCTATATTCTCAAAATAGCCATGAGCTAACATTTGTGAGGGGGACTATTGATTGAGATGAGTTGATCATCTTTGAAACTATGGGGATTCCGAACAAAGCCGCAAGGATAGCCATGGTGGAGAGAGAAGTTCTGGCTCCTCAACACCAATGGAAGACCACCGCGACAGGTGTGGAGATGGACGGAAGGGTTAGAGACGGCAGCATGCAATGAGGGTTTTAATTTGGAGGATAAATACATAAGGAACGAGGCTGCACGATAAGTTGAAATTTATGAGCGGCTGCACAGTATGAGGTGAAAATGAACTTTCATTTCGAAATTCTTTCCAAGTGAAGAATAAGTCCAAGATTGTAAATCTTGGTTGTAAGTCTCCATACGTTAATTTTAGTTTTCTTTATATTTCACAATTACTTTCTGATCTAACTATATATGCTATATATGAATGTCGAGAGGAGATCGATTCTTTGAGAGGTAAGTATACCTCGTGCACAAACTAGATTTTACTTAAAAATCTATTATGTTATATTTCTTGGAAAATAAATACTTTGTCCATGCACAAAGAATATAATTTGTCCATGGACAAAAATTAAATGATTATGTTAAATGTATGGAAAGAAATATGTAAATATTTATATAATATTGCATAAGAAATAAAATAGAAGATGCATGCTCTTTATTTTAAAAGGGATTTTGTGTTCATTTAGTTTATGAAATTATTAGAAATCCAAGATATTTTCTTAAGAATGAATATAGAATAAAGAGGGTAATTCGTGATACATTTTCATGGCTGGTGAAAAAGAAAATATATCACAGGTGGTGAAAGAAATAAAAAATAAAAGATATATGTTAGTTAGATTAATTTTCTTGGAAGGGTTTCCATAAATTTTTATGCAAATGTTACCTATGTTTTCATTTAAAGAATACATGAGTGCACAAATATTAGATAGGAGTTTTGTGCATGAATTAATGAAAAAAAATATATTATTTTTATAAAAAGATGCATATGAATATTGTTCATACAAGAACAAGAATGCATAAGAGTTTAAGTTAACCTTGCGAATGTTTCTTAGATTTTATGCATAAAATATGGTCATCTATGGTCATTTCCTGAAAGGGAGGCATGGGAAAACTACAAGTATAAAGACAACAAAACTAGGTTATGTTAACTTCTTCTTGCAAATGAACTATGCATTTGTTTACATGAAAGGAATAGTTAATGATGGTGTAGTTCCAAGAAGGGAATATGTCCTACATACATTAAATAAGAGTTTCTATGATAAGCTCTTGCATGCACAAAGAATAGTGATTGTGTTACGTGTTACATTAAATAAGGGTTGTTATGATAAGCTCTTGCATGCACAAAGAATAATGATTGTGTTACATGTTACTTACATTAAAGAAGAACTATTATGATAAGCTATGGTATGCACAAAGAATATTCATTGTGTTATAGAGATATATTCTTCGCATGGATAGAAGAAATATTGAGTTAAAATGTTTCTTTAGGAAGAATTATTTGTGAGTGTTTTGTGATATTATAGAAATTATGTTAGTTTCATTTGAAATAAGATCATGCAAATGTATGCAATATTTGTATTATCTTTCGTTGGAAAGAGTATACATATTTCTATGTGGGAAAAGATAGCATGTTGTGTTAGACTACATTGGAAAGGATTCTTAGTATAATCTTTCAAAAATAAGACATGTATTTGTATGCTTTATTAAATTAGTGTTATAGAATCTCTTGTGTTAAGCATTCCTTTGGGAAGACTCTTTTGGAAGCTATGTGCTTCGTTGTGTAAGCATTCCTTTGGGAAGACTCTTTTGGAATCTATTTGCCTTTGCATGCATTGGAGCAACATTTTTTATGTTAGTTTTCCTTTCATGCACCAAAATTAATAGCTTAAAGGTTAGTTATTTCGATTAAATTTATGTAAATCGCATGCATGAATATCGTAACTGATGTATTAGTGTTTTTTAAAGAAAAGCTTGAGATATGTAGCTATTGTCTTGCATCAATGTGTGCTTATGTGAGGAAAACATTAGTTAATGTGATGAATTATAACTAGCACATATACAGTAAGTGTTGTTAATGGGAGGATGTCTAGGTATTTTACTTTCATGTCATGAATATACATGAGTAGATGGAGAAGCTTCTCTAGTATAGACTTATGAAATGGTTGATTAATGCTTTATGAATCTTGACATCAATGTATGTTGAAGGCATTATTAGTAGCAAATGATGGTGACATGTACAAGGGACATATTACACTTAACCTGGTGGTAGGTAAATTATTATGGTTCATGAAGATGAGTGTGAGTTGCAGAATGATCTAATGTACGATGGTCCATTGTAGGTACATCCATGCCACCAACATATGAAGATATGAAGATTAGTGTGTAAGTGCTATCATATTTATTGTAATGGATTTAAGTTAGATATTTGTATATTTCCTTGAAATATTTATACACGATGGTTAAGGGATGGTCTCCCTTATAAGCCATTGAGTGAGGGTTGAATACCCTCACAAGTGTTTAATAATAAAAGTAAATGTTTGCTCATTTTCACCCTACGGGGTTTTGAGGGTATATTGGTATTCAATGTTGTGATTGATTGTCGTGTCAAGTTGATGATGTTGATTCCATTCTTGTTGTAATGCTCATAATTTCAAGTATGTGATGACTACAAGAATGATGAAATGAATGCAAGGATTACATTTTTATGTTAATATACTACAATAGATGTGCTTAATGCTTAAGCAATTTACCATTCTCAAACTAAGGTTACACTATGAACTGGTCAACATTCTAACTACTGATGTGTAATGAATATTTAATAGTGATTTGAATAGTTATGTAAGGGTAACTTCTATAAAAAAAAAATTAAGTCCTTATATTTCCATGTAAAGTTATCGATATATGTTACACCTAAATAGATCTACAATGTTCTGAACCATGAGATAAGGATTGATTTGGATCCATTAATAGTTAGTCCAAAGCGTCGTCAAATCTAGAGAAAATGAGATAAAGCATGTCCATTTATCCTTATCGAGCTTCTGATTATTAGATTTCTTGGGGTGGATCGCTGATTTCAATCGGGGTGACGCGCAAGTATCTGACTTTTTTTCTTGTTATGGTTGTTTGGCCCACAGATAGAGCACAAGAGAGAGGAAATAAACTCCATTATTAAAATCATTGCATTTTCTTGTTATGGTTGTTTGGCCCACAAATAGAGCACAAGAGAGAGGAAATAAACTCCATTATTAAAATCATTGCATCCTCACACGGGTAGGATATTTTCCTGAAAGTATGTTTAAATAATTAAATGATTTTTAATAAAGGCACTTTTTATAATGTAGGGGATTGTTATCATTCTGACGATTTTTATAATGGAGCAGAAGGTAAAGGATAAATGTGAACCTTGAAAACACGAATTAGATGAACAACAAACAATCAAACAGGTATTCTATTTTCGTTTGGTTTTTGTTACCGAATGATTCGATTTGTTAAACCATTGAAAATACCGAATACAAGCAGGAACTAGGTCCTATATAGACATCATCACATAGATCGGGGAAGAGGCTCCCTTACCCCTTCTCAGGGAAGAGGCTCCCTTTCCCCTTCTCTGTTCTCAGATATGGTACGGAGATGAGTGAAACCGATGCAATTTTATTTTTATCTATTTCATTCTCCCCACTCCTAGTTTAAGTTCTTCATCTTTAATCTTTCAAGGGGAGCACTTGTTTCTCACACAAATTAAATGCAGCATTTAAATGGTACATGTGTCCACTGTCAAACCTAAGTCAAATGGAGGACACGTTGCATTGAGCTTATATAAAATTAGATGGAATCTATATGTGGCAGATATTAAATTAAATGGAGTTGCATTGTGGCTGATATTAAAAAAGGGTGATTGAATTAAAAGAGTATATAATTCTTCATGTAAGTGAATTAAAATAAATATGATAAACTAAATATATTGTTGGAATTTTAAAAGAAGAACATTTATGGAAAAATGTGAGATGATATTTTTTATATCTTATTACATTTTATCTTATCTCATTTCAATTCTAAAAAAATAAGATAATTTTCTCTTGGCTGGTTCAATTTAACCAAAATTGAATTCAAAGCATTAATTTTTTCATATTTTAATCACATTTTAATTTAAAAAAATTGAAATAACTTTCTCTTGGATAGTTCAATCTTAATTAAAATTGAATTCAAATTTTTAACTAATGTTCAATTCAAATTTGCTAAAAATGATTAGTATTCCATTAAATTGAAATTGAAATGATTGTTTCCCAACAATCACATCAAAACGTTTACAAATTCAATTTAATTCAAATGGAAATTTTACTAACTCAGTGCGAAGTGGAAGTCATTGTATTATGAAAACAATGATATATGTGAAAGCAATTTAACAAGATGGAGCATAATGAAAATAAACTTGCAACTAAATATTACTTTAGTAATTATAAAACCATGAAGGCAATTAAACATTTAAGGTGAGAAAAGTTTCGGAATTACAAATGAGAGGGACTTCCCTTATGTTGAGATTTAGAGGTGATGATTGAAGTGAGGTATATTGTCTGTGTTTTATTTTTATTTTTAAAACTGACATTAATCTAGCGGAATAGAGCAACCCGAAACACACATACCCCATATTCTTTTGAGCCAAAAAAGTAATAAAACTATTAAATTGATAGAATACTAATAATAAAGTCATAAAAGCTGGTGAATAATCCTATCCTGTAGGATTTTTCCAATAGTGGGACGATTAAAAATCCGAAACATGTTTAGTTGGTTTCACAAGTAGATCTCCTAGAGGAGCGTGCTGAGAAAAAAAATTTGGAGAGTTACGATAACTATTCATAAAATATTTAAAATACCTTGTCACTTTGCATAACTATTGACCCAATTTAGTTGTTTCTTGCACACAATATGCTTTATATAGTGTTCCAAAAGCTCAATGCGTGCCAATTTGATTTTCAGATACACTATATCATAGATGCTTACCAACAATGAATTTGAATACATAGCTTTTTGGATAAAGTGATATAACAAATCTTCTACACGCACACTTTGAATATATTGTCATATCATCAAGGTAGATCTAAATGATTTTCCCAATTAGGTCATCGAAGGATACTTGCATAGCCTTCTATAAAGTGGCACCTCCATTAATCAAGCCAAAAAGAATTCATTTATAAACAAAATTGTCCGAGTGAGTGGTAAAAGTAGTGTTGTACTTGAAAATTTTCTTCATGTGAATATGTTTATAAGCATAACATCCATTTAAAAGGGACATCATTTGAGATATGACCATTTGTTGTAGAATTTGGTCCATGTTAAGCAAAGGGAAATTTCCTTTTACACATTATTTATTTAGTTAACAATAGTCTAAACAAAAGATTATATCTCCATTCTTCTTTATTATCGAGACCAGGTTGGCCATCCTCTCTAAGTGTTTAATTGGAAAAATGATATTGAGCTTGTGTTAATTTATCTCTCTTTCCTAATAGTGGCTTCAAGAGAGGGATTGATTGACAGTTGTCTCTTCCTAAATAGTTTTTCATCCTATTTAATAAGAATGGCATGTTGAATGATGCAACGATTGAAACCGTGTGGTTCTTTGTAAGACTAGAAAAGGATAATAGTTTTTTTTTTTTAGTTAGTTAATTAGATTTCCTTTCTCTTATTTGGTACATTGGGCCCCAAGTTGTAATATATTTGGGTCATCAATGGTTCCAATATTTACTGAAACTATTTCTCATTTGAATTATTAATGTCACTAGCAAAAGATAACTTTCTAAAGGAGAGAGCCCGACTAGGTATCTGTTTTCTTTTAATGATATGATATCATTCTTCTTGATAGGTTGATTCTAGATGAAAGCGAAAATATTTTCATGACCATAGAACACCTACCAGTCCTCATTATTTTTTGGGAAACGAGGCCTATAGAGATACTATAAAACAATTTTTTTTCTTTCAGGTCATAGTTGAGAACAAGTACTTGTTGTGTATAGAGCTAATCAATCAACAAATGCATTGAGTTCCCTGCGAGCATGAGTAATGCTGAAATCCATAAGTTTGGATATATTTTCCTAAGTGAATTGAGTATACCTTTTGGTGAGTTTGTTAAAAGGAGAAATATTTTCTTTATTAAATTGACAACAAGCTCAAAATCCCCAAAGGTAGTAAAATACTTACATCCCATTGTTAAGGATTTCTTTATCCTTAAATGAAGTGCCTCAAATTCTAAAATGTTATTAATGCGTTGAAATTAGAGTCTAAAAGTGTATTGGTGCATATTTTTAAGGGGAGGGTACAATATGACACCAACACCATTACCTTCATTAGAATAAGCTCCATTGAATTGTAAATTCCAAATCTTATCTTATTGATGGGTTTTTATAGGAGGAGCCATCTCATCTTTGGTGAAAAAGGATTATTCGATAATTTATTATTCTACATATTTAACATATGGTTGAGGTAAACCTTTGATGTATTTCGTAATATTGCCTTCCATATAAACAATTATGGTTTTTCCATTTTTAGGAAAAGTCATATGTGTTTCATTGAATGAGATATATCCACGAATATATACTTGTCCATCCTTGCCCAAAATAATCAAATAATTATATACTGACATGTCCATGACCTTTATGTTGCAAGTAGTTCTAATTTTGAAATGAGTGTTGTAACACACCACCCTACATTTACCCACTTTTACAAGCTCACCAGGGTAAACATGAGTTGAGTGTCACTAAGATATGACCTAATCACCAAGTTCCATTTATGGAAGTGATGCCAACACATCGAAAACTTACGGACATCACTCATGGACTACATACCACTAAGGAACCTGCAAAGCACCTAGGTGGTCAATCCTTGAGATGGAACCTTTTTCACTAAGGAAAATCCCCAACCACACAAAAACACAACATCAGTGTAGTTATAAGTTCCCAACTACATGCATAGGCCTGTTTCCATGTGGTTATGCCGTAAAAAATCTTGTTTTGTGCCAAAGATGCAACGCTTTGAGCCACCTTTTCAAATTAGCCTCTAGACCATTACCCAAACTTCCTGTAACTTTCCAGAACCATAAAAAAGATGATGAAAATTCCAACAAATAAAAACTCAATCAAGAACTTCACCTAGTAATTCGTAAACCATGATATACATCTTGTCAAACATATGGTAAATATATAAGATACAAGTCATGAATGCGTATCTAATCATAAACTTTTGAAATTCATCTCAGAATCACCAAGAAGGCTCCAAGATCTCTCTAGTTAGCTACAAAAATAATTTTTATACTATGCATTCATTGGCCATTCAATAACATATCAAAACATATCAAGAGTCATAGAAAAATTACATCATATAACCAACATATAAAGAGAATGGAAACCATGGAAAATCAACCATAAAATCACCTGCATAATCACTAAAATTCTCATAGATCACAACGAGAAATATATCATATCAAGATATGAAAATTCCAACCAAGTTAGGGACTTCCACGTACCACCTGACAATAGATTGGGTTGAGCCAAATGTCTCTTTCAGCCAATTTCCCCTACACCATATTACAATCATGAATGTGAAATAATAATGGTTAAACCAAAACAAAACCAATCAGGGATTTCGGAGGCTAAACCACATCAACCCTCAACCACAGTGATTTCACCTCTACGGTCCATAAATCACTAACATCAACAATATTGGGTTTTATCCAAGCTTTCAAGGGCTATAGGAACTATTATTTCAACCCACAACTAATAAAGGCTCCAATTTTTTTTTCCAACCCGCGTCTCCACAGACTAGGAACTTAACCCCAAGCCTCCAAGGCGTTTGTCAAAACCTGTAGGCTCGAGGAACTAATAACTGAACCTAAGCTTTTTTAGGGCTCTAGAGCATCTATTACAACCCACATCGATAGGAAACCTGAGAACCAATCTGAAAAACAAGTTTGAAACCCACAACACCATGGTTATCTAGGAAATGGAAGGGCAAGGCTAAAACCACTGGAAATCCAAGTAAATATCCATTCCAATGAAAACACATAACCAAGGAACTGCATGAATGTACCATGCATCAAAATATCAACAAGGAAAGCACACATGTATTACCTGTAAAGTATCCCTATTGTAGTTGTTGGTCCAAATTTTTCCTTGCACTCCCTTCCTTTCCTTTTCTTTCTTTCTCCAATCCAAGTGAATGCTAGAGTACTCAAAGCATGCTCAAAGAATGCTCTAACTATGCAAGAGTATGAGAGAATGAAAGGATAGATCCAAAAATGAACTGAAAAAAGTTTTGAATTGGTTCTCTGATGCATTTTAATTATTTATGTCTCCTTTTTCTTCATTTTCCTTCATTTTCCCTCTTACTTTCCTTGTATGCAAACTTCTGTCTCTTCACTTTCATTTTCTCCTATGTTCTTTACTTCTCATAATTAAATTCCAATTATTACCTCTTTGCCTTTGTAAATTCCTTTTCCCATTTTAATAACCATTAATTAATGACAAGTAATGCCCACTATGTTGTTTTTCCCAACATTTAGCTTGGAATGTGTGTCCCATGACTTTGGTATTATTTTTTTTACATGGAAAATAAAGTAGGGGATATTACAAACACCTCCTGCTTTTGGAACACTGTCCTTGATGTTCAATGAAGCTCATAACCCAAAAAAACATGTTTCCCATGTATCTTTATAGCATAGCATGATGCAACATTTACTTCATACCAAAATGCTGAAATCTGGAACACCATACTGTTTATTAGAGATTTATAACACAAATCAATGCAATATTTACAACATACTTCTTATTGGATCTTTATAAAACAACTCATTGTAGTATTTAAAATACACATATGCATATATAAATATACACCAAAACACATAAAATAAACACATCTGCTCAACCAACAGATAAGGAAGGATACAAAACCCACATATGGTCATTCATATCACATGTAGGTTGATCAGGGCCAAAGTGCTTCCACTACACTTTAAATTGCTCTATTTTTTTGTTTCGAAGCATGAGTTATTTTTGCTACAAAATGCACTTTGGATTTGGGTAGAACTCTCCCTTTGGTTACACATACAATACAGACCAATCTGTTAGAGTTCTATAATAATAGGGATCATAATTTTGAATTGGATATGTTAAGTCTTGTAATATTCTACATACCTTTTCATTTCTATAAATTTTTTCCATATTAAAAAATGAAAAGAGGGTATGTCCTAAAATAATAATCAAAGGACCAAAAGAAATAAAAGAGATAAAAAGAAAAGATAAAAAAGAAAGAAGGTTATGAACCCCACTAAAAGAAATTGAAAGGTGATGCTCATTAAAATGCCACTTCTATATAAAATTCTCTCAATTTCATATGAAAAGAATAAATAAAATTTTGCGTAGCTTGTTCAAAATTCTTCATTTCATGATGATCATGCAATCTAATCTTGATCATTCATGCCTTTAAATTTTATGTTATAATAGTTAGTGAATAAATATCTGACCAAACTATGTAATCTTGGCACATCAGTGGTTAGGTAGAGAATAAAAATGAGCTCATAAGTTTAATCTGAGCCATTGGAAGATATGAGGTTAGAAATAAGTTATTTTTCTTATCAAAATAAAATAAAAGGGTCAACAAGCTCAAATGCAAACAATAAAGGAAAGGAAATTTATTAGCATGAATAAAAGGGTAGGTAGAATACTTTCCAAAAGCTATCTAAGCATGATTATGCTTATCCCTTATCAAAAATATCTTTCTAACTGCTCCCCCTTGCTATAAGCCCTTTTCCTTTTTCATTCCCCCTTATCCTAACCCTTTTCCCCTCTTAGAAATCATCTTCCCTTCCCAGTTCTAAATAGCCCCATCCCTAATATTTTATGGTTACAAGAAAAAAATCATTAAAACTCCTAGTTAATGTTGAAATCCCTTAACCTTTTCCTTCCTCAAAACCTCAAAAAACATCTTTTAAACCATTTCCCCTTACTAAAATTCCCTTTTCCCCTTTAAAAGTCCCCTTCCCCTTGATAAAACTTTATGTTTTCATAAAAACCAAAAAAACCACTTTTAAAAGTTTAAAACACAAAAATATTAATTGGGTGCCACTTCGATTTTACCCCCCCGCTTAATATATTTAACGACCCCCACTTTGAATTAAACCCTCCGCATAAATATTACCGAGGCCCATGTTTCTTTGAAAAAATCGCAACTACGCGAGTCGTTCGATCACCGCTGAGTAGACCGGACATCCTACAATCCATTTCACAGTCCCTGACATTCTAAAGTTTAAATGTCGAGGGGGGTTGAGAAATGGGTGGTTTTATCTGCTCGCTCCCCTGCCATTCAGCACCTCCTAGTTTTATCACACACCCTCATCCCAAACCACCAAACCACCCTATCGCCATGTGATAAGCCATAAGTTTTTATATGATAAAACCCCATTATCCCATTCATTCCCTACTACTTACTTGTGAAAATACTAGCACCAACTAAATTGAAGCCCCTACTGCTACGTGGACCCCTTCGACAACCGAAGCGCCAGTATTCCAAGTAATTCTAAATACCCGCCACCATCAATTAAGCTCATTAATTAGTAACTTGAATCAAATCAATGGCTTCTATAAATTTCCAAACCGTAAACCCTCTGCAACCACCCCTGTTAGATGTCGACCATACTCCACTGGCCGATAAAGAATTTAAAATAGTAGACACAGTCACTAAAATAAATCTCTTGGAGCTCCATTGCTAGAGCCATGACAGTTTTTCTGATCAGATAGATGATATACATCTTTGGAACTCTAACCTTCCGAAATACATAGTTCCACAGACCCACCAGTTCCCTGAATTCATCGCTCTTTTCCAACTAAACTATTTTCCAAATGAAAGAGCCATAGTCACCCCTGATCAAGAAATTCTATTTACTATCATTGCCCAGTCCATTAATGAAATGCTGCAGATGCCATGAAAACCAGAGGGGATGCATTTCTCCATTGAAACCCTTACTGAGCTTTACCTAAAGCTATATTTTCCTAACAGCTCTCAAAACTTTCAGAATTTCCATCTTGAATCGGTGAAAATTCCAAAAAAAACAACCCACCATACTCTGCTACCATGTTCCCAGAATGAACCAAACAAATTGTGACCATGTTGTCTTGTATCCTAGGACATTTCACTGATGAGTGTGTAGATGAATCCATCCTTGCTTTCCTCTCTACCTTTTTCCTAAGCCAACCTCCATCTATAATTTTCAACTTTGCCAAATTCTTGGCAGATATTGTGCATGAAAAATTGATCAAACTTCCAAAAGGAGTGTCCAAATACTCCTCAGTATTATTTTATTTTTTCATATATTTTCAATCAGAAAGGTTTACAGTCAACCTACAAAAACTAGACACAAAGGGTAATCCCTAGTCTGCAATCTGTTGCACATCCTTGATAAAAAAAGGATTCCAATGAATTTAGTTTCAAAGAATTTAGTGATTATTTTGTATACCCTATGTTTAATATGCTTAGCAAGAGCATTCAAACGAGAACCAGTGATGAAATCAGAAAATTTCTACAGTTATCTTACCAGAACAAGACAGGAGACATGTATTTATACTAGAATCACACTGAAATCAATTTATATGGAAGCGAACTATCCCCTTACAAGCTTCGCAAATACCTCCCAATGAGGATACTTGCCTTATAGTACATTAGATAGATCTTGAATTCAAATGAGGTGAACTTCCTTTCAGCCAAAAAGAAAACCCAGTTCAAGATAAAAAAGCAAGCTAAGGCCCTTTGTATGCAACAGTAGTAATGTTTGGAAGGAAGCAGAAAGATGCGTATAGGTGTTAAAGTTTAGCAACAGTTTCAAATGGTCATACGACCCCTTGGGTGTCATAAGAAAATTAGGAATTAAGTCTAAACTCACCCCTTTCACTCATGACTCTAAGCCTGGGATTGAGAAATATTCCAACAAGTTAGAGTGGTTCAAAAACACTCTACAGGAGGTGGAGGAGAAGCTTAATACTAGTTCCATCCTTCTTACTCCATACCCACAAGAAAGGAATTCAAAAAGGTCTAAAGAAGAAGGATCTTACTCAACAACAGCTAGATATGACAATAAATTCAAGATTATGTACAAAAATAAAGCAAAGATGAACCCAGTAATAGAGAAGGAAGAGACAATTAAAATAGAGAAACTGATTGTTATTAGGGATGATACACCTACATCACATACAGAAGAAACACCTCTGCCATCATCTTCTAGTGTAGAAATGATTCAAAAGAAAAATAGTGTAGATATTTCAACATCCAGTAAGCTAGTTGAGAAGGAAAAGGATATCATTGAGAAATATAAAGAGATTAAAATTAAAAAGTGAGAATTGAAGGATGTTATATATACACAATATTGGAAGAAAACTCCCAGTGATCAGAATAGGTTGCTTTCAGCTTTGTACCGAAAGACCAGGAAAATGCAGATGACATTCCTACAGCGGAAGGTACAGGCCCCCAAAAATTCAGAAGACTATAAAAAGACAAGCTTTGAATTTCATGCCAAGTATGTGCATCCAATTGACCAAATTGAATTCCATAAGCATGTAGGAAATACGATATATTCAACTATGACAAAAAAATATATAAGTGTCCAGAAGTTGCAGAACTCCCTAGCAAATGTACAATTACAGTATAAGTTAGAAAGAGCCTCATCATTAGCACAAGACAATAGGATTAATTCATTGGAAGATTTGGTAATTGAGATTGGCTATAATCCAACTCACATCAAGGCAGCAGAAGAACTTATAAATAAGAAAAATGCAGACATAGTTGAACTGAAGAAACAATTAAAAATACCAACTATTGAACATCCACAGACCAAGGATTTTTTAGAGACATATAATAAAAAGGATGAGATGACTAAATTAACCATCCAATTGGAAACTCAATTAAAGGAAATGGAGAGAGAGATGGATAAGCTTGTATAGGAAAAACAAGCTAGCATGGAAGAAGTTCCCATTACTTCTATCCCCATAGTATCTACACCATCTCTAGTATCTACACCAGCACCAGCATCAGCAGTACCAATAGCCCATCCCATTGATGAGGCCATAAAATTAGTCAAAGAAATGGAATATATGTACATTTAGATTATAGAGATTAATAAGCTTAATGAACAAGTAAAGAGCTTAGAAGATGAAAATAAATTGGTAGAAGGAATGCATCAAGCTGAAGTGTAGAAAGCCAATAGACTAACTGACATAATCCACAAGCTATAGAAGGAGTTCTCATTAAAATAGCCTTTAGACCAAGTTAAACAAAAATTGTGGGCAAATATCATTAACTCAGTTAACGATATTTGGCCTTCTATACAGATTATATATGAGAAGAATGAAGCTAGTGAGGAAATTCAGAAAGTCAAAGCCAACCTTGGAAAGAAACCAGAGGAAGCCTTTGAAATAATCAAATTCCTAAATTCTAAAAATAAGTATGAATTTGAAGAGCTTGGGATAGGTGACAGAACAAAGACTATCTTAGAATTAAAGAAATTGATTTCCAAAAGAAATCTAATGATACATCTTGAGGAGAAATTTCAATGATTGGAACTCGCAGTAAACAATTTTTTTTAACATGTCTAATGTATTGAGACAAAAGGGTCTGCCTAGTCCTCTAGTGATAAATGAAAAGCTCATGAGACAAGAGGATTATGAAAAGAAGCTAAGGGAAGTGGCCAAATAAACATCCCACATTTCCTCAATGAAGGGCATTACCACAGGAAAGGCACTCTTACAAACTCTAGCAAACTTCTTTTACATCCAGCATGAGGTAAATCACCTTTTCATAAATAAACCTACATTTTCCAGATATTCAGAGGTGGATGAGATTTACCACAGGATGATGAAAGTCAAAATCCTAGATGAAGAAACATGGGAGAAGTGGTGTGATTTACTGTAAAATGTGAAAGAAAAAGATAGATGAAAGAACAAACATGTAACAACAAGAAAAGAATCAGAGCTAGATATTATTCATTTGAAAGGTGTCACTATATTTTTTCATAAATATATTTTATTTTCCTAGAATAAATCCTAGTCAGTTGACAAGATATTTTTTGTAATGTTTTTTATAAATACTTCATCATTTGATGTATCAAGGGTATATTTATGAATATTTCATTAGCTAGCTTATCTCTTTCCTGAGGGTTATTGTACCAATTTCCAATGGACAGACAACACAAGTTATAAAGAAGATTCTTTACAGGATTCATGTGTTGAGCTATCTTAGTGAAGTATAAATTTCAATTTTTCATGTTCTCTTTCTAAGTATTTCATAAACATATATGTGTTCTAAATCCGAATTTTATAACAGGAGTATTACTGCAGAATTTGCGTAAACATTACATTATGTTTTTAACTTTTATACATTTATATGTTTTCTTCTGATATTCAATTTAGATAATTCTTAATTTCCCTCTGATCTCGATTGTCTTTCTTCACCCTTCTTCATTATTTGGTTTAAGGAATTCTTAATTCCTCCTTGATCATCCCGATTTAAAGATCACTTAACCATTCAACCTTGAGATATGATATTGCTCACCTATCTTTCTATTTAACACTTTCTTTATAATTTGATTTTGTTCTATTTTCGAAGTATATTGACTCCATAGCCCAATGGAAAATGGAAAATAACCTAGTCATCTAATTCATTAATCACACCAATCAATAAAATCCAATCCAATTAAGAATACATAACTAACATAAAATCCAGAAAATAAACAAAGTTAAATCATATAGAGAGATCCCTCTCTAAGTTTAGGAAGGCTAGATCCTAAAGTCCAAAGTAGGTTTGTAGTTACCTCTAATATTTTTTTTTAAGGCTAAAAAAACCTTTAGAAATTTCAGAGTGATAACATAGTGGAAAACATACTAGGGAAAATTCCATCCCTAGTTAAAATAAATCTTAAAGGAAACGATTTTCCTCATTTTTCACACTAAGGTTTTGAAGGGTTGTTCAAATTTATCATATTAAGTTAAAATTATGGCTTCTAAAATAACATATTATACAAGGGCTCATCCTGATCCACATCCTACTACATTTTTTTATGATCCTAACGGAATTTTAAGAAAACCTAAGAAAATAGAGAGTCAAGGAAGAAGTAGTGAGTTAATCAAAGCAAATACACTTCCTAAGGAGTTATCAAGAATACACGATATTCAATTTTATTTATCATTTTAGCATTCTTTATTTCATACCAAATCTAAAAACTCAGTCCATGATACTGTAATAGATCCCATTTTTATTCAGTTTATTGAATCAAAGAAGGATACTATACAACCCGATTTAGATCAACTCATTCTAGATACTTTTGAAAAACTTGATGTTTTAACCTTAACTTTGATAAAAGACATAGACGAAGCCTATTTTCAATAGTAAATTGAACTAGCTTCCCTAACTGCTGCTACACCTAATCTCTCTACAATATCTTCAAAAACTGTAAATACAGCTTTATTCAGTTCCACCTCACCTATAATATCCAACATAGTTCATTCCACAAAATCATTCATACCTAAACTTCCTCTCCAACCTAACATTTCAAGTTCATCTTCAAGAACCAATACTTTACCTTCCAGTCGAGCTAAGATCTTATCCATGGCAAAGAGATTTTTCCTTGGCCTTACATGCCCCTTTTGCATGCCATGCCACAAGATTACCAAAGAAAAAAAAATTGGTTTGATGGTACTGGTCACTATACTGCTCAACAACATGTACATAATATGACAGATTATTTTGAGTTACATGAAGTTGATGAGGCTGATGTACAAATGAGATTATTTGCACAAACAATAGTAGGATTTGTTAAAAAATGGCTTAAATATTTACCTGCTGGCCATATTGCATATTTAGTCACTTTCCACCAATTTTTCTATAAATAGAGGGGAAAGAAATAAAAACCCTCCCCAAATATTATCTGAATATGAGAACATCAGAAGATCTCCTAATGAATCTTCTCACGATACTGTACTAGGTTTAACAACATTTATAATGAAATTCCAGTGAATATCAAACCTCCACTAGGCTTGGCCCTAATTAATTTCTAGATGGTTTCGATGCTGACATGTCCTATGAGATAAGAGAAATAAACCCTAGAACTTTAGAACATATGCAGACTGATGCAGTTAGTGTAGAAGCTAACTTACTATCTAAAAGAGCTAGGATGAGGAATGAGAGGAGAGTGACTATTAAGGAAGAACCTTCCACTTCAGATGTTAGGATAGATAGTTTAACTAAAAATGTAGAAAGACTAATAGATAGACTAGAGAACATGGAAAGAAAACCTCAGTGGGAAAATAAACAATGTCCCCAAATTAGAAATCTCAACTTTAGGAAAAATCCTAATATTGGTAAACCAAGAGAAGTTGTACTCAATCAACGGATTATACTACCTTTCTAGGAAAATTATGCTGAAATTTCACAATAGCATGAAGAAGACCAGGACACCCAAATAAAATTTATGGGAGTAAACAATGAAGATGCCATTTTTGTTACCCAGGAAGAACAAGAATTATACATGTTACAACAATTACAATTAGAGTCTGGAGAGTCTTTTGACTACAAAGAAGGCTATCAATTTTCTATCTATGAAGTTCATAAAAAGTATAGCCTTAGAAGAAAAAAGAACACAGAATTTCGTATTAAGAAATCAGTCCACACCCAAACTAAGAAAACAATAGAAGGTCCTGTGACCAAAATTCTACAAATTCTCCCTAGAGAAACTCAGAATGCTTCCACCCAAAATATTGTAGAAATCACATCAACTACTACTCAAACATTTCCAGAAAAGGAAGTTGAAAACAAAACAGTTGACATACAAACTGAAAAACCAAGTGTTGATAAAGAAGACAAAAATACACAAACCACAATTGGTAAAGATGAAATACGTAAATTACGAAAACTCAAATGCCATTCAATATCAAAATTGAGATAGCCAAATTAAGAATACCAGTTCCTTTAACGGAGCTAGTGAAAAATCACTCATACAAAGAAAAAATTACTGAAACATTAAACATAGGTGAAGGTGAAGATGTTGTCAACCTTAATGATAATCAACCTGAGTTATTATTTCTTCATGAAGTAGATGGAAAACGTCAACAGGGGGTGTCCCTAAATTCTATATTAGATTAAACATTGATGATAAAATCTTACATAATGCTATGTTGGATTTAGAAGCATATCATAACTTAATTCCTAAAGCAGTCATGGAAAAATTAAACTTTGTCATCACCATACCCTACAAGGAGATGTTCTCCTTTGATTCTAGTCATGTCAAATTCCTTAGTTCAATCAAAGATCTGTGTGTAACTTTAGTCCAGTGCCTAGCAAAGAGTATCGTTATGGACATAGTAGTTGTTGATATACCACCCAAATATGGTATGCTATTATCTCGCTCATGGGGAGAAAAATTACAGGGATCACTACATTTAGACATGTCACATGCGACCATTTCTGTGTTTGGTCAGCAAAGGAAGCTATATAGAGAAGCCTTGATGAAATTCATGGTAAGCAGTTCAGATAGACCATAAAATTACTCTATCTATTACATGCATTCTGATTTGGATTCATGTATATTATGTAATTCAGACAATGACAAAGATAAAATCATAGATGTCGAAGAGAAACACAAAGAAGTCAATACTCAAAATTCAATTACTAATTCTGAAACTGTAATAGTTGAAAATATAACACATGAATCTATGTGGAATTTAAATTTTATGTCTCTGTAAATAGATTAGGAGCAGGAGCTGGAGTATGGATCTAAAATTTAGAAGATTATCATTCAAAAGGACATGCTTTCAGATTAAATTTCAAATGCACTAACAACTTGGAAAAATATGAAGCATTAGTGCTAGGCCCTCAAATCATAAGAAAACTTGGGGCTAAAAGGTTTTTCGTTATGGGAGACTCAAAACTCATTATAAAACAATTGAAGGGAGAGTACATTACTAATAACCCTAGACTTAGATGTTTTAGAGAAATCATCCTAGACTTAATAAGATGTTTCCTTGAGACTGACTTTGTTGTCATTCCAAGAAAGAAGAATGTGCAAGAACATAGCTTAGTCACTTTTTCCAGCACATGCAAGTTACCCTTTCAGCCAAATCATTAGTACATGGCTGAGGTAAGACATAGACCAACCATACCTCATAATTTAAAGTATTGGCAAATATTTTCACATGACAACCAAATTCTTGATTTTATGATTTCTGAAGGAGAATTTTAGAACGGTAATATAGATATAGATTATACATTATATTATATCATAAATAATGAAATATATTTAAATAATGTAAATAATATTGAACCAACTAGATTCACTAAACTAGAAATAGAACAATTAGAAATAATAGAAATTAAGGAATTAATCAATGATGAACCAGAAATTTTAAACCTCAAAGACAACATTTTTCCTTAGGTATTAACCCCACTAGAAGACCTCTTTGACTCCAATTATGTAGCTTGAAAACCTAAAATGGATCCTCTGAGTTCATATATAGAGGAATGCAACATAGGAACAAAGGAAAATCCCAAGATTATCAAGATATCTAAGACATTACCTCCAGCTGAAAAGTTGAAGTACATTAGCTTGTTTAAATAGTTCCAAGACATATTTTCCTGGAATTAGTAAGACCTCAAGTCTTATGATACCAACATTATCTAACATAAGATACCAATTAAAGAAAATTAGAAGCCCTTTAAAAAAAATCTAATGATAATTAACCTTGTTCTTATTTCATTAATAGAGAAAGAATTTAAAAGGATGTTCGATGCTCAAATCATAGCACCCATCAGAAAATGTGATTGGGTCTCTAATTTAGTCCCCACTAGAAAGAAAAAAAGAGAAATCAGGCTTTTTGTTGATTTCAGAATCTTGAACAAAGTATCGCTAAAGGATAACTATCCCCTCCATAAAATTGACAACATTCTCCAGAGGGTAGTAGGGTCATCTAGAATTTCATTACTTGGTGTATTTTCTAGATACAACCCAATCCTAGTTCAACTTGAAGATCAAGCTAAAACTGCATTCACCACTTCCTGGGGAACTTTCATGTACTTGAAAATTCCCTTTGGACTGATGAATTCTGGAGAAACATTCCAAATATCCATGGACATAGCCTTTAAAAGGAAATCCATGAACTTTTAGTCACTTACCTATATTATATCACAATGTTTTCCAAGTGAGATAATGAACATCTAAATCATATAAGAAGAGTGTTCATAAAATGCAGAAAGTTTGGCATATCCTTAAATCCTAAAAAGTCACTTTTTGGATTAGAAGAAGGAAAACTTCTAGGACACATCATTTCAAAAGAGGACATTAGAATTAAACAAGGTATAATAGAAGCAATCCTAAATATCATTCATCCTAGGAACATTGAAGAATTATAATCATTTTTGGATAAAATAAATTTTCTTAGAAGATTAATCTCTAACTTAGCAGAACTAATTAGAAATTTAAATTGCATGTTAAAAAATGATTCAATACTCAAGTGGACAGTAGAGGCTAACCAATCTTTTGAAGTAATCAAAGAAGCCCTTACTCAAACACCTGTCTTCATAAGTCCTAATTTTAACAGAGATTTTATAATTTTTTCATTTGCTTCAGAACACACCATTGCAGCAGTCTTGTTACAAAATAACAATGAGGGCTATGAACAACCCATTGCTTTTTTTCAGTAAAAATTTGAGAGATGCAACACTAAAGTATACTATCATGGAAAAACAAGCTCTTACTTTAGTGGAAGCCATAAAATATTTCAGAGTATACATTCTATACTCTCACATAATAGCATATGTTCCAAACTCAGTTGTAAAAGAAATTCTAACTCAGTATGATCGACAATCTCCTGCAGGTTTTTACTAGCCCACCCTTTTTTCAGATGTCCGAAAATATGTGATCTCATGTCACAAATGTCAAATATTTGAAGGGAAGAATAAACTCTTACCATTACCCCTCAAACCCATCCCAGTATAATTCCATTTTGACAATGGGGTTTAGACTTTATTGGTGAAATTCACCCACCCTCCTTTGCCCGAAATAAATGAATATTGATAGCCATTGAATAATTTACCAAGTGGATAGAAGCTATCCCTTCTAGACAAGCCACAGACTCTATCATTACTTCATTTCTTGAGAACAACATCCTTTCTATATTTGGATGCATACAAAAGCTCATCACTGATAATATTATTTCCTTCAAATCGAAGAAAATGATAGATTTTTGTAACCGATGCCATATCACCCTAGGCCATTCCACTGCCTATTACCCTCAAGGTAATGGACTAGCAGAATCTTCAAACAAAATCCTAGTCAAAATCATCAAGAAGTTATTAGAGGATAACAAGAAAACCTGGAATAAAATATTGGTGAATACCCGATGGGAAGACAGACTAACTACTAAGAAATATATTGGTTCATATCCCTATTAATTGGTATATGGGATGGATGTTGTTTTTTCATCTTCATTAGTAGTGCCAGTAATGAAAATTATTCAAGAACTTCAAGTGGAACTAAATGACGTCCAAACAAGGATAAACAAAACAATTCATTTACAACAAACGAGGGAAGAACTTTATATCAAAGCCCAAGTAATTCAAGACAAAAGAAAGAAGATATTTGATAAGAAAACTAAAGCAGATGATTTCTTCATAGGTGATCAAGTACTAAAATTGGATTCCATAAGGGAAGACAAAGGAAAGCATGGGAAATTTTACTTTCTATGGAAGGGCTCATACATTATTTATGGTTATAGAAGCAGCGACACCTTTTTCTTGAAAGAATTAAATGGAACAAAATTACCAGGTGGACATGTCAATGGTCGAATGCTAAAGCACTATTTTGTAGAAATTATATAACTAATATGTTATATGTCTAAGATTCTCCTGATCATACACTATTTGACTTCATGCATAATATAGAATCTATTCCACCATTGATCATTACTTGCAGAAATTAAATCAATTGCAGCACACATTGAAACCATAAAAATTCACACATATGAACACAGTGTTTTAATGGGGAAGCTTGAAGCTAAAAATCCCAACTATCTGTATATAATATATGTCATAGAGATCATGTAACAATCCTCATACAAAGCTGATCATTTCAAGCTCTCAGTATAATACAATCGCTACACACTAATCAGGCCCGATCTAGCAAATCCATGCACCGATCTTTGCCACCTACTAGCCTACCTCTACTGTGAAATCCCTTCTGAATATTGGCTGTGAATGAACTCGAATTGGTCTAGCCTTTCTCACACAATCCTCATTGGCATCTCCAATCACTTTGTGTTGCAAATCATGCAACACTATAGTCACAACTGATAGTCAACTTGCTCTTTCACCTACCTCTCCACTGGTCTCCACTAAAACTGTCCATGCACTGTAGTTAACTGACGTATTCTTCATTTGATTAATGAGTTAATATTTAGTGAATTAATTAATAATTAATTCACACCACTATCACTACTGTATCAATAATTATACTAGATACAACTAGCTCAATTATGTCTAACTGAGTTAAACTGAACACAACTCCACCAACTACTTCTATAACTTCACCAAACTATGTCACATGAGTTCTAACTGAAGTCTCCATGCAATAGCTCCACTTAACCCTCAGGAATAGTGTAATTCCTTCTGTCAGCTCCTGTGCCACATTTTTGCACTTAACTGAAGTGCTCCAAGAGAATAAGATAATGTTTATAGTCCAAATATTATTAAGAGCTAATAATATTCGACATATCTATTTTTAGACAAGCAATCTAAAAATAGATTCCGCCCAATATGTCTAAAAATACAAGTCCATCTATTTTTCCAACTTGGCCAATCATCCACAAATAACATCCTGCACCTCATAGAATATGATCGACATATTCAAAAATAGACAGTATAGTCTAAAATAGACTTTGCGCCAAACAATTGGGTCAATTTCTAGTCATGGCGACTTTTCACGAAGCTCACCATCTTCACAATCTCAACACTCTCCCTCTCCGCAAGATAGGGATTACCCTGCACCCCGATCTCTCGTCTCCCCGTGTATTCAAATTCTTTTCCTGTGAGTGCCTTCGTCAAGATATCGCCTTCCGATCCTCCGTAGGAATGTGTTAGTGCAACATGATATTTCGCGCGGCACCGGCGTTACGCGGATACCGTATGTCAAAGGTGTTTAGATCTATCATGAAATACTGGATTAACCAAGAGTTTGATGCAACTCTGATTATCACAATATATCACAGTAGGATCTAAGTGTGAACCGAACAACCCAACCAGGATCTTCCTCATCCATAAAGCCTCGCATGCAGCCAAACTTGCTTCCATGTACTCAGCCTTCACTGAACTGAGTGCCATGGATCTCTTCTTCCTACTATACCAAGAAACTGCTATCGACAAGATACTGAAAATCCCTCCGGATGTGCTCTTTCTGTTCGTTGGGCTCCCTGCCCAATCTGCATCCGTGAAGCCATGCAGCTTCACCTCATCTGACTTTTTGTACCATAATCCATACCCCTATGTGCCTCTGAGATATCTCAATACATGCTTCCCCGCCTTCCAAAAGAGCTTGGTAGGCTTAACCATAGCTTGTGAAAACTAGTTAACAGCATAGCATATGTCTGGTCATGTATTGACTAGATACATGAGCGAACCAACCAACTATCAGTAAATAGTGGCATCCACTACCTCTGTTGATGTAGCATCCTCTTTCCTCCAACCACCAAGAAGAGGAGTGTTGATAGGCTTGCAGCCTTGCATGTTGAACTTCTCTAGTATCTCCCAGGCATACTTGCCTTGAGACACAAACAATCCATCACTGCACTACCAAATTTCCAATCCCAGGAAATAATGAAGGAGGCTCAAGTCCTTCATCTCAAACTCTTTTGCAAGATCATCCTTGCATTAGAGTATCGACTGTTCATCACCTGTCAGTATCAAATCATCTACATAAATTACAATGATCAGCAACTTAACCTCCACCACAATTTGATATAGGTTCAGATCCGCCTCACTCTTTGTGAATCCAAGAGTGGTGAAATAACTGTCTATCTGTCTGTTCCAAGCACGAGGTGCTTGTTTCAACCCATACAACACTCTTTTGAGCCTACACACATGCGACTCACTACTGAAGATCTCGAAACCTTCGAGCTGCTCTATGTACACCTCCTCCTCAATGATTTCGTTAAGGAACATAGTCTTCACATCCATCTGATGAATGTGCCATCCCATCTGTGCTGAGAGAGCTAGGATGCTCCGTATGGAATAATACCTTGCGACAGGTGCAAAGGTTTCCTCATATTCAATCCCTTCAATCAGTGAGAAGCCCCGTGCAACAAATCTTTCCTTGTACTTCTCGACACTCCCATCAGCAGCTTGCTTCTCTTTGTAGATCCATCTCGAACCTACCACTGATTTCCCTTCCGGCCTTGGGACAATCTCCCATGCACTGTTTCTGACAATCGAATCATACTCTTCCACCATGGCATCTACCCATGCAAGGTCCTCCAAACCTTCCTCGAAAGAGGATGGCTCTGCCATGATACTCTTGCTCATCAGAGCCATGTATCTATTATATCAGTCAGGTGATTGTCTCTGTCTGTGTTGTGATGGAGGTGCTCCTACAATCTTCTCTTCATGAAGATTTAGTCGCTCAGCTTCTGTAGTGCGCTTCTGCCCTCTGATGGTTGGTGCTACATGAGTGGTTTCTTCCACTCCATGAACCTCCTTCTGTGGCTGATCCACATCTTGAGGCTCATCCTTAGGAACTAATAACTCCTCATCTACATGCAAGTGTAGCTCCCTCTCAAGCGAACACTTCATGACTTTCTTCTCATGAAATTTGATATCCCATCGTACAACAGTCTTCCGACTCTCTAGAAAGTACACATGATAGTTGTGTTGTGTTTCTGTGTACCCCACAAATATCCCAACCTCTGTGGTTAGCTCCAGCTTCTTCCTGGAATCCTTCATCACATGAATGTAAGCAGGTGAGCCAAAAATCTTCAAATGAGAAATATCAGGCTTCTTACCAGAAAACGCCTCCTCGAGTGTACTCATGCCAAGTACTCTATGAGGACAACGGTTTTTCACATAAAATGCAGTACAAGCTTCAACCCACAAGTGTATGGGAAGGCCCTGATCATGCAACATCATCCGTGCAACACCCACGATCGTTTTGTTCTTTTGTTTCGTGACCCCATTCTGTTGTGGGTTATGAGGCGCTATGAGCTCTCTTCGAATTCATTCTATGCTGCAAAAGTCTTTGAATTCGCCAGAGATGAATTCACCACCATTATCGGACCTAGGAACATTCACTTGCTTCCCCGATTCTTTCTCAACTAGTGCCTTGAACTCATAGAACTTTGAGTATGTCTCGCTCTTCTTCTGCATGAAGAAGATCCAGCACTTACGAGAAAAATCATCAACAAAGATCACATAATACCTGTGCTTTGCTATGAAAAACATTTTTTTGGTAGGACAGCCTGTGTAGATCGAATCTGCGATGGCTTCTGCTAGGGTTTTCGGCCTGGCCACCGCCGTCAAATATTTCTCCCTTGCTACTGACCTGTTCGACTCATCCACTACAGTAGACTTCACAGTGTGCCCCACTCTTCCCCCTGCCCCTGCTCCATGCGGTCTTCATTACCCGAGCTGCAGACTTTCAAGGTGCGCATGCAAAAATAGTGCAGTTGCTGATTCACCAGCATGCTCTGCGCCCTACACTATGGGTGCATCGGGTGGTTTTCTTCGCCCTAGCCGCCGATTTCTTTGGAAAGCTCTTGCAGGTCATGCTGGCCATTTCTGTAAGCGTTTTCCAGTCCCTGTTGCCTCCTTTCACCGAGATTCAGATAGACAAGGGGACGGCAACGATGGACAAAATACAGTTGTAGGCTTCAACAATCTAGCCGCTGCAACCAAAGAAGATCCCTTGCAATGGCTCAGTCTCCGCCTCTCGAAGAAGCAGGGCAATACGGATAGGAGGTTGCACCAGGAGGGTTTCGATATTCAGCCGGATGCTCTCATAGCCAAAAGCCCTCCAAATCTATGAACACAATACCAGATCCAGATCTCTCTTCCTTTTGGAGGAACGAAGCTGTTATGGGTGCATGCCATGGATCTAGTGCAGGACCTTATGCGAGAACTTGACCTCAGATTGGGGATCCCCTCAAGACTTCTGAGACTGCTTTACGAAGGTAAACAACTTGAAGACCATTTGCCCTTGTTTCACTACAATATTGAGAAAGATGCTTTAGTTGTGCTTTCCTTACGCTTGAGAGGCGGAGCATCTAGGCAAACCTCCTCGGCCCCTGCCTTCTCCTATAAGGATGCAGTTCACGCACAAACAACCAAGAAAGCAACTCAACCACCTGAGGCTCCCAAACCTTTTCTGGTGGACAAAATGGAGGAAATACCTCCCATTGAAATCTCCCATCCATCGCTAGATGACCAAACCCAGGCATTCGCAGAAACAGCCCTCATCTGCAGGTTTAATGGCCTATGGCCTCGAAGAGCGGATCTTTACCAGTGGATCCATTCCAATTGGACTAACAACTGCAAAGTCTTCTTCTGCTCAAAAGTTTTTTTCATTGTGGCATTTGCATTCAACAAAGACTATCAGAAAGCCTTACAGGAAGGACCCTGGTTTTGGGGATCGACGGGGCTTTTTCTTACGCCGTGGTTTCCAGACTTCGATCTCTCTACGGCTGTCATTACCAAGCTGCCCATTTGGGTCAGATTACCAAACCTCCCGGCGCATCTCTGGCACTTTTCTGTCTTCCAAGGGATTGGGGATACCTTAGGCAGTTTTCTGGCAACAGATACCTCTCGGGGGGAGAAAGGATTATACACCTTCGGCAAAATATGCACGGAAATAGACATCAGCAAAGGGCTACCTGATCAGATAAATCTCAAAGTTGGGGACTTCCACTGGACCCAACCCCTGGACTATGAAAATATTGCTTTTCGATGTCGCCACTGCCATCAGACGGGGCATCTCCAGAACTCATGTGCTACGTTCCTTGGAAAAAATAAAAACAACAAAGGTAAATCCAAATCGAAGAGCTGGAAGCCTTGTGATCGTCCCCCCATGGATGATCCTGACTCCTCCGGCTCGGATGAGGAGGAAATAGACGCAGAAGAAGCAAACACAGAGAGCGCAAAGGACCCCACCATGGCCAGCCCTGAGGATCCATCTGCTCCTCCGATCCCGTAGAAACGCTCGCACGAGACCTCTTCCTCAGATTCAGATAAGGAGTCGCCTCCTTCAGCACAAAACATTCTGCAACTGGTTCCTGTTCTTCCCAGTCATAATGACTGGATCAAAGTTAGTAAGAAGAAAGTGAAAAAAAGTCGTTTGGAAGTTTCTACCCACTCTGGGTAGATCTCCTTGTCTCATTCTCTCTTTTATTTCCCTTGCTATCTTCTGCTTTGTCCTAGCTTTCTTTTTGGGACCAAGGTTGATACTTCATCATTTCTGGCCCCTTGCTTCCGTGCTTTGTTTTTGCAAAGCTTTGATTGTACAATATGTTTTTTACTTAATAGAATAGTCTCACTTAGAAAAAAAAAATACCTGTGCTTTGCTGTCGAAGCTAATGAGAAAGGTCCACACACATCTGTGTGAATTCTCTCAAGGATTATCATGACTTGAATATGCTTCTCATGAAAGGTGGGTTTCACAAATTTTCCCAAAGTACATCCCTTGCACTGATCTAACTGCGCAAGTGTACCTTTGGGAAGCCCAATAGAAATCTGCTGCAAAATTTTCAAAGCACCATGGTGAAGATGGCCCAATCTCCTATGCCATAGCTTGCCCTCATCCCAGCTCACCACTCCTTCTGCCTTGCCTGCCATTACTGCGCAGCCATCTACCTATAATTGATAAAGGTTATTAACTCAAACCCCTATCCTCCAGGTTTCACATGTTACCTTACTATGCAGGAAAGCCTCTCCCTCACTAAAGACAACATCATATCCTTTGTCTTCCAACATCGCCACAAAGATCAGATTCTTCTTCAATCCTGGAACATGCATGACATCCTTCAAGATGAAAGGTTTCCTAGATTTCCTCTCAAAGGAAATGGTCCTGATACCAGTCACACTATATCTACCATCATCGCCCATCTCGATGTGCACTCCAAGATCCTTCTCATCTAGATCAACAAACAATCTTTGTCTCCGATCATATAGAAAGACGCACCACCATCAAGAAACCACACTGAATGCATCATACTTGAGACCAAGCATGCGATCAGTAAAAAATCTAGCTCAAATTGCGAGGCTAAGGCCTCTCTAGCTGTAGATCTATCAGCCTTCTTATTTTTCTTCTTCTGTGGAAAATTAGTGGCATAATGTCCATGTTGGTGACAGTGAAAACACTTCACCTTGGACATGTCCTACTTCTTGCCTTTCGCACTAGATTGAGAAGTATTCTTCTTGCTCTTCCCCTTACTTGCTTTTCCAGCCAAAGCGAAATTTTCTTCATCTTCATTCTTCAATGAAGATCCATCCCTGGTACTCTGCCTTATCTCCTCCTGCACAAGATCTGACCAAAGTCGCTTAGTTTCTCCTGACCATTGACAGAGTCCTCGTAGGAATGCCAACTCTTCAGAAGCCCAAGGAGAGCCAAGCTCACAAAGTCCTCTTCATCTACAGTAACCCCCACACTTCCCAGCTCATCCCTGCACTAGAAAAACTTCATGATGTACTTGGGTATACTGTCGCCTTTCTCCATTTTTATTTTCATGAGCTTATCCTTGAGCGCCAACTTCCTCTGGTCGCTCTTTCTTTGGAACAATTCTCTCAAAGCTTTCCACATCAAGAATGGAGAAGATTTACCATGAAGGCTGGACACTATGTGATCCTTCACACCTTCAAATAGAATCCTTCAACATTTTGTTGCCTTATTTTTCCATGCATCAAGTGTGGCAGCATCGCTGGAAGCAAGTTTTGGAATTTCTGCATCTATGAACTCCTTCAACCCATTATCCTCTAGCACCACCTCCATCCTATCCTTCCATGCAATATAATTCAAGCTGCCCTCAACAACGTACTCCAATGGCAATCCGTTGAAAGACATCTCAACTTCGACACCAAGAAAAAACTACTGCAAATTCAAATTCCACCAACAAAAAACTCAACCACTTCAATGATTTGCAATTTCTCCAATGATCAATATATTTTCTCTGATAACATGTAGAAATTATATAACTGATATGTTACATGTCTAATATTCTCCTAATCATACACTATTTGACTTCATGCACAATACATAATCTATTCCACCATTGATCATTACTTTCGGAAATTAAATCAATTGCATGCACACATTGAAACCATAAAAATTCACACATATGAACACAGTGTTTTAATGGGGAAGCCTAAAGATAAAAACCCTAACTATCTGTATATAATATATGTCATAGAGATCATGTAACAATCCTCAAACAAAGTTGATCATATCAAGCTCTTATTACAATACAATCACTACACACTAATGAGACCCGATCTAGCAAATCCATGCACCGATATCTGCCACCTGCTAGTCTGCCTCTACTGTGCAATCCTTGCTGAATATTGGCTCTGACTGAACTCGAATAGGTCTAGCCTTGCTAACGCAATCCTCATTGGCATCTCCAATCATTGTGTGTTGCAAATCAGGCAACACTATAATCACAACTGATAGTCAACCTGCTCTTTCACCTACCTCTCCACTGGTCTCCACTGAAACTGTCCATGCACTGTAGTTAACTGATGTATTATTCATTTGATTAATGAGTTAATATTTAGTGAATTAATTATTAATTAATTCATATCACTCTCACTAGTGTATCGATCAGTTAGACTAGATACAACTAGCTCAACTGTGTCTAACTGAGTTAAACTGAACACAACTCCACCAACTACTTCTATAACTTCACCAAACTATGTCACATGAGTTCTAACTGAAGTCTCCATGCAATAGGTCCACTTAACCCTCAAGAATAACCTAATTCCTTCTGTCAGCTCCTATGCCACATCTGTGCACTTAACTGAAGTGCTCTAAGAGAATAAGATAATGTTTATAGTCCAAATATTATTAAGAGCTAATAATATTCGACATATCTATTTTTAGACTGGAAATCTAAAAATAGATTCCACCCAATATGTCTAAAAATAGAAGCCCATCTATTTTTCCAACTTGACCAACCATCCACAAATAGCATCCTACAACTCATAGAATATGATCGACATGTCTAAAAATAGACATAGTCTAAAAATAGACTTTGCGCCAAAAATAGCCTGCGGGCCCACTTAGTGAAGGTGACTCTTTTCACTAAGCTCATCACCTTGTTGCAATCTCAACATATTTTTCATCAGATTAAGTAGTAGTTCATTTGTTGTATTTTACTCATTCTAAATACCATAGAAAATTTTCAATTGGAGTGGATGATTATCCTGTAAAGTTGAAGCTTAAAAAGGCAACTATAAGCTTTAAAAGATATAGCATCATATGTTTGAATAAAGGAGATCACATAAAGAAGTTCCAAGAAAAGCAACACCAAATTTCTAAGGCCACTCATCAGAAGGTTCTTGACATCTCACAGGGAGATGCCATCCCCAAGTGGAGCCACTTTTAAGGTCCTATAATAAAGGGATCGTAATTTTGAATTGGATATGTTAAGTCTTGTAATATTGTACATAAGTTTGCATTTTTTCAAATGTTTTCCATATTAAAAAATGAAAAGAGGGTATGCCCTAAAAGAATAATCAAAGGAACAAAAGAAAGAAAAGAGAGAAAAAGAAAAGATAAAAAAGAAAGAAGATTATGAACCCCACTTCAAGAAATTGAAAAGTGATTCTCATTTAAATTCCACTTCTATATGAAATTCTCTCAATTTCATATGAAAATCATAAAGAAAATTGTGTGCAACTTTTTGAAAATGCCATAATTCATGATGATCAAGCAATCTAATCTTGATCATTCATGCCTTTAAATTTTATGTAATAATAGTTAGTGAATAAAGATATGACCAAACCATTTAATCTTAACAAATTAGTAGTTTGGTAGAGAATAGAAATGAGCTCATAAGTTTAATCTGAGCCATTGAAAGATATAAGGTTAGAAATAAGTTAGTTTTCTTATCAAAAGAAAATAAAAGGGTCAGCAAGCTGAAATGCACCCAATAAAGGAAAGGAAAAAAGTTAGCATGAATAAAAGGGTTGGTAGAATACTTTTCCAAAGTTATATAAGCATCATTATTCTTATCCCTTATCAAAAATATCTTTCTAACCCCTCCCCCTTGCTAAAAAAACCCTTTTCCTTTTTCATTCCCCCTTATCCTAACCCTTTTCCCCTCTTAGAAATCAATTTCCCCTTCCTAGTTCTAAAAAGCCCCATCCCTAATATTTTATGGTTACAAGCAAAAAATCACAAAATCCCCTAGTTAAAGTTGAAATCCCTTAACCTTTACCCTTCCTAAAAACCTCAAAAAATATCTTTTAAACAATTTTCCCTTACTAAAATACCTTTTTTCCCTTTAAAAACCCCCTTCCCCTTGATAAAACTTTATGTTCTCATAAAAACACAAAAACCCACTTTTAAAAGTTAAAAACGCAAAAATATTAATCAAGCCCCACTTTTATTTGATCACCCCACTTAATATATTTCACGACCCCCACTTTGATTTAAACCCTCTTCTTAAATCTTACCCGACCCCACCTTCCTTTGAAAATTTCACAACTTCACTAGATGTTCGATCACCGTCGAATAGATATGATTCATTTCGTACTCCCTAACATTCTAAAGTTTAAATGACAAGGGGGGGGGTGCGAAATGGGTGGTTTTATCTACCACGTGGCTCCTCCTGGTTTTATCGCACCCCCTCATCCCAAGCCACCAAACCACCTCATCGCCATGCGATAAACCATAAGTTTTTAAATGATAAAACCCAATTATCCCATTGATTCCCTACTTCTACTTACCTACAAAAAGACTAGCGCCAACCACATTGAAGCCCCTACTGCTACCTGAACACCTTCCACAACCAAAGTGCTAGTGTTACAAGTAATTCTAAATACCTGCCACCATAAATTAAGCTCATTAATTAATAAATTAAATCAAATCGATGGCTTCTAAAAATGTCCAAACCGTAAACCCTCTAAAACCACCCTTGTTAGATGTCGACCATACTCCACTAGCTGATAAAGACTTTAAAATAGTAAACACAGTCACTGACAACAATCTCTTTGAGTTCCATTGTTAGAGCCATGACAAGTTTTTTGATCGGGAAGATGATATACATCTATGGAACTCAAACCTGCCAGAATACACAATTAGAAAGACCCACCAGTTCCCTGAAGTCATCAGACTTTTCCAACTCTACTATTCTCCAAATGAAAGAGCCATAGTCACCCCTGACTAAGAAATTCTAATTACTATCATTGCCTAGTCCCATGAGACGCACAAATCTCTGAAGCTGATTTTCGAAATTTTATTTTGAGCAAAACGTGGAGTTGTTAGCATGATCAGGTATGCATAAGAATACAATTAATTTCTATATGAAATCTGGAATTGAAGTGCGAAGTCTTGTAACGATTTTTACTGAAGAAGTGTGAGTTTAGTCTCGAACTGTTGCAATGAAACTATTGAAAGTATAAATAGAAATGTATGGTTATCTCTTTTGTAGGGCTCGTTAGCATCTCTTCCGTAGTATGGCTCCCAGCTTTGTGAAGATAATTACCCACCTAGTTCTGTATGCCTTTGAGAGTCAAGATCCTGCCCATATTGTCATTGAAGCTCCATCTCCCACTATGCAGGTGGTCAAGGCCTCACTGGATGAGGCCTTAAAGTGCACTGAAAGTGCCTTAATATGTCGGTTTAATGGATTTTGGCTGTGGCTGACAGCTCTCCACAGTTGGATCTCGAAGGTATGGAAGCCTGTCATTTTTGATGAAATTAATATCTACCCGTGTGGTAAGGGTTTCTTTATAGTAGATTTTGAAAACTCTAAAAGAAGACAATTCATTTTAGATTCCAGCCCTTGGTTTTGTGAAAACTCAGGCCTATTCATGAAGCCATGGAACCCATCATTCGATCCCTCAACAATAGTCATAACCTCAGCACCAGTTTGGGTCAGATTGCCAAACCTACCTTTGTATCTCTGGAATCTCTCCTCACTAAAAGCCATTGGAAATGCAATTGGGAAATTTTACTGCAGGTGCCCAGAAATAGAGGAATATGTCAGAACCACCTATGTATGCATGTGTGTAGAAATGGACTTCAGTGCCAGTTTCCAAGCTGAAATAATCCTAACAAGAAAAGACTATGTATGGAACCAAAAACTCGACTATAAAAGTGTCCTATTTAGATGTCGATCCTGCTTTGAGACAAACCATCTAGCCAAAAATTGCCCAAAAGTCTCCTAGAAAAATTATGCTAGAAATAATCACCATAGACCTACATGGTGGGAAGGAGCACAAAATGAACATTACACTGTCATCAAGGAAGAATACTCTCCAGAAAAATCTGAATCACAAGAAATCCGGTAAGAAAGAAACAACCCTCAAGACAAGCAAGGGGAAAGCCCCGCCCAACAACAAAAAAATGAACTCGAGAGCCCCTCAAGCATCAACAATTATTAGGATTCAAATATCACACAAAAGGAATCTTCATTTAGTAGCAAAGCAGATCTCCTAGATCCTGAAAAAAAAAAAACACTAGTGTCCCAAGAATTAGAAGAGATGGAGTCTCAAGATAAAGGAAGTTGGAAGACCGTAAAGAAGAAAAATAAAGCTACAACACCAATCTTGCCAAGAAAGACGAGAAGCCAGCCAATTAAGAACTAAGAAAATTATAAGTCCGATAGACCAAAGTTTGATCTGAGTGGAAGTTAACCATCATCATCATCATCATCATAAACATAGAAATGTGTAAATATTAATTCAATAAAATTTACAATTTAAAAATGGTAGCTCACCCAATAACTTTTTTGTATGAGCTAAATATAATATATGGAGTAAATAAAATATATGGTTAAGTTAAAACCATTTATTTCTTAGCTCGCATAAGGAAGTTCCATTAGAATATTTGAAATGAATATTAATGAAAAAAAATTATGTCGTAAAGAGTTGTCAAAAATTGAATATATAATTAGCAAATAATAATTAAAAATGAATATTTCTAAAATTTGTTTTAGTTGTAAAGAGTTTTGTAACATTGAATTTATAATTTAAAAAAAATAAATGAAATCCATTTTTGAAAAATTAATTTTTGTTTACATACATTTCTTCAACTTAAGTATAGATTCACGTGAAAAAACATTTTTTTTTGTACTCATAAGTTCATTTGATAAATGAATTTAAATTAGTTCTGTAAAGTTAGTAGGATGAAAAACCGTGTATGTCTATGTTTTAGGTATAATTATTTACTACACATTTGTGGCATCTCATGTAAATGTGTAAATTTCAATTTGAGAAAATTATAGTTTAGGTGTGGTTGCTCAATGGATTTCATGATAACGGTGGTATAAATAAATACTAGTATAGATTTATCTTAACTATGGAACTACATCCATCTTAACCATATACATAAAATAAATACTAGTATAGATCCATCTCAATCATGGAACTACATCCATCCTAACCATATAACTACCAAGGACTAAGAAGGATCAATTTTTAGCAATAAGAATTTAAATTTTTTATAATATTTTACTCAATATAGACATTCACATATTTCATTTATAAGTGACGTTGTCCATATTAAAATATTGTTTTTTTCTAAATATATTTTAAATTATATGCTAATCTTTTTTAATCGTACATAATAAAATATTTTATTTCTAACATACATTCAATTTTTTATTATTATTATTAATATTTTCTTATTTAAGATATCAATTTTATATTAAAATTTGAATGAATTACACATATTGTTATTGGGAAAGAAAATTAACTAATTTTACTTTTAATTATTTCTTTCTTCTCGCCATTGAAATACTTTATTTTTATTTTTTAACCTTATGTCTTAAACTAGATATTAAATATAGACATCCAAATATTTTATTTATGCCATCAAGAGTGAAAATGAAATATTTTTATAACATTTCATTCATAATTGGTTTGCAATATTGAAAATAAGCTAGCACAAAAAGAGAGATTATTGATATTTTATAATGATTTTAGTCAAGTTTATTTGGGTTTTAATATTGAAAATGAATAAAGAAAGAACACAGTAAAAATAAGATTATTTATGTTTTATAGTAATTTTAATTAAATATATAACCAAATATGTATAGCTTACATTGTTTTTTTATTTAGATTATTTTTTTTCAAAGAACATGTGTCAACTAGATGTTGAGCACAAACAAAATCACAGATCCCCTTTTACTAGGTTCTAGAATGTGCCTCTCCGTGTGATCATATAAAACTATTTATTTATTATATAAATGATGATTTGTTTGAGTTGTAAAGAGTAATGTGATAATCTATACTATAAAAGAATATTAGTCAAATAAGATGTGAAAATAAATTATTGTGTATAAGTTTACTCAATTTTTTCCTATTTATTCATAGGTTTACCTAATAAATACATTTTAGTGATACCTTTGATATTGTACTTATAAGTAACCAAAAAAAAAGTATTTACCTAAAAGAAGCCTAAATCCATCTTAACTTTAATTCTATCAAGTATCTAAAGAAATCAATCTCTACAAACAAATCAATCTCTAGTAACGGTTTGAAAGATTTTATCTTTTTTCATACTTACATCCAAAATTAATAGAAATTTAAATTGATATTATTAATATTACATAATAAATACATTATCAACCTTTATTATATATAATTCCTATATTAAATTATAAGAAAACACTAATATATTATAAACCTTACTTTTAATCCAGAAGTAATTATGTACCCATTTTTATTTAATATTTTTTTTTAAATTTAAATAATTTCACTTTAATAACATAAAACAAAATAACATAAGCTATAATTAAGATGAGTGCACCTTTAATGAAATATTATAATAATAAAAAATTATTGATTGAGAAATAAACTCTCTTAAAATAGTGTGTTCTTCATCGAAATTTCAAATGATCTTTGGGAAATTTATTTTTAGAATATTTTTAAAACCTTATGTTCTCAATTAAATTTTTTATTTGATTATTTTTCTTGAGTTCACCTTCTTATGTTAAGTTGTTGGTGTTGAATTTAGATTAAGTTGAGTTGGTTTAAATTAATAATAATATAAAGATGAAAGCTCTCCAACTATGATAAGAAAAATATATACATCTTATCAATAACAATTTTTCCACTTTACTATTTGTATGTATTATGAAGAAATCTTTCGAAACGCGTTGACTTTGTTCATTGTAATGTGATTATTACGGAAAGATTTCTTCATAATTTATCGATGGATCACAGAAGCTAGAGATCTTTTAAGATTTGTATGTATTTAAATATCGAGAACTGCATATACCATATTTTCTTTGTGTTCAAACTTACAACTAGCAATTGCACCACATTTTGCAAAAGAAACGTGGTAAGGCAATAGCATAGGAAAGAGTAGCCTAGAAGAAACAATATGTTGCAGAGAAGGAGCCATTGTGAAGGAATGAAAGGAAAACTTTGCTTCCATGGAAGCAGGTCATGGAGGTTTCAAAGATATTGATGATAAGAGTTATAAACCATAAAATTTTGTTTTAGATATTGAAATAGGCAATTGGGGATGAAAACATATATGTAAACCAACATAATCTATTTAGATATATAAAAAATTTGTTATAGATATTGAAATGGGAAATTGGGGGTGAAAATCCTTTGGTGATTTATAATCCTCCAACATAAGTATGAAATGAGCATTTAAGTCAAATAAGAAATTTTAAATATATTCAAGTACAATTTATCTAGCATAGATGTAAATAAAGAGAAATTTTATTAACATAATTAGAGTTTAGTCCAAGTTCATCTACATGTGAGAATTGCATTCACCACTTAAGAGGAGTAAAAACAATTTTATTGAGAAAGAAACTCCAACACATTTGTAGAGAAAATTATAACACGCTATCACACTTTTATTATCAGAGCTAAATGCTCCTATATGTAACAAGGATGGATTTCATCACTTAAGAGTAGTAAAAAGAAGTTTATTGAGAAAACAACTCCAACACATTTGTAGAGAAAATTATGACACAGTATCACAGTCTTCTTATGAGAACTAAATGCTCCTATATGCAACAAGGATGGATTTCATCAGTTCAAGTGTAGTAAAAACAAGTTTATTGAGAAGAAAACTCTAGCACTGAGAGATATTTGGAAACAACTTTTGAATTGGTGAACACATCTTGCTCTATGGTGGTGGATATTGGTCATAGCTTTATTGATCTTGTATACAAGACTGTAAATTTGCATGTAGCTTATACTACATTAACCATGAAATTGTCAACATTTAGGGGACACTTTCCATCACATTTATAGAGAAAATTACAATAGAGTATCACATTTTTACGCCTTAAGGCATCACTATTTTAAAAAAACTCCCCTAGCCACCTCTGTGTCCATGTTTGAGCCATTGGACATGTTGCAAAAGAAACATAGTAAGGCAATAGCATAGGAAAGAGTAGCCTAGAAGAAACAATATCTTGCAGAGGGAGCCATCGTGAAGGAATGAAAGGAAAAATTTGCTTCCATGGAAGTAGGTCGTGGAGGTTTCAAAGATATTGATGATAAGAGTTATCAACCAGAAAATTTTGTAAAATAATTCTAATTGTAGAGCAGAGTTAGAGTTCTAGGAGTACTATCAGAGGAATTCAACATTGTGAATGTGATAGAAGAAAATTTGATAGAAGCGAATAATTTCATGGAAGGGTGAAGTCTGCCCAACTTGGTCATAAAAACCAAGTGCATTTTTCATGCCAGAAAAAAAATAAACATGCAGCGTTTGTCATATACAGGTCTTGAGTACTTTGGCCAAAATGTCTCATCCATTATGAAAAAACACATCTTACATGCAATTAATAACAAAGAAGTTGTTCCACATCAGTTACCCAATATGGATATTTTTATTTGAGGTCCAGTAAACATAATTCTCCACCCCTTACTTTGGAGGATCAGTTGGAGCTGAGAAAGATCCTACTACCTCTTCTTTCTTATATGCTATTATTTCCTATACCACAACCTTACAACATTTCCTTTGCAACATGTGGTGCAATTTCTAGTTATAGCTTTGGTGGAAGGATAGAGTATCTAAATTCCCTTACCCTTTAAGAAGCATCCTCAATTATTGTACCACCCATCTCAGAATCCAATATAGACACCTTAGCTTATTCTAAATTGATCAAGAGTATAGAATTTTTAGGGTGGTGTTCTATGTGCACTGAAATTCCCATGATGACCATCCCAATGTATGGGTTCATTGCAACCTTGGATATATTTTGTGAGTTGTTGTGATTTTTTTCTTGTGGCTAAAACTTAGTTTTAGTTGTCACCTAGTTATCATGATTCAAAACTTTGTTATCATCTCATATCCTTAGAGCATTAGATATATTTTGTGAGCTCATGTGATGTTTTGTTTGTCACAATGATTCAAAAATCAGTTATTATACCACAATATTGACTTTCTCATTGTCTTTTTTTGTTTATAAACCCTTTAAAAAACAGGAACATTTGATTTTACACTGTGATCTCCCGAGCATGGGTGGGGTTTTCAAAAATTGGAGAGTAAATTGAGCGGTTATTGTTATAAATTGTTATATAAGATGGGACATTTGGATGGTTTGTTAACAATATGGATGTCATAACAGATATCTATTTTGAATTTTTTAGTGTGTCTACCTACCATGCATCTAATAAGATCCATTTTAACTGAGACCGTCAATAGATCGTTGTGTGAATGATAACTTGTGACATCGCTAGCCATTTTTCTTTGATTGTGGATCAGGTTACAAACTAATAACTTGTGAAATCCCTAGCCATTTTCTTTGATTGTGGATCAGGTTATAAACTAGAATACACTATAGACTCTACAATAGATATTGGATGGAGGGAGGTTATAAACTAGAATACACTATAGACTCTACAATATATATTGGATGGAGGGAAAGGTTATGATAAAACTTGTATAAAAAAACCCTTAAGGTTGTCTCAACTTACTCTATTTTTAATAGCATAGTGTCAATTTTGTAAAACTATAAACTTCCAAACTGAGTGGGTTTTTTCTTTTGTAAGTTTTGTTTGGAATTGAAAAATAAAAAAATTAGAAAAGCTAAAATTATGTAGTGAAAAACTATGTTTAAAATTTCAGAATAAAAATTTGAGTAACTTTGACATCATATAATATGAAAATTGTTTATGATTATAAAGTAAAAAACATGGAAGATTGTTTTAGCTACAATTATGTATATAGTTTCTATAGTTAATATTGATCTAGGCCATCTTAATTTCAGCATGAATACATGAATACCATGGGTCAATACCATGGGTTGTTTTTATAGTTTATTATTATTATTATTATTATTATTGTATTTTGACTTAGTTAAAATGTTCATTACATTATGTCAATCTACTTATTTAATTTACTTTTAGTTTTATTTTTGTGTAATTTGACATAATCTCACCAAAACCTAAATTCAATCTAACTTATTAAAAAGAAAAATCAATGTGATATATATCATGATAAGCCTTTTGATACTTATTATGGAATAATATCTATGAACATGATCTGAACTTATTATCATTTTGTTATAGTTATATATTTAAACAAACACTATATACTTACTTTGAAAAAACGAATAAGATTGATTGTATTTTATAATTTGTGGAAAAAATCTATTAAAAGATTTTTGTAACAAAATGAGATGTTCTATTATCTATAATTTTTGTAATCTATTATCTATGATTGTAGGTTTCAATATAAAAAATATTATTGCATTGTCCATAATGGTCCTTCCAGACTCTTTCAAAACATCAAAACACTATAGAATGAAAAAGACACTAATTTATAAAATAAAATAAAATAAAATCATTTATAAAAAAACAAATTTTATAAATTTCAATTATCTTTGTTTATTATTAATTTAACTAAATTATTAAAATATTTTATTATGATTAATATTTTTTTAGTTACTTTTCGATTCATATTAAATATATAAAAAAATATTACGACACTTTAAATATAAATTAAATTTTTTTTTTATGGTATCTTATAAGTTGGTTACAAAATCTCACTATCATTATTATGGTATAAATCAGTATAAATTTATATAGGTTGGATAACACATCACCCTTACGTCTAACATTGGATTCAAACTGTGCGGCTAAATTGTGCCGAAAAAACCTAAGGAAATCCAATCTTAAATTAGCGCTATGGATTCATAAGATTGGAGCTGCAGTAACTATATGCACGGTCTTTTGAAAGACACCACAACATTGCTTGAGCATAAAACATGGAGGTACAATCTAGTTATAGACATAGTATATATTTGACTATTTCATTGAGCTCACTTCCTCGCCCAAACAAAAATAGATAGACTTGTAAGACAACACAATGGGAAATAACTAAACTTTAGAATTATGACCGGTCAGTACGACTTGATGTCGGCTAAAGAGTCGGTGAGATAGTCAACCTGGCCATACTCACTTTAAAAGTAGTCACCGCGTCTTTGTAGCAGATGTTCTCGCCATCATGAACAAGGTTCCTTGAATTCAAGATGTTATTACTATCTTTTATCAAATTTAAGCCTGAAAAGCCACATGCATACTCGGTATCGTAGGTACATCGCTGCAGAGAGGCATTTTTACTGGAAATTATGACTTTTTTATTGCGCAATTTCGCATGTGAATCATAGTGTTAAAAAGGAAAAGGAACGCCAGCCATCATAGTCACTTTTCACTGAAGAGATTGAAAACTGCAAGAGAATATAACGTACGAATTATTTTGCTAGGTAAACCAGTGAAACAATACAACGTGACCTAGGTGGAATCCAGACAAAAAAACAACATATGACTAGCTCAAAACTTGAACGACATGGATTTTAAATTTGTGGGACTTGATGTAGAACTGTCTATGAAAACCTGAACAGATTGCACAAAATGAACCCAAATAAATTTTTAGCAGTTAAAACTATGTAACTGGGGACAGGGCGTTAAGAAGGTTTCTCGCCATCTCCTGGACTACCTGTGGACCTTGGCAGTTGTCTTTAGAGTCTAACATTCTGCAAAGTTGAGAGCTGAGGATAACCCAAATTTCAAAGGAATAGGAGTTTAGGAAGATCCACCATTCAAAGGAATAGAGGAGGAGATCTCAAACCTACGAGACATCCTCAAGGTTTCTCTATGAGACAGTAATCGATGAAAGGTGATTTGACTCTACCCTGGACAGAACAATGGTGTGTGCTAACACTACAAAGAAAAATAGAGGCATTTCATCATGAAAGCAAATTACAAGGATATACAAAAACAGAAGAGGAATATGAAAGTAATGCAGATTCGGATGCCAATTATAAGGAAATACAGGAAACAGGGGAATCTCAAAGCAACACTGATTCAAATGCCTCCCTTGTGTACATTTTAACAACTTACCTCCCTTCAAAACAAAAGTAAGGAATTTGAGGTTGGAATCTCTTGCTAGTTGCTTTTATTTATGATGCAGCGCTTCTTTGCCTCAACATACTCTGTTTATAATTGGCAATAACAAATCATGGACTTCAATAACAGACCATAGAATTTGGTAAAGCTAACAGCTTAGTTAAACTTTCTGGGAACCCTCTACTAAAATTAGAAATCGACGACTTGAACATTTAAAGATGAAACAACTACTTACCTGGAGCTATGTAGCCAAAGGTCCCTGCAACTGATTCCAACGTACCAGATTGATGCAAAAGTTTGGCTAAGTTGAAATCTGCAACACGAGCTTCAAAATTAGAGTCCAAAAGAATATTTCCGAACTTCACATCGCGATGACGGATGGCCAGCCGATAATCGTGATGAAGATAGCTCAACCCCTGCGCAGTTTCCATTGTAATTTTGTATCTGGTATTCCAATCTAAAGGCGTGGCATTGTTTCCCTGAAGCAACTTCGCCAGGCTTCCGTTTGGCATATACTCATACACCAGAAGATTAGTGTCATGGTTCAGGCAAAATACTAACAATTTAACAACATGTTGATGGCGGATTCTGCCCAGAGTTTTGATCTCTGCAGAGAAGCCATGAGCATTTGAAAAGCCTTCCGTGTAATATGCTAGAGTAGTTGTGTAATATGCTCAAGTAGTTTGGGCAGATGCAAAACTAATTTCAAACCTTCAAGAGCCAGTTGTAACTGTTTCAACTGCCGCTATTCCAACGATTAATATTTACTCAATCGTCTAACAAAAGATCGAATGGCAAATATTATGCCAGAGAAGCAGCAAGAGAGTTGTTTTCAAATAAAGACGTCTTACGACGTAATTACCAAAACTTATAATTACAAAATGATATTTTTCATTTTTAAATTTAAATTTATAATTTAAAAAAAAAAAATTATGATATATTTATTTTAATATTATATTTTTCAATAAAAACATAAAATAATAAAATATTTAGATAATATTAATATTATATTCATTATAGAAATATTAATATATTGATTTTAATATAAAAAAATATTTATATAATTTATATAATTATTATTTTCATTATAAATAAAAGAAATATTAAAATAGACTAACCAATTGATGATAATGTATATCCTTATCATTATAATGTAGATTATGGGGATGGGTCTAAATCTTCAACTTTTTTCAAATTATTCAAAACTTAAAATAGACAATATCATTATATTTATATTTCATCTCCATCTAAATATTGGATCAAAATATAGGAACCTTAAAATATTTGTCCTATTAACTTCTGCCAAGTAATTTTGGCTTGCCCCGTGGCACCTACGTTCCGCCCTCCACATAGGAATATATGTCACAGCCCACTGGTCAGCTGCTCACCCAGTCATGGTAATAATATAATATGGATGGGTTCCCAAAGTTTTTGGCCCTCGTTCATATGAATATATGTATGTAAGCAATTACATAAATTACGCAATACGTGGGCCTATGCTGCCACCTCACCCTCGGTGTAAAAACCCCGACGATTTTCATTGGTTTCCCTCTTTGAATTCATCGGGGAAGAATCGTCTGGGATTACGTGGAGGTTCTACCGTTCTCTCCGTCCTCTTAATATGCTTATCCGACATAGGCCCCGACTAGAGAGAGAGTTTAATCCTAGAGGTTTTCTGTTGTGGTGATCGAAAAACGTCTAGGGTACCAATCTTTGACATTGTTTGGGTTAATTTGATGGGCCCACTTCCTTCTCCCTCCTATCATACTCGGATGCTGTGCTGTGTGACTTCCTCCTCCGATGCCACATCATCACGAGAGTTTAGTCCTGGAGGTTCCCCTTTGTGCTCATCGAAATAGATCTGTGGTAATCCCCTTTCTTATGGCGAGCCTCGCCCTTTCTTATACCACCAAAATTATGTGGATGGCCCCATAGTCTCTTTCTCCCATAGTATTATATTAAGAAGTGTGGGTCCCTCGTCCTGTAAATCCACATCACTATAGGAGTTTAATCTGAGAGATTTTCACGGCACGCTCGAAACAAAACTTTCGGGGATACATGGACGGTCGTATCGTTTCTGTCTCTCGTGTAGCATTATAATAAAGCAACGTGGATCCGTCCAGCTGGACGGTCCGCTCGACTTTAATCATGGTAGTACCAAAAAGAGACTCCCTTTGGAGCCTATAAATTACCATACCTGATGCATCACTCAATGTCTCAAATACCTAAGATCAACAACCTTGACATCGCTTTTCTGTCGCCTTTGGTCATGGACCTAGCCACATGGGAATATAATGTTCAAGGCATGCTCGCTTCATGGCCTAAGGTTCCAACTCCCGCGCAATTCCGAATTCACACTTGTTAATGTATGCACATAGATAGCTTGTGCCCGACCTCCAAGGACACAACACATGCAAATGTGTGGGTGACCTGATTTAGCTATCATTGCTAAGTGTTTAACTCTCTCAATTGATCTCGTTCTGTGGCCTATAAGATATATATGTGCATATTTTGGATGAGGACAAGGCTATCTCTCCTCAGCTTTTAGATTATAATATAAGGAAAAATGGCCAAATTCTTTTATATTAGGCTTTTAATTTCTTTATCAAAGATTATTTTTCTTTTCTTGCACATGCATTTAGATACTATGCATGCTCACAGATAACACATGAATAACCCATTATTTTAGAAAAGAACGTCAAGAAATAAACCTCTACACAGGAAAGAGGGAATTTCAAATTGTGACGTGAAGCCATTAAACCCAGAATGCACTCCATGAAGAACAAATAGAAAGTTTCAAGAATTTAACTCATAGATGCATGGCACAAATTTATAAGAAGAACTTTAGGAGATTTAAGAATTTTAAACAAAACATACATGCTCCATCTTACTTAATAATGCAACATTATTTAAATCCGCACACTAAATTTGACGGAAATATTTATGTAACTTACTCTAAGCTAATATTTTCCATTACAATAAGGAAAAAGGACAAATTGAAGGTGAACCTTTGATTTTCCACCCAAACATAGACCTATTATAGAAATAATGACTTACAATAGTTACCCCTGAGCCCGATCCATGATCTAAGGGGAATTTTTCTTTTAGCAGCCTTAGCAAGAAGCCATTTTTAGTACACAAAGGATAGGAAATACCTATGATAGGAGGTTGTTTGTCAACTAGTCAAGCACAAAAACATTCACTTTAATGGGTGGTTTATTAGCCTTAGCAAGCACCCTGGGTGGTTTCTCAACCAATCCTTTGGAAAACACTCATTCTATTTCCTTTTCATCCTCTTGCTCTTCTCATCACAATTTTCTCTTTCATGGAATCCAATTACCTCGACTAATAGCTCTTTCTAGATTTAATTATGAGCTCCACCAAAAGGTTCAACCCCACATTTCTATGCATTTTCATTTCTATCATTTCCGCAAGGCCCCCTTTGTGTTCCTCTTGGACTCTTCTTATTTTTCTCATTATTTTCACCATAAATTTAATTTAAGGTGTTAACTAACCACTTGGTTTATCTTTCCTCATCCCTCTTAGATCGTCAATATGTGGTCCCATACATCAAGCCATTACATCATTACATTACAAAAATTGGAGCAAATGGTCAAGGCGTGTCGCAAAACCCACACCCTTAAAGGGAATAACATCCTCGGTGTTCTTATTAGAATAGAAAATAGACAAAAAAAAAAAATGAGCTTTATACACATCTCTTACATCATATTTTTTTAACAAAAAAATATGGGTGTCATTCTATTATTTGCTCATCCATCTCCCAAGTGACTTCATCATGTCCAAATTTCTTCCATTACACCTTAACCTAATCTATTTTTTTATTCCATAGAATGATTTTCCTCTAATGCATGGTGCATAGTGGTTCTAGTTGGAACTCTCCCTCTAGTTCCACCTATAGCACAGACCAATCAAAAACATGGTTAGTATCATGAAAATATATATTAAGGCAACATGAAAAACATTGTGAGATTTTACTGTGGCTTCAAACACCAATCTGTAGGCCACTGGCCCCACTCTTTCCAAGATATGAAATGGTTCGCTAAATCTACGTGCAAACTTGGAACATGGACCCATTTTAATGATATTTTATTTCGCTTAATATGGAGAAAAACACGCTATCCCACTCGAAAATATTTATGAGTTCTCTGCTGGTTTTCCTAACATTTCTATCTATCATCGACTTCCTTTAATTTTTTCCTCATCTTTATTGTTTCATGTTCCAATTATTTTAGTAAATATGGCCCAACAATTACTTTATTGACTAGATCATCCCAACTGATATTGGTATTTCATTTTCTATCATAAAGTACCTCAAAGAGCCTCAGTCCCAATGATTCTTGATAGCCATTGTTATATGTGAATTCTAACAATAGAAGGTATTCCTCCCATTTTCTCAATTGATGCATCACATACATCCTCACATGTCTTCCAAAATTCTATCTATTCTCTTTTCTTGACCATCATTCTAAGGATGGTATGCAGTACTAAAGGCCAAATTTGTTCCAAAACCAACATAAAAGGATTTCCAAAAGTTTGAAGTGAACTTAGCATTCCTATCCGATATTATATTTTTAGGCATTCCATGCAACCTAAATATCTCTTTCATGAAAATTTGGGCTATATCAATTGTTTTATGAGTACTTTTAACATTTATTAAGTGACCCACCTTTCTCAACATATCCAATACCACCATGATTGGATCATGTTCTCTAGCTATTTTGAGCAAACCCCTAATGAAGTCCATGTATATAACCTACCATTTCCATTTAGAAATTGGTATTGGTTGTAGTAGTCCAACTACGTTCTTTCGCTCTACCTTTACTTGTTGGCATTCCAAAAACATTGCAAGGTATTCAAAAATATGTTTCTTCATTCCACGAAAAAAAATATGTCATCTTTATGGTTTTCATCATATTTTTAAATCCAGGGTGATTCGAGTAATGTATTTTATGGGATTCATTTGTTACATACCCCTTTCTAAGCCTAACCCTATCTAAGGATAGAAGGAGACAATTACTAAGCTAACCTACCCTCTAAATTCTAGTTATGGAAAATCGGTCTATACTTTTATACCTTTTTGAGAATTGGTCAAAACTTATAATTGATGGAACTGTTGCATTTGTCTTATCGAGACTTTTCCAAAGATATTTAGTGAAAATGTGAATTTGGGTTACACTTTTTGCTCCTTTTTCTTCTTCTTCTTCTTCTTCTTCTTCTTCTTTTTTTTTTTTTTTTTTTTCTGATCTTCAACTTTCTGCAAGCGAAAACTATTTCTTTGTTTAGAATTTCATTCTACGATAAAAATAAAACTTGTGAGAAATTTTATTAGCTTTCTATTACTTATTTTTGGGAATTTTTTTATTTAGATTTGATATTTTAACTTAACATTTCTTTTAGTGTGTGTTCTTTAATAATCAAAGGATTCATAAAAGGTCATGTTGAAACGTGTTGGTGTATTCATTGAAAATTTTGTGTTTTTGGGAAAAAAAATGTGTTACAACAATCTAGACAGAGCGTACCTCGGTATCGTTATATTTAAGAAACCAATTGATGCGTATCATAATTACTAGAATTTATTGAATTGGTCCAATATGAAAAAACTGCATATTTTGAATATGTTTATGCTGGTGTGAAGTTTCTCAACATATTAGTTATAAACTAAAAATAAAAAAGCTACCCATTATAGATGATAGACCAATGTAATACACAATAATTTTTTCAATTTTTTTTACTGTGTATTTTGGATGATACAGAATTTTGATTTCATTGAATCATAATGATCTTCAGATATTGTTTTCACCCATTATATTACAAAATTAATTAAAATTAGTAAATATCTATGGAATTACATAAAAGAAATTGATCTAGGTGGATCGAACATATCCATGTACAAGTGGTTTGAGTACAAGGCTCCAAAAATCAAAGTGTTAAAAATTCTCTCGAACCAGGTTCAGGTTGTATATCTCATCATTTTGATTTGAACGACGCAGACGACACTCAATTACGAGTCTGTATGAAGGGGTTAGGAGCAGTCAAAGTTGAGGGTTGACTTGGTGACTTGGCAGGCTTAAGGAGGCAATAATTTAGTTGGAACCTAGCCACTGGATTCCAGCCGACCCTAGCCGGATTCCGAGAAAATTTTTGGGATGGTTAAATGGACTCCTATGATCAATTTCAAAAATATTTAAAAATAAGGGGCTATTTTTTTAATAATATATATATATATATATATATATATATATAATATATATATATATATATATATATATATATATATATATATATATATATATATAGTTTATTCGTGGTGCATCTGCCCTCCTAAACCATCCAACAATCAACAAAATGCATTTAAATTTGTGGACGGTGGCCATGACCCTGTCGGACCCCGCCCATATATCAACGAAAATGTTTAAAACAGGATGGGGCCAATGTTCATGACCCCGTGGCCCCAACCCACAGGTCTATGTACAGAAACATTAAAGGGTGGGGGGGGGGGTTGTTAACCCACTGCCGACCCTCCTCATTGCTACCTACACAAAACGATTGATGGGAAATCGGGGGCGGGCTGCCCAATGCGTACCCAACCCCCAATGTTACATATTTAATTTGTTATGCGGGTTTTCAAAAAGAAATAGTGTGGGGTTTCATGAAATTAAATGTGGATTTTTTTAAAATTTTGTCTTTATTCAAAGGGGTCAGGGTTTGACCACCCGACTTCCTCTTATACAATTTGGATCTCAACCAACTGACCTAAAATTTTTGAAAATTTTGCCCCCCTCCATATATTTTAACCTTCATTTTGCAGTGCGGATGGGGGGAAGACACGAGTGGGCATAGAAACCAAGGCAGTGGAACCCTGAGCAGTGTGTAGGAGGGGGAAAAACGATGATCTGAGCCATTTTTCCATAAGGGCCAAATTTTCACTTTCTCATATTGGGATAAGTTTTATATGGATTCCACACTGATCGACGCCACAAATCCAAAGGTGCTACCCATTTCGTCATTAGAGGTCTGCAATTTTCGGCCATTTTCAGATTGGGAAAGTATATGGGTGTAATTCCTCATTTTGTACTTGTACTTTCATTTTTTCCATTTAATGAAAGAAGGACCTCCCCACTATTTGAGTAGGGCCCAGAGATGTAGTCCATCTTGGACGAACTCCGATATCAACTCTGTGGCTTCTTGCATGATGTTAACTTCTCTCTTTTTCCGTTTATGCCTTTAAAGTTTCTTGTTTAAAGCTGCAATTTTCACATGTAATTCTTTCACACATCTCATGAAAAATATTTTGGATCAAGTGGTATCAGAGCAGATTTTTGTAGATTTGAATTACATGCTTGTATGCTAACTAGAAACAGGCTACGAAGAGTTGAAGGGACGCTACAGGATTTTGATCCCAAAGCAGGATGTGTACATCAGAGAAGCATCATTAGTGAAGAGGAACGAAATGAAGCGGAGGTCAAATTCCGCAAAACCTTCTACGCCATGGAAAATCGAGTAGAGAAACTATTCTGTAGACTTGAGAAGTTAGATAAAATAGGGAAGCATGCTTCAGAAGGGAAAGGTTCAGCACATGGAGATGGTGGAGGAGACCCATCTCCTTCAGGAAATGAAATTCCCTCCTCTTCTAACCATCATCATAAAAATTATGGAAATGCACCTAATAAGCCTTTCTTTAAGTTGGATTTCAAGTTTGATCTACCCATGTATAACAATTAAAGTGATGCAAAGAAATTTAACAATTGGAATAGGAATCTTGAAATCTAATAGAGGATTCAATGGATTTTGGAGGACGAGGCAAAGATCCAGTTGGCTTCTCTTCGATTGAGTGGCACAGCTCTCATCTAGTGGGAGAGCAAAATTCAAGGCAATAGTAATTTGTGTAACCTTATTTCCTCATGGTCAAATTTTATTTCTGCACTTAAAGATCAATTTTATCCCTTGGGTTATAAGCAAAAGGCCTTAATGCAGTGGCAGTACCCGAGGCAAGGTAAAGGACAAAATGTGCAAAGCTTTATTGGGGAATTTAGAAAACAAGCACTAGGTTTGGGAATTCCATTACATTCTCCTAAAGTTGTAACTAAGTACATTGGGTCATTACATATTCACATAAGACATTCATTATTTTTGTTTGAGCCTCCTACCATCGATGAGGCTAGTTTAAAGGCCATGCACATAGAAAGAAGGGGGCGCATGAACAAAGTAACTACCCAAAAAGGATTATCATAGCCAAAAGAAGGGGAGCACAACCCTCTTGCACACATTATGAAAAAAAGGGACATGATTAAGAAAATTGCTAGAAGTTGCACCCTAAGTTGAGACCTGAGAGAAATGACAAAAATGGGAAGCACAAGACCACCACCACCATATAAAAAAACCAAGAATCTAAAGATTTTGGATCCAAGGAAGATGAAAATTTCGTAGCTGCAGGATTTGCACGAGGTCAAACAATTGACCTGGGGTCCGATTCATGCGATGGAATCAAGCTTGCATCCTTTTGGATCATGACAGAAGGACCCATAGAGTTGGGTTCCAATTCAGACGATGAAAAAAATATATCAACAGATAGTGTACCCAAGGAGAAATGGACACTTACTGCAGTGGAGTTCCAAGAACTTGAAGAGATTAACTAACGAATCCAAGCAGAAAATGCTGAGCTAAGAAGGCTCCTACAGGAAGCAAGGGAAGAAAAACAAAGGTTACTACGCTAGTTACAAGCTAAGGGTGATGCCTTGCAAAAATTGTGACATAACCAATCCGAGATGGGGTGTTAAGGAAAGGGCCTCAACATCAATGGCCAAGGCACCATATACCGTGTCAAATTTGAGGAATTATTGTGTCACACAAGGCATGGATACACCAGGAAGGAAGTAGGAGAAAACTCCAAGAGAGCCAACAGCCCACCAACAACTGATGATGAGAGCACCTCCTCACACCTCAGCAACAGTGATTGATTCATGGGCACTTATCGGAGGTAAATCGGGAGGAGGAACTCGAAGACGACATGAAAGGTATGGAGGAGGAAGAATAATCACAACTAGAATCAACCCCATAAAATTTCATGTCAAACATGCCAGGATCAAAGAACAACCATACATAGTCCGGTCCCCCAAGCTGTTCCCCAGGTAGATCCTCCACAAGGGGATGATCCATTTACCTTATTAAGTAAAAGATGGTTCTTTTAGGGGTTTTAGTGTGATGGCCACATTTCTATATCATACATTGAAAGTAAATGTAGACGTGATGGCTTGTTTCTCATCACTTCAAAACACAGCGATGATGTTTTGGCCTTTCTTTATGAGTACTTGAGGTATTTATTGTTTTGTTTCTATTTAATCCTTAGAAAATGAGTGTGTGCTATAAAATCTTAGTAAGGAGGGGTGATTAATTCATGTGTAGTGTGCATGATTGTAAAATATGTACGAGTTTCACGTACAAGGAATTGAAAGTGTGGTTTGCAAAGGACACAAACAGTGTGTTCAAAGTGTTAATGCTTTTCGGGTCCAACGGCTCTTTAGTGGGGAGGAATGATCTAGGTGGATCGAATAGGTCCAAGTACAAGTGGCTTGAGAACAAGGCTAAAAAAATAAAAGTGTTTGAAAGTCTCTCGAACCTAGTTCAGGTTCTAAATCTCATATCTCTGATTCCAACGACGTAGACAACACTTAATTCCGAGTCCATATGAAGGAGTTAGGAGCAATCGAAGTTGAGGGTTGAATTAGTGACTTGGCAGGCTTAAGGAGGCAACAATTTTTCTGGAACCCGGCTGTTGGATTCCAGCCGACCCTGGATGGATTCCGGGAAAATTTGTGGGATGGTTAAATGGACTCCTATGGTCAATTTCCAAAAGATTTAAAAATAAAGGGTTGTTTTTAAAATTGAAATATATATATATATATATATATATATATATATATATATATATATATATATATATATATATATATATATATATATATATATATATATATATATATATATATATATATATATATATACATATACATATACACATACATATACATATACATATATATATAGTTTGGTCGTGGCACCACCGCCCTCCTAAAACCATCCAAAAATCAATAAAATGTACTTAAATTTGGGGCCAGCGGCCATGACCCCGACAGACCCTGCCCATATATCACGGAAAATGTTTAAAATATGGTGGGGCCAATGGTCGTGACCCCATGGCCCAAACCCACAAGTCTATGTATAGAAACATTAAAGGGTGGCGGGCGTTGTTAACCCACCACCGACCCTCCTCATTGCCACCTACACACAACGGTCGGCAGGAAATTGGGGGCGGGCCAACCAATGTGGGCCCGAGCCCCACTATTATATATTTAATTTGTTATGCGGGTTTTCAAAATAAATGGAGGGGGGTTTCAATAAATTAAATGTGTATTTTTTAAACATTTTGTCTTTATTTGGAGGGGTTAGAGATTGACCGCCTGACCTCCTCCCATACAATTTGGATCTCAACCAGCTCACCTACACGAAATTTTTGAAAAGTCCACACACCTCCATATATTTGAACCTTCATTGTACAGTGCAAACGAGGGGTAGAGAGGATCAGTCACAAAATCCGAGGCAGAGGAACCCTGATCAGTGTGCAGAAGGGGGCGAAACCATGATCTGAGCCATTTTTCCAGAGGAGCTAGATTTTAGCTTTGTTATATTGGGACAAGTTTTATATAGATTCTGCACTACTCGACAGCACAAATGCAACGGTGTTGCCCATTGCATCATTAGAGGTCTGCAATTTTTGGCCATTTTCAGATTAGGCAGGTATATGGGTGTAATTCCTCATTTTTTACGTGTACTTTCATTTTTTCCATTTATTGAAAGAAGGGCCTCCCCACTATTTGAGCAGGGTCCGGAGATGTAGTCCCTACCAGATGAACTCCGATATCAAATCTGTGTCTTCTTGCATGATTTTAATTGCTTCTCTCTTTTTCCATTTACACCTTTAAAGTTTCTTGTTTAAAGATGCAATTTTCACATGTAATTATTTCACACATCTCAAGAAAAATATTTTGGATCAGTTATATTTCCTGAAAGTAGATTGAATTCTGAAATCCTTGTCTTGGTTATGAAAGTTAATTAATAAATTTTGATGGAGCCTAATCATTTCAAAGTTCAATAAATGTCTTGAGAGTCGATTTGCGGCGTATTTTCAGACGTGTTAGTTCGGCTGAAATTTTAAAATAGTTCAGCCGAATTATTTTTGCCACTTCGTCTTATTAATTCTAATGACAAAAAAGTTCGGCCAAACTCCGGCTCACAAATTACATTGGTCAGAAAATTCAATGAAGCCCCTCCAAAACAAAAAATTGCAACTATGTAAATAGTAAAAAACGGAATCATTATTTTCGCATATTTTCACATATTTCTTAATTTCGGCTGAATTTGCAAAGGACTTTTTTGGGCTTCATTTTCAAAGGACATTTTTTTAATGTAATTTTTAAAGTGACACATTTTTAGAGGTTTTTTGGGCTTAATCTTCAAAGGACATTTTTTGGAGCCATTTTTTAAAGTAACGTTTTTTTAGAGGTTTTTTGGGATTAATTTTCAAAGCAAATTTTTTGGAGGTATTTTTTTAAGTGAAATTTTTTTAGAGGTTGGGCTTGATTTTCAAAGGAAATTTTTTGGAAGTATTTTTTAAAGTGACATATTTTTAGAGTAAGTTTTTTCGGTTTCAGTAAATCTTTTATAATGATTTTTTAAAGTGAGTTTTTGTCCAATTTTTTAAATGAAATTTTTTTGCACGACTTGGAAGGAAATATTCTGAGCTTCATTTCATTTTTAAAAGACATTTTTTTAGAAGAATTTTTAAAGTAAGTGTTTTGGGTTGAAGTATGTCTTTTGTGTAAAAATTTTAAAATGAGTTTTTTTTAAATGAAATCTTTTGTGATGCTTTTTTTAATTGAGTTTTTGTCTAAATTTTGATCTAGTGATTTTTTTTTACAATATTTTGGAGGAAATATTTTGAGCTTCATACTAAATTATCATGGGAAATCAAAGCAATTGGAAGAGAAAATATGATAAAAAAGAGACCCTACGGAACGTAGAGAAAAGGGGAGAGAATATCGCAAAAAAAAGAGAGAAGAATGCTCAAATATTGAAAGGGAAAATCAAGCTCAACTAGAAGTTGAAGCAGGTATGTAAATGTAAATATTATAAATTTGATATTTAAAATTTGACTAGTGTATTGTGAAAGTTAATTTTTATTTGATGAACTAATTTGAAAAATAATTTTCAATGTAAACAGAGAGAGATATTCCTCAAAACATTGATGATGAGATAGAAAATTTTGAAAGAAATTCAAGTGAAGAAATTGAATCACCAGGTACGTATATATACGTTGAACGTGTATTATTGAAATTATGGATATTTATTAACTTAATATGTAAACTCATTATGTACATTTAATTATAATATGTACAAATGAAATCAGTATCGATGACAAGATGTTAGAAAATGTTTACACTCACACATATGGAGATAAAAACGTTGACCATGTTATACGATATCGTGTTAAGCACATTATTGATACATTCTTCAAAGATGAAATTGTGGCATATCAAGCTCAAATTTTGAAAATTCTCTCAACATTAAAGAAATTAAAATAAGCTATGACTTTATTGGGTATTCGAAAAACAAAAAAAGGTAAAAAAAAAATGAAGGAAAATATGATACAAAATATAAATAGTGCTCTAAAGTCAATTGGAATATCTAGAAATAAAATTTCTTTAGATTCAGGTAGAGCAATACAAATGGCATTGGCTTCATCAAGTACTAAAGATAATCGCTTGGTAAAATCTATGGCACAAGCATTAGGAACCTCATGAAAAAATTTGCACAAACATCGAAAATTTTGATTGCAAATAGATCTAAATGATGAACTCGCTTGTTGAATAGTTATTTGTAGGAAACCATACAAAGAGAGACTTGGAGAAATTTTTAAAAAATTAATATATGAATATTGGATGAAAAATTCACGTGTTTTGCCAAAATCAAGGGATGCGATGTGAAGAAGAATGGCACGAAATCAGTACGGAGAACATGCGAACATTTCTTGGACACCACTCAGATATATTTTTTCAAGAAGTTCATAGAAGATAATCGTGAAATTAATGTCTCAATTAGTGCATTTGTGAAAAAAAAACCATGGTATGTTAAACCTATAGCTGTACATGACACTTGTTATTGTCGTTATCATGTGGAATTTCAGTTATATTATGACACATTCCTTAATTTTGGTAAAACATTTTGGAAAGATTCACCTCCTCCTTCCACTATCCATGATTAATATCTCAGCTTCTATGTGGACGATAAATCCATGAATTATTTTACCAAAATTAATGTGTTGGTGGTAAAAAATGCGACTATTGTGGAAATTTGACTTTATTTGAAAAAGAATATCGTACTAATATAGATGATCAATCAATATCCACCATAAAAGTGAAATGGAAGAGATATGAATATATTCATACATGGATTGGTTCAAGTAGTACTACAGGTGCTAAAAGAATTGACAAACAAGAAGAAGAAAAAAAATTGATAGAGTTTTTGAGCAAGTTTCAGGCTTAAATTCATAAATACACCAAGCATTCCCATAAATCTCGATGGAAGGAATTGAAATTAAAAAAATCACGTGAAGTTTTTCCACCAGGGACCATTTTTTCAATAGTTGATTTTGCAAAGAACTACACATTTGTTCCACAAAAATAAATACATAGTGAATAATATAATTCTTACCAAGTCTCCATGCTTATCCATATTCTATATAGACATGCTGAAAAAAATGTTGATCATATAGAAAACACCAATGAAAATCAACATGTTATTAAAGAATATCAATTTTATATTAGTGACGATCGTACACATGATACATATTTTGTACAAAATTGTTTTGAAAAGTTGAATGACTTCTTAAAAAGTCGTGAAATAAAATTCAATGAACATTGGATATGGTTAGATGGATGCATAGGTCAATTCAAATCTTCACGATCATTCTTCTGGTTGTGTCATCTTCATATGAAAACCCGCATTAAACATTGTTGGAATTTCTTTAAGACTGGTTATGGAAAACGAGAACATGATGGTGCAGGGGCATGTATAAAATGAGCTCTTAGAAGATACCAAATGGACCACTCTGCAAACCAACTTGTCTTAGCTGAAGAATTTGTTCAATGGTGCATCGTTGCACTAAACCATGAGACAAATCGTTCAAGGGAAGTACAACGGTACATGTAAATATATTACAAATTAAAATTTAATATGTACATGATCTAATTTTTATTAGATTTCTAATTTTAAACATTATTTATCACAATGAATTTCTTTCATGGTATTTTGAATAACATATTTATATTCTTGTTTGAGATTTTCATATTTTTTTTTTGGCACATTAGGTTCCAACATGTAGATAGATTGATTGGAGATGAAGTTGACACAATAATAGGGACTCAAAAAATTGCATTCGATTAAAACAAAGAAGTACCAAAATGTGTTTCATTTGATAAAATAAAATATTCTTGTTTTTTTCATGTTTTCATATACAACAAAGAATCCAATGATGTTTGTGAAAACAAAATGTATGTAAAATATTCGAAACATACATAACTAAATACAAAGGGGAAAATGTTCGTTGCAAGCTTTGAAGAAATGCAATCAGATGAGACTATAATATCATCTGAAGGTGATCCAATTTCTGATCTTGTTAGAGAAGGTAAAATTTCAATTTCTTTCAAATGATATAGATCTAGAAATAGATAATAAAATCAAGTACACATGTTAATTTTTTAAAGTTCATTTTTCATGTTAGTTCATGATCTAAATTTATGTACAAGTTTTTTTTATTGTGCATGGTATTTTTTTTTTATGTAGTTGCACCTACTCCCAACACAGAAAATGTGAAGTATTATTTGATGCATTGCATGGAACAAAAGATGAAATTATTGGAAAATTATGATGATAATGATTTTATATACGATAAGGGGTCTATTATACTGAAAGGTTATTTTTTCTAACAAACTAATCGAAGTTAGGATTTTGTTTACTTCCAAGACTATGAACCTGATGTCATAAGTTTTCAATATAGTCACTTCGTGTGTGCAACACACATAATGTTCATAACAGTTCAATCAAATAAAAAATTGAAAATTAGGAAATGGAAAATGTCAAAAGCTGATCATGATTCGATCATTGAAGATGGAATTCCATTATAATTTTTTTTATTGAACTTTCGTGCAATTTCTTCTCCTTGGATTCATCTTTTAGAACTTACAGAACTCAACTAGAAATTGTTAGCCTTTTTTTATGCATTCTTAAGTTTCACAATTATTATAATTTGTATATTTTATGCTATATGTAAATGTCTTTTCACACACACATTGTTTTGGTACATGCACCCGAGTAATTTATACACATGTACACATACACATGTATATTATCTGGTCTTAAACGATTTCATACATGCTCTAGTACAATTTATGTCATAATTTCATTATTGAAAAATGTTGATATAATGAAAATTTTAAGTTGTGATTTTATTTTAAATATCTATTAAGAAAATTATAATATTCATTCTTGAATGCAAAATGTGTGGTATGTGTTTTGTAATTTCCAATTTACTATCGACTGACATCCGTAGTAGCTTTTCTATATACATCAATGAAAAATGTTGTGTACTAGATATATGTTTTAATGAAATTTTGAAATTTTATGATTGTTTGACGCATCTATGAACACCTACAATTTTATAATTGTTTTTAGATATATACATATATTACTTCAATCATTTTTACATATTTTCAAATGTACTCAAATCATTTATACATATATATTCAAATGTACTTCAATCATTTTTACATATATTCATGAACTTGAATATGTAAAACCATCTATGTTTGTTTTAAATGACATGGATTATCATGCAAAATGTACATAAATATCACCTTTAATAGAAATCCTAATTATATAACATTCACACATGTTCAAATGCATAACATTTACCACATGTGTTTTTTAATTTGAGATTTACATCTAGATTCATTTTATATTTAACAAATAACAAAACAGCTTGAGTTTTAAAAACAAAACATTACATCACAACATGTGATCACATGTCAAATGTAACAACTATCCAAAATTTATAATCATTCTTGATAAAAGTAAATGTATTTCAACTGTCCAAAACGTAAAATATGTACAAAATTAATATCTTTAACAATAAAAGTATATATATATATATATATATATATATATATATTGTTTTCAGATATATACATCGATATGTATTGTACTTCAATCATTTTTACAAATATTCAAATATAATTCAATCATTTTTACGTATATTGAAGAACTTAAATATGCAAAACCATCTATGATTGTTTTAAATGACACATGATTGAACGGAAAATGTACCTAAATATCACCTTTAATGGAAACCCTAATTATATAATATTCACACATGTTCAAATGCATAACATGTACCACATGTGTTTTGTAATTTGAAATTTCCATCTAGATTCATTTATAGTTAACAAATAACAAAACAAATTGAGTTTTAAAAACAAAACATTATATCACAACATGTGATCACATGCCAAATGTAGTTCGACTATCCAAAATATACATGTGTTTCGTAATTTGAAATTTCCATCTAGATTAATTTTATATTTAACAAATAACAAAACAACTTTATCTTTAAAAACAAAACATTATATCACAACATGTGATCACATGCCAAATGTAGTTCAACTATCCAAAATTTAAAATCATTCTTGATAAAAGTAGATGTAGTTCAACTATATCCAAAATATAAAATATGACCAAAATTTATATCATGAACAATAATTTAAGTCAAATATGTCCAAAATTTATATCATGAGCAATAAAAGTAAATATGTATAAAAATGTATAGTGTTATTGTAAGTATCAAGTTATATAGAAAAGTAAATATGACTCCATAAATAAGACTATATATATATAAGTAAATTTAAGACTATCTATCAAATAAAATGTTGCACATATGCATCTTCAATCCAATAGAGATGGATGGAGTGTCTTTTCCAGCAACGTCCTGAGCCTCGTTATGTTATCATATGAAGAATGGGGAACCTGTACACAATTTGTAAATATTAAAATTTCATGTTTTAATATTAAATGAGAATGTAGAACTTCATAAAAAAACAAAATGAAAAAAAAAAAATCTTGAAAACTATTATGGATATTTATGTATTATTGAAATTATGGATATTTATTTATTTAATATGTAAACTCATTATGTAAATTTAATTATAATATGTAGAAATGAATCAATATCGATGATGAGATGTTAGAAAATGTTTACACTCACACATATGGAGATAAAAAACGTTGACCATGTTATACGATATCGTGTTAACCACATTATTGATACATTCTTCAAAGATGAAATTGTGGCATATCAAGCTCAAATTTTGAAAATTCTCTCAACATTAATGAAATTAAAAGAAGCTATGACTTTATTGGGTATTCAAAAAAAAAAAAAAAAAAGAGAAAAAAAATGAAGGAAAATGTGATACAAGATATAAATAGTGCTCGAAAGTCAATTGGAATATCTAGAAATAAAAGTTCTTTAGATGCACGTAGAGCAATACAAATGGCAGTGGTTTCATCAAGTAATAAAGATAATCACTTGGTAGAATCTATGGCAAAAGCCTTAGGAACCTCACGAAAAACTTTGCACAAACATAGATGTAAATGATGAACTCGCTTGTTGGATAGTTATTTGTAGGAAACCATACAAAGATAGACTTGGAGAAATTAGAAAAAAAAATAATATATGAATATTGGATGAAAAATTCACGTGTTTCGCCAAAATCAAGGGATGTGATGTGAAGAAGAATGGCACGAAATCAGTACGAAGAACATGCGAAACATTTCTTTGACACTACTGAGATATAATTTTTCAACAAGGTCATAGAATATAATCGTGAAATTAATGTCTCAATCAATGCTTTTATGAAGAAAACCTATGTTATGTTAAACCTAAAACTGTACGTGACACTTGTTGTTGTCATTATCATGTGGAATTTCAGTTAAATTATGACACATTCCTTAATTTTGGTAAAACATTTTTGAAAGATGCACCTCCTCCTTCCACTATCCATTATTTCATATCTCAAATTCTACGTGGAAGATAAAGCCATGAATTATTTTACCAAAATAGATGTGTTGGTGGTAAAAAATGCGCCTACTATGGAAATTTGACTTATTTCAAAAAAAAATATCGTACTGATATAGATGATCAATCATTATCCAACATAAAAGTGAAATCGAAGAGATATGAATACATTCATACATGGATTGGTTCAAGTAGTACTACAAGTGCTAAAAGAATTGATTAACAAGAAGAAAAAAATATTTGTGATAGAGATTTTGAGAAAGTTTGAGGCTAAAATTCATAAATACACCAAGCATTCCCATAAAGCTCGATGGAAGGACTTGCAATTCAAAAAATCCCGTGAGGTTTTTCCAGCAGGGACCATTTTGTCAATAGTCGATTTTGCAAAGAACTGCACATTTGTTCCACAAAAAGAAATATATAGTGAATAATATCATTCTTACCAAGTCTCCATCCTTGTCCATATTCTATATATACAGGCTGAACAAAATGTTGATCATATAGAAAGCACCAGTGAAAATAGACATGTTATTAAATAATATTACTTTTATATCAGTGACGATCGTACATGATACATATTTTGTACATTTGTTTTTTTAAGAGATTAATGACTCCTTGAAAAGTCGTGAAATAGAATTAAATGAACATTGGATATGGTCAGATGGATGCACAGGTCAATTCAAATCTTCATGAACATTCTTTTGGTTGTGTCATCTTAATATGAAAACCGGCATCAAACATTGTTGGAATTTCTTTGAGACTGGTCGTGGAAAATGAGAACATAATGGTGCAAAGACATGTATAAAATGAGCACTTCGAAGATACAAAATGGACCACTCTGCAAACCAACTTGTCTCAGCTGAACAATTTGTTCAATGGTGCATTGCTGCACTAAGCCATGAGACAAATCATTCAGGGGAAGTACAAAGCTACATGTACATATATTAAGAATTAAAATTTAATATGTACATGATCTAATTTCTATTGGATTTCTAATTTTAAAAATTATTTATCACAATGATTATCTTTGATGGTATTTTGAATAACATATTTATATTCTTGTTTTAATTTTGCATATATGTTTTTTTGGCACATTAGGTTCCAACATGTAGATAGATCGATTGGAGATGAAGTTGAAACAATAATAGGGATGCGAAAATTGCATTCGATTAAAACAAAGAAGTACCGAAATGTGTTGCATTTGATAAAATAAAATATTCTTGTTTTTTTCATGTTTGCATATACAACACAGAATCCAATGATGTTTGTGAAAACAAAATGTATGTAAAATATTGGCAACATACAAAAATAAATACAAAGGGATAATTTCCGTTGCAAACTTTGGAGAAATGCAATAAGATGAGACTATAGTATCATCTGGTAGGTGATCCGGTTTCTGATATTGTTATAGAAGGTGACATTTCTATTTCTTTCGAATGATATAGATCTAGAAATAGATAATAAAATCAAGTACACATGTTAGTTTTTTAAAGTTAATTTTTCATGTTAGTTTATGATCTAAATTTATGTACAAGTTTTTTTTATTGTGCATGATATTTTTTTTGTTGTAGTTTCACCTACTACCAACGCAGAAAATGTGAAGTATTATTTGATGCATTTCAGAGAACGAAAGATGAAATTATTGGAAAATTATGATGATAACGAGTTTATATATGACAGAGGGTCTATTATACTGAAAGGTTATTTTTTCCTACAAACTAATGAAAGTCAGGATTTTGTTTACTTCCAAGACTATGAACCTAATGTCATAAGTTGTCAATATAGTCACCTGGTGTGTGCAACACACATAAAGTTGATAGAAATTCAATCAAATAAAAAATTGAAAATTAGGAAATGGAAAATGTCAAAAGCTGATCATGATTCGATCATTGAAGATGGAATTCCATTATAAAATTTTTATTGAACTTTTGAGCAATTTCTTCTCCTTGGATTCATCTTTTAGAACTTACAGAACTCAACTAGAAATTGTTAGCCTTTTTTTATGCATTCTTAAGTTTTACAATTATTATAATTTTTATATTTTATGTTATATGCAAAGGTCTTTTCACACATACATTGTTTTGGTACATGCACGCTAGTAATTTATACACGCGTACACATACACATGTATATTATCTAGTCTTAAACAATTTCATACATTCTTTGGTACGATTTATGTCACAATTTCATTTTTGAAAAATCTTGATATAACGCAAATATTAAGTTGTGATTTTATTTTAAAAATCTATTAAGAAAATTTTAATATTCATCCTTGCATGCAAAATCTGTGGTACGTGTTTTGTAATTTCTAGTTTACTATCAACTGACATCCGTAGTAACTTTTCTATGTACATCAATGAAGAATGTTGTGTACTAGATATATGTTTTAATGAAATTTTAAAATTTTATGATTCTTTGATGCATTTATGAACACGTACAATTTTCTGATTGTTTTTAGATATATACATATCTTACTTCAATCATTTTTTCATATTTTCAAATGTACTCAAATCATTTATACAGATATATTCAAATGTACTTCAATCATTTTTAGATATATTCATGAACTTAAATATGTAAAAACATCTAGGCTTGTTTTAAATGACATGTATGATCATGCAAAATGTACCTAAATATCACCTTTAATAGAAATCCTATTATATAACATTCACACATGTTCAAATGCATAACATTTACCACATGTGTTTTGTAATTTGAAATTTACATCTAGATTCATTTTATATTTAACAAATAACAAAACAACTTGATTTTTAAAAACAAAACATTATATCACAACATGTGATCACATGACAAATGTACCAACTATCCAAAATGTAACATATGTCCAAAATTAATATCATTAACAATATATATATATATATATATATATATATATATATATATATATATATATATATATATATATATATATATTGTTATTGTTTTTAGATATATACATCGATATGTATTGTATTTCAATCATTTTTACATATATTGAAGAACTTGAATATGCAAAACCATCTATGATTGTTTTAAATGACACATGATTGAACGCAAAATGTAACTAAATATCACCTTTAATAAAAACCCTAATTATATAATATTCACACATGTTCAAATGCATAACATGTACCACATGTGTTTTGTAATTTGAAATTCCATCTAGATTCATTTTATATTTAACAAATAACAAAACAACTTGAGTTTTAAAAACAAAACATTATATTAGAACATGTGATCACATGTCAAATGTAGTTCAACTATCCGAAATATACACGTGTTTCGTAATTTGAAATTTCAATCTAGTTTAATTTTATAGTTAACAAATAAGAAAACAACTTGATCTTTAAAAACAAAACATTATATCACAAAATGTGATCACATGCCAAATGTAGTTCACCTATATCGCAAATGTAAAATATGACCAAAATTTATATCATGAACAATAAAAGTAAATATATATAACAATGTATAGTGTTATTGTAAGTATCAAGCTATATAGAAAAGTAAATATGACTCCATAAATAAGACTACATATATATATATATATATATATATATATATATATATATATATATATATATATATATAAGTAAATTTAAGATTATCTATCAAATAAAATGTTGCACATGTGCATCTTCAATCCAATAGAGATGGATGGAGTGTCTTTTCCAGCAACGTCCCGAGCCTCGTTATGTTATCATATGAAGAATGTGGAACCTGTACATAATGTGTAAACATTAACATTTCATGTTTTAAAATTGAATGAGAATGTAGAACTTCATAAAAAAACAAAATGAAAAAAAAAATATTCTTGCAATACATCATGTAGTTCCCTCTCCATTGTCCCATGTTGGTCGTCTATCAATAGATCCTCCACTGTAAAATGTAAAATATATATGTACAGGTATATATATTTGTGTGTGTGTGTGTGTGTGTGTGTGTGTATTAAAATTTTTCAAATGAAAATGAATAAACTAATTTGCAATAATATTAAAAAAAAACTAGACAACTTCTTGTTCAAATTTTTTGTATGTTCCTATTCCCATCACACACTCCATGGCTAGAGTCCTTGGAGAATGGAAATCATCTCCACAAACGTAAAATTTTAAAAAAATTAAACTGTAAAAAAACTCAAGATATAGATCTCATTTTTTAATGAATGTTTTGAACTTAAATTGTAATATCCCGTTTCGGGGATATCTCTAAAACACGGCAAAACCCCAACTAGAGATAGACTGGGAGGGAATTTACCAGATATGTCGCCTCTAAAAGAGAATGAGATTCGGAGGCTGCCTGGCCCTTTCCAGACTCTATCTAGGAGTGAAAGACAAACACACCAAGTAGTATAGAACTAGAATGCTCAAGAATAGTAATAGACATACAATAGAAAGAGAACATGACAACCACGGCAACACGGCAACTACGACAACTCATCCAGAAAACATATAGAAGAAATGCTGAGCAATTTTATTAATCTAAGAAATGTGATGGAGTACAATAAGCAAATCTTGCACAAGGCAAGTGATAAAACACTCTCAGAGAATACCGGAAATGGCTACTCTAGGAACTATGTCCTAGCTGCTGGAAACTGCTGTGTAGCTTCAACTTCTGGAATGGATAGAAAACTAGGGGCTGATCCCCTTGCCGGAATGAGCTGAAAATCAACAAACCTCCTCTCCTCAACAACCCACAGAAGATCCGCAAACCATTCCAAGAATGGTCGACCCCCGAAAACACCAGAAACTGCCTCCCTAGTGAATTACGCTGGCCTCCAAGGGACAGCGCAGTAGACAGATAGAAACAGCTAAAATACTGCCACAAACTCCGCCAAAAACCTTTGACGGGCAAAGGCTGACCCTCTTCTTTAAATCCCGGCGAAATCGTCAGCAGAAACACCAATCCGGAGCTCCTCCACAATGGACTGCGTCCTCTCTCCCAGTGACTGCGTAGTCCCTATAAGCATTTTCTCTGCAACAAACCCAAACAATAAAATGACTTGAAAAGTGCAAGCAAACAAACCTTGCCTGAGCAGGCACTCCAAGTCCCCCGGGGCTAAGGGTGAGATCTCCGCATGGAGACACTCGGTGCACTAAACAGTGCTGCAGACAGGCTAAACAACCGGCGTGTGAAATAATACCAAATTCTCACTCCAAAATCAACAAATCCAAAATGATTCGAATGAGGAGGCTCCTCCATATTTTATAGCATCGGTTTCCCTCCAAAACCAACGTAGCCTCTCTCTCCCCCACATCCTCATCCTTATCCGTGCATAAGCTTCTAGAGTGCATGTAGGCTCCCTCCTCTACATGGTGTGTGGCCCCCTTTGGCTCCCCCCTTAAGTCACAACGTTGTGCTACTAGGAAGGTGTTTTATTCCACTAAAGTGAGTTAGACCCCCTTTTACTCACTTTTTTATTTATCTACAACCCATATACGACAAAACTATACAAATTCAAATATTCGAATTAGCTATCGCTAATTAGGAATATTACAGTCCCCCTCGGAAAAATTTTGCTTGCCCTCAAGCAACTGAAGTGATGGATGCTACAAAATTTTCTCGTTCTCCAAAGTGGCATCCTCATCTGACAAATTATTCCACCTCATCAAGAATTCCCGGACCGTCCTGCTCCGCAACTGCCTCTCCCTGGTATCAATAATGGTGTCCAGCTGCAACACCAAGTGCCCCTCATCATTTGTAGGCGGTAGCTCCTCCGTCACTGTCACCTGCTATCCCAGCGCCTTCTTCAAGCATGATACATGGAAAATGTTGTGGATCTTGTTGCCTTGGGGCAGCTCCAACTCGTATGCAACCTACCCAATCCTGCATATCACCCTGTATGGCCCGTAGAAACACGGCTTGAGCTTCTCAGCTCCCTTCTGTTTCAACGATGACTATCAGTATGGATGTAAGCATAGGTAGACCAAGTCCCCTACCTCAAACTATCGCCCCACCCGACCTTTGTCGGCATACAGCTTCTGCTGGTTCTGTGTTGTAGCCATGTTGTCCTTGAGAGCTTAGAGGATATCCTGACTCTCTTGGATCCACATCTTGGCTCTAGGAGCCTTACTCGCACCGAACATCACATCAACAAATGATAAAGAATGGTGCCCATACAAAGTGTAGAATGGTGACATCCCAATAGACGTGTGATGTGTCGAGTTTTAGCAGTACTCCCCCAAATGCAACCATCTCAACCATGCTCGTTGCTGCCCACTAACACAGTTATGCAAGTAGCCCTCCAACCACTTGTTAACTATCTCCGTCTATCCATCTGTCTGTGGGTGGTAACTGGTACTCGGTGTCAACTCTGTCCCCACTAGCCGAAAAAGCTCTTGCCAAAATATGCCCATGAAGTGGTTGTCCCTGTCACTGATGATGGTCTTAGGAAGACCATGCAACTTGAAAATCTCCCGGAAGAATGACTCGGCCACCTGCACTGATGTGTAATGTGCGGATATGGTGAAGAAGTGTGCATACTTTGTCAATCGATCAACGACGACAAAGATACAATCCTTGCCTTGCACCATGGGCAATCCTGTGATGAAATCCATCGATATGCTCTCCCATTTTCCCTCCAGAATGGGAAGAGGCTGCAACAACCTTGCGGGATGGCTCATCTCACCTTTGTTCCTCTGACAAACATTGCACTCCGTGATGTGCTGGAATACGTCCTCCTTGAGGCCCTTCCATGAGAACCTCTCTCTAATGTCCCTGTAGGTTTTGGTAAACCCCTGATGGCCTGCCAATGGAGAATCATGTGATGCCTAGAGTATCTTCTTCTTAAGCTGAGATCCCTCAGTCAAGAAGATATTGTCCCTATAATATATGATCTCATCGACCACCCTATACTGATCATCTGCCACCTACCCATCTAGCACCTCACATGCAAATCTGTCTTTGGAGTACTCAACTAAAAGTCGAGCTCTCCAATCTGCGTCCAAGCTCATAAGAAATAACATGGCTGGTTTTCATGAAAGAGCATATGCTACCACGTTATTCTTACCCTTGACATATTCAATGTCAAAGTCATATTCTTGGATCTTACTGATCCACTTCTGTTGCCTCTCCTGTAGCTGCTTCTGCTCCAAAAATAACCTGAGGCTGTTGTGGTCAGTCCTCACCCTGAATCTATTTCCCACCAAATACTGTTGGAATTTAGCCAATGCATGCATGATGGCCAACATCTCGTTGTCGTAAATAGGATACAACTTCTCGTGCGGAAGGAGTTTCCGAATCTCAAAAGCTATAGGGTGTCCCCCCTGCATCAATACTGCATTGATTCCCTCTCCCGATGCATCACACTCCAAGACAAATGGCTGCGTAAAATCTGGCAACACAAGCACTGGGAAACTACTCATCACCTCCTTAAGCCTATCAAAGGCTTGCTGTGTTGTATCTGTCCAACTGAACGCCTCTTTCTTTGTCAGATCTGTAAGGGGTGCAGCAAGCTGTGAGAACCCTTTGACGAACTTCTTATAATAAGCACATATCCCAATGAACCCTCGAAGTTCTGTCACATTCTTCGGCTCCAGCCAATCTCTTATGGCTCTAATATTCTCCTCGTGGACCCTCACTCTGTCCTCTCCAATGATGTGACCCAAATACAACATCTTTGTCATCCCAAACTCACACTTGGAGAGCTTAGCATAAAACTGTTGCTCCTCCAAGATGCATATTACAACCTCGATATGCTGGAGATGATCCTCCCACGTCCTGCTATATATGAGTATGTCATCAAAGAAAACCAATACAAACTTCCTAAGATGACTGCGGAAGATATGGTTCATGCAGGACTGAAAGGTGGCTGGTGCATTGGTCAGCCCAAAAGGCATAACCAAAAACTCAAAGTGCCCATAATGGCACCTAAAGGTGGTCTTGGGAATGTCCTGTTCCCTCACTTTAATCTGGTGGTACCCTGATCTCAAATCAATCTTTGAGAAGAACTTAGCTCCTCTCAGCTCATCCATCAGGTCATCGATCCTGGGTATAGGGTACCTATTCTTCAAAGTCTTCTTATTCAGGGCCCTGTAGTTAATGCACATCCTCAAAGTGTCGTCCTTCTTCTTCACCAGCACCACAGAAGAAGCAAACAGACTCGTGCTCGGTCTGATGTGTCCAAGAGCCAACAACTTCTGGATGGCCCGCTCAATCTCATCCCGATAGGCTTTCGGATGCCTATAGGGTGTAGTGATCATCGCCTACATACCCTGCTCTAGCTCGATGGTATGCTCAAACCCTCTATCTGGTGGCCGACCTGGTGGTATAGCCCCAAACACCACCTCATGCCTGTCAAGGATGGCCTGTATCTCTTGATGAACTACTCGACCGGTGGTCTCTGCCTCTGATGCCCGCAATTCAACTGCCCACTCTATGTTACCCTTCCAGAAGTCTGCCTCCAATTGGTGTGCCAACACTGTCTGAGGTGGGTAAGTATGCATCCTGCGGATCTTCTCATGCTTCTCGGTCTTCTTGTCATCCCACTCCATCTCTAAGGCCTCCCAATCCGTGGTGACCTTCCCCAGCGTAATCAGCCACTGAACAGCCAATACCACATTGGTATCTGGTATGTTGACCACGAAAAAGTGATCAGTCATGGTGTAAGTACCCATCATCACTGCTAACTCCAGAACATACTGGGCACATTGCATCGTCTAGGCTCCTGGGACCAATACTGAAAATCCATCAAAACTCTCGATCGGTATACCCCGCCGCTCAACCATATGTGCATCAATAAAGTTGTGGGTTGCCCCACTATCGACCAAGATTGATACTCACTGGCCACGTACTGTCCCACATACGTACAATGTCAAATACATAGAAACTCCTCGCAAAGCTGCAAGGGCCCCTCTTGTAGGTGCAAAGGTTGCACCTCCTGTCCCTAGAGGTGGAGGCGGAAACTGATCCTGGGCCATCTAAATATCTTCTTCCTCCTCATCATCCTCCTCATCCTCTTCCTCACTCTAATCGAAGAAGACCTCAATAAAGTGTGCTTTACCAGCAGCACACCTATGCCCTAGTGCCCACGGCTCCTGACATGTGAAGCATAGCCACTTCTCTCTCAACTCCCTCCTAGCCTCATCATCGACCTGTGCCCATCCTGGATTCCCCTTTGGAGGAGGAACCTTCACATCCTTCCCCTTGGGTTGGGTACCCTGTCTCTGGGGGTAAGGTGTCCGCGTCCTGGGCAATGCATCCTGCAAGTCTCTAGTCCTGCGGATAGCATCCTAGAGTGTAGTTGGTCTAGTGGATCTGACTAGACCTCGAAGTGGCTCTGCCAATCCCTCTACAAACATATAGGTCATCCGTGTCACGGATAGATCTGGCACCATCACCGAAACCCTCAAGAAATCTGTAATGTATGTCTCTAGGCTCCCTGTCTGTCTGAGCTTCTTCAACTCAAAAAAATGTTGTTCCGGATCCCTCCAGTCAAAATTCTCTATCAATATCTGGGTGAACTCGGCATATGTCATCACTGTGGAATGCCTGAGTGTCACCATCCCATGGAACCACCAGTCCTGGGCCTCACCATCCAAACGTGATATTTCCACCTTGATGGCCTCTGTCTCCGACATCTGGTTAAGCTAGAAATAGATGTCCAGCTTCTCCACCCAAGAATTTTTCGAACTGTTTGACGATCCATCAAATGTAGGAAAATGAAATCTACTAGAGGCATGGTGGGAATCTCCATCATGGTAATGCCAGTGCCCTCTATGATGGTCGCGGGGTCTACTGTCCCACTGGAGCTACACAAAATCTTGGAATGTGAGAGCATCCCTGAACTCCTACCCATAGGACTGTTATTCTACAAAGTACTCATCTAAGTGCCCGGGCTATGCCTCCTGCTGGGCTTCTTCCCCAGTATCAGCTCCCAAGAAAGTGGGCATAGTAGAGCGGGTAGGTGCACAAGAAGCCGTCGGCTGAGGAGTATCACGCTAAGCAGCACCCTACTCTGGAAAATGGTGGGATGCACTTGATCCCTCTCCGACCTCAAAATCCCATGTAGTCTCATGCTGCCTAGCCTCCACAGCTGTGAACCTCTGGCTCATCATCTCAATCTGTCGAGCTAAATCCTGCATTGACTTGAGAAGTGCCTCCCTAAACTGTTTGGCCTCTATGTCATCTACCATCGATGCTTTCTGCCTCAAATCCAATACAAGCTCTACCTCCTCTGCATCCTTCTCAGGCTCTCTCTCCTGATCTGCGTTTTCTACCTGGGCACAATCTTCTTCTTTGTAGGTGGCCTCCAACCTACGCTCACGGTCTCTATACTTCCTACCTCTGTACAGTCTCTTTCCTGATGTCATAGACCACAGGCTGAGCCAGATCTATGCTCTGATACCATTGTAATATCCCGTTTCGGGGATATCTCTAAAACACGGAAAACCCCAACTAGAGATAGACTGGGAGGGGATTTACCGGATATGTCACCTCTAAAAGAGAACGAGATCCAGAGGCTGTCTGGCCCTTTCCAGACTCTATCTAGGAGTGAAAGACAAACACACCAAGTGGTATAGAACTAAAATGCTCAAGAATAATAATAGACATACAATAGAAATAGAACACGGCAACCATGACAACATGAAAACTACGGAAACTCATCCAGAAAACATATAGAAGAAATGCTGAGCCATTTTATTAATCTGAGAAATGTGATGGAGTACAATAAGAAAATCTTACACAAGGCAAGTGAAAAAACACTCTCAGAGAATACCGGAAATGGCTACTCTAGGAACTGCATCCTAGCTGCTAGAAATTGCTGTGTAGTTGCAACTGCTGGAATGGACAGAAAACTAGGGGCTGATCCCCTTGCCAAAATGAGCTGAAAATTAGCAAACCTCCTCTCCTCAACAACCCGGACAAGATCCGCAAACCATTCCAAGAATGGCCGACCCTCGAAAACACCAGAAACTTCCTCCCCAGTGAATTACACTGGCCTCCAAGGGATAGCGCAGTAGCTGGACAGAAACAACTAAAATACTGGCAAAAACTCCACCAAAAACCTCGGACGAGCAAAGGCTGACCCTCTGCTCGAAATCCCGGTGAAATCGTCAGTAGAAACACCAATCCAGAGCTCCTCCACAATGGGTTGCGTCCTCTCTCCTAGTGACTACGCAGTCCCTATAAGCGCTGGCTCCACAACAAACCCAAACAATAAAACGACTTGAAAAATGAAAGAAAACAAACCTTGCCTGAGCAGGCACTCCAAGTCCCCAGAGGCTAAGGGTGAGATCTCTGCACAGAGACACTCGGTGCACTAAAAAGTGTTGCAGACAGGCTAAACATCCGGCGTGCGAAAGAAGACCAAAGTCTCTCTCCAAAATCAACAAATCCAGAATGATTCGAATGTGGAGGCTCCTCCATCTTTTATAGCATCGGTTTCCCTCCAAAAACAACATAGCCTCTCTCTCCTCCACATCCTCATCCTTATCTGTGTAGAAGCTTCTAGAGTGCATGTAGGCTCCCTCCTCTACGTGGTGTGTGGCCCCCTTTGGCTCCCCCCTTAAGTCACAACGTTGTGCTACTAGGAAGGTGTTTTATTCCACTAAAGTGAGTTAGACCCCCTTTTACTCAACTTTTTATTTATCTACAACCCATATACGACAAAACTATATAAAGTTGAATATTCCAATTAGCTGTTGTTAATTAGGAATATTACATCAATTTATAACTTAAGCATAAGTGAAAAATTTAATACTTGTGACGGTCTATTTTTCACATCTCCTACTAGGGAATAACATTGTGGTTCCAAACAAAAATCATCTCCACAAACCTAAAATTCAAAAATTTTAAAATTGTAAAATAACTCAAGATCTAGATCTCATTTTTTAATGAAACTTTCACTTCAATTTATAATTTAAAAAAGTAAGTGAAAAATTGAATGCTTGTGATAGTGGATTTGGCACATCTCCTAACAGAGAAGAAAAGGGTGGATGTGATAAAAAATCATCTCCATAAACCTAAAATTCAATCATTTTAAAACTATAAAATAACTCAAGATCTAGATCTCATTTTTCAATGAAACTTTCACTTCAATTTATAACTTAAAAACATATTTAAGTGAAAAATTGTTCATACTTGTGATGGTGGATTTGGCACATCTCCTAATAGGAAGAATATGGTGGCTACATTGTGAAAACATCGGATGGAAATAGAATCTGTTAACATTTAATTATATACATGTACATTTATACACAATTATTTATTTTAGAAATATGTCATGATGATACCGATATAATAATAGATTAATAATTGTACATCAACATCATCAACACTTAAAAAACACTAACATTTTCCAACATATCATCTTGATTGTGAGAACCATCTTGATTGTGAGAACCTGGAGTTTTGACTGTGATACTAAAATCTTCATTCATTAAGTGTGTTAACTACACATGGTGTTCACATATGATACATTTTTATAAGATTAACATATAAAAATAAACATGTATATGTATTTATTACAAATTTTACATGTTAAAATATTCACCCTGACCATTAACACATACCAATCCCATGCCCCCTTCCTCATGAATAATTAAGTCCTGCCAACCATTCCGACAATGCTTTGCATAAGTTTAAAGCTATTCAATACTCATGTTGTCTATCTCATTATCTGTATGATACACAAAATTAGCACGTTCATTCTCTCATGCTCTTTGTCGATTCGGACAAACTTCAATTCCACCAAGTGCACTCTGAACATTGTCTATAATGGCATCTCTTGCTTCTCGACTAATTTAAGAAGTGGCATCGATCTCTGACTGCAAATTTTCCACATGAATGGTTCGGATTACCAATAGTGGCTCGAGGTGAGGAAAATGAGCATCACGGTTATTGCCCATATGGTCACATAATCGACCTTTACACGAACCAAAAAATTCGGAGGGAAGGTCATTATAATTGGGTTTCATTCTAAAAAAAAATTATGTATAAAATAGTTTTTCAAAATAAAGAGGAACCTCACTGTTCCATGGTAGTTTTCCATAGCCAGCAAGGTGTCTATCATACAAATGGAAAGCTATATCAGGGTGCTTGAAATATTGCACCTTTAACATCTTTCTTTTCGGCTCTTATTTGAAATTAAACATAGATTTTTCCATTTCTCTTGCAACTCTGTGTTTAACATCCTCCCATTTATTTAGAACCATCATTGTTTCCTTTCTTTTCCACATCACTTATACAAAAGTATCAATGCTTGGCCCAATATTTTTATATACATCTACAAGTGTGCTTAAAGAGTGCGTAACTATTTCTAAGCTTTCTCGACTCTCAGTAGGGAGTTTCAAAGACATAAGATATTTCTTCAATTTTGAATAAAGAAGTTCACACCTTTGTAATGTGCATTATTGGATGTTTGTTTTCCAAGGTAAATCAGAAATGTCAGAAGGATAAGTCGGGGTTTGTGTACAACCTTCTTCTTCAATAGCGTGGTCTCGCCTACGTTTTATTTTAGCAACATTTTCACCCTCTGCATCAATATATAAAATTAAATGTAAAACAAAAAAGACATGTGAACAAATTTATACAAATTTTCTGTTTAACCAATATATTTACATATAATTTAAAACAAATTAAAATAAAATTCAGATTGACGGCCACCTCGAGATGGTCGGGAAACATCATTCCAACCCAGAGATCATTGAGAACCATCATGACCATCGATTGGTTGAAAACCAACATGACTACCCATTGATTGGCCACTAGTGGAATGCATACCATCACCCTCATGCAATTGGCCACCATTTATTTATTGGCCACCAGAGGAATGTGTACCATCACCACCCTCACATGATGAGAGGGAAGCTCCAAAAAAAAATATAAGTTTATAATCAATTCAAAAATACATTCATAGATATAAATACATGTACATATGACTAATTAGATTGTGTGAACCATACATTGATTGTGTGAACCATGACCAGGCTCCATTGATGGAGTAGATAATCTTGTCATATGAACTTCTAAAAAATAAAAAATAAATTTAATATAAATTAATTTAACTTACAAAATTGATAAAAATTCATTTCCATATGTATACATGTATGTACATGGGGATAAAACTATATATATTCAATAAAAAAATCAATTCGACATATATACATGTATGTATGGAGATAGGATTATATATTCAAATTTCACTTGAAAACATGCACATTTAATATAAATACCATGAACATCACTCGATCCAGGATCCCACTCTCTCATAAAGGCATGGGATGCTACTAATGTTCGCCTTTTATCCTCCGTGATATATATATATATATGGATATCTACAGTGGACATTTACAATTATTTTTAAAATTACTATTTAAGATAGATTCAAAAGAATACAAAAAAACAATTTAATTTAGTACACAAATGTTGAGCACAAACACATTATATAAAACAAAAAAAATTCAAAGCACAAATTGATGTGTAAAACTCACTTTAAACAAAAATTTGTTGAAGTCATGCATATTTTAATTTTATAAAACATGAAGTTCACCAAGTTGTTCTTACATGGTGGAAGCATACTTGGTATATAATTGGAAAAAAATACATGGTCATTAGAAATGGCTTATTTATAAATAAAAAACACACATATATCAAAGATATGTTGCAATTTTCATCAATAAATTTTGAAGGAGAGCGTCTCAACACTAATTCATCTTTGAGAGATGAATATTGAATTAGAATTGACCCATATAATATTAATTCATATACTAATTCATATTTGACAGATGAATCTTGAATTGGATTTTCCCCACACAATAGATAATCAGACATCTTATTAACATTTTCACAATGTCTTTTACTAAAAAATTGAAATTGTCTAACAATATTGTTTTCTTTTCCATGCATTTTTTTTAGCTTCTCCTTCTTAACTTGGTACACGCCTTTCATCTGGTTGCACACAAGTTCAAAATCGGTGAAAAATACAATTCCATTTGATCCATACATCCTAGCTATTCCCAAGCCTTCTATCAATGCAATATAATATGCTTCATTGTTTGTTGTTCTTCTTGATATATTCATTTTCCCTTGGAGGACCTTGTTATTTGCAATATTGGAAAGCACATATGTAGTAATTTCTTTCACTATATTGGGATAGCAAGAACATCTATGCATAATTTCCATTTTGCAACCATGTTTAGTGGGATTTTTGATCCCTGAAAAAAATCAATAAAATATATTAAATGAACATTTATTGCAAATTCCTTAAAGTTTATCAGAGAAATAACATGTACATGGTTCCCAAAAACACTAGAAAATTCCATAAATTTTATGGGAGAAATGACATGTACATGGTTCCTAAAAACACTAGCAAATTCCTTAAAGTTTATGGGAGAAATAGCATGTACATGGTTTCCAAAAACACTATCATTTTCCTTAAAAATATATTAAATGAACATTTATTTCAAATTCCTTAAATTTTATGGGATAAATGGCATGTAAATGTTTGCCTTAAAGTTTATGGGAGAAATGACATGTACATGGTACCCTGAAACACTAGAAAATGCAAGTTTATGGGAGAAATGACATTTACATGGTTTCCAAAAACACTAGCATTTTTCTTAAAAATATATTAAATTAAAGTTTATGGGAGAAATGACATGTACATGGTTTCCGAAAACACTATCATTTTCCTTGAAAATATATTGAATTAAAATTTATGGGAGAAATGACATGGACATGGTTTTCCTTAAAGTTTATGGGAGAAATGACATATACATGGTTCCCAAAAACACTATAAATTTCCTTAAATTTTATGGGATAAATGACATGTACATGGTTCCCAAAAACACTAGCAAATGTGTTAAATTTATGGGAGAAATGACATCTACGTGGTCTACAAAAACACTAGCATTTTCCTTAAAAATATATTAAATGAACATTTATTGCAAACGCCTTAAATTTTATTGCAAATGCCTTAAAGTTTATGGGAGAAATGACATGTACATGGTTTTCCTTAAATTTACGAGAGGAATGACATGTACCTATTTTCCCTTAAAGTTTATGGGAGGAATGACATGTCCATGGTTCCCAAATACGCTAACAAGTGCCTTAAACTTTATGGGAGAAATGAAATGTACATGGTTCCAAAAAATACTAGCAAATAACTTAAATTTTATGGGAGAAATGACATCTACATGGTTTCAAAAAATACTAGCATTTTCCTTAAAAATATATTAACAAAAAATTTATTGCAAATGCCTTCAATTTTATTGCAAATACCTTAACGTTTATTGGCAAAAATTACATGTACATGGTTTTCCCAGTAAATTTTATGGGAGAAATGACATGTACATGGTTTTCCTTAAATTTTATGGGACAAATGACACGTACATGGTTTTCCTTAAGGTTTATGGGAGAAATGACACGAACATGGTTTGCCTTCAAGTTCGCCGTAAAGTTTATGGGATAAATGACATGTACATGGTCTACCTTAATGTTTATGGGAGAAATAACATGTACATGGTTTGCCTTAAATTTTATTGGGGAAATGAAATGTACATGGTTTGGATTAAATTTTATTGGAGAACTGACATGTACATGGTTTCCCTTAAATTTTATGGGAGAAATGACATGTACATGGATTTCCTTAAAGTTTGCCTTAATTTTTTGGGAGAAATGACATATACATGGCTTGTCTTAAAGTTTGCCTTAAAAATTATGGGGGAAATTACATAGAAATTACATGTACATGGTTACAAAAAAAATCTAGCTAATTCCTTAAAGTTTATGGGAGAAATGACATTGTATGGTTTCTAAAAATACTAGAATTTTCCTTAAAAAAAATATTAAATTAAAGTTTATGGGAGAAATGGCATGTACATGGTTTTCATTAAAGTTTATGGGAGAAATGGCATGTACATGGTTTTCCTTAAATTTTATGAGACAAATGACATGTACATGGTCTACCTTAAAATTTTCCTTAAAATTTATGGGAGAAATGACATGTAAATGGTTTTCCTTAAAGTTTTCCTTCAATTTTATGGGAGAAATGACATAGAAATGACATGTAAATGGTTCCCAAAGCACTAGAAAATTCCTTAAATTTTATGGGAGAAATGACATGTACATGTTTTCAAAAAACACTAGCATTTTCTTTAAAAATACATTAAATTAAAGTTTTTGGGATAAATGACATGTACATGTTTCCCAAAAACACTAGAAAAATCCTTAAATTTTATGGGATAAATGACCTGTACATGGTTCCCCAAAACACTAGCAAATGCCTTAAAGTTTATGGGAGAAATGACATGTACATGGTTCCAAAAAAAAACTAGCAAATGACTTAAATTTTATGGGAGAAATGACAAATGTACATGGTTTCCAAAAACACCAAAATTTTCCTTAGAAATGTATTAAATGAAAATTTATTGCAAATTCCTTAAATTTTATGGGAGAAATGACTCCAATTTAATTTCTTTAATTGAAAAAAGAAAATCCTCATTTTCTGATACAAAACTATGAAAATATAAATAGACATAAAATTATGTAAATACAGATAGACAAAAATTAGAAAAATTATATATAGACTTTAGAGCTACTCCAAATGAATTTCTTTAATTGAAAAAAAAAATCATTGTTTTCTCATACAAAATTATTTAAATAAAAACAGAGAGACAAACTAGAAAAAATATATAGACTTGAGAGCTACTCCAAATGCATTTCTTTAATTGAAAAAAAAATCATTGTTTTCTAATACAAAATTATGTAAATACAGACATATAGACAAATTAATCATTGTTTTCTCATACAAAATTATGTAAATACACACATATAGACAAATTAGAAAAATTATATATAGACTTGTGAAGCAGGATAGATATAAGTGCATGCTGATATAAAATGAGGATAAGCAAAGCCAAGTGCAGAGACAAAGGCATATATTAATTATCTTAAGCAGGAGGATAGTCCCAATCTGGAAGCAGGATATATATAAGCGCTTGCTCATATAAAATGAGGATAAGCAAAGCCAAGTGCAGAGACATACATATATTAATTCTCTTTAGTAAGAGGATAGTCCCAATCTGGAAGCAAGATAGATATAAGTGCTTGCTGATATAAAATGAGGATAAGAAAAGCCAATTGTAGAGACATAGACAGATATTAATCCTCTTAAGCAGAAGGATAGTCCCAATTTGGAAGAAGGATAGATATAAGTGCTTGCTGATATAAAATGAGGATAAGAAAATCCAAGTGCAGAGACAAAGACAAATATTAATTCTCTTGAGCAGGAGGATAGTCCCAATCTGGAAGCAGGATGGATATAAGTTCTTGCTGATAAAAAATGAGGATTCTATGAAGTAATACAACACATCTACTTATGTCTATAATTATGACATTATCAAATCCATGGTGATATAGGCTTAGCAAGTAATACAACATAGGCTATTTTCCATGTGAGCTTTGGAATCACTCTATTACATTCAATACAAGTGTGATAGTGTTGGACTAGTGACATCATATTCCACACCAAAACAGATACTGTTAATCAATAAACTCATACGTGAAACTGCTTGGTAATAATATTATAATGATTCATCTAGTCATTTGTTATAGATGGTGATAGTAATGAATCACATATCAACTTAAGCAGGTAATGATGATGTGTTATATCCATAAGTAACATCTAATCAAAGGTCATGTATTAGTATTCATTAGGGACAATCTTAACTCTATACCATAGCTTAATGGAAGCTAGTACTCTTCATATCAATCAATGGAGATGTAAGGTGTGATTAGTAATGCAGTAATATATAGAAGTAATAAAAGTAATCATACAGCTCATATAAAATGTAACTAATATTGTAATGGTGCTCATACTAACCCTATATCATCATGTTCATCAGTAATAGCCTGTATATGATATCCCGGGAGTTGAGGTGAAATAGATAAGTTAATGACACTAATCGAATTTGGTAACTAGCTATCCCAATATAGCTAAAGTAAGCTTAGTTAAGCTCTTTCACATACTCTTCATATCAATCAATGGATATGTAAGGTGTGATCAGTAATGTAGTAAGATATAAAGGTAATAAGAGCAATCATAAAACTCATATAAGATGTAACTAAAATTGTAATGGTGCTCATACTAACCTTGTATCATCATGTTTATCACTAATAGCCCATATATGATATCCCAGGAACTAAGGTGAAACAACTAATTTAATGACACCAATTGAATATGGTAACTAGCTATTCCTATACAGCTAAAGTAAGCTTAGATAAGCTCTTTCACATACTCTTGATATAAATAAATGGATATGTAAGGTGTGATTAGTAATGTAGTAAGATATAGAGGTAATAAGAGTTATCATAAAGCTCATATAAGATGTAACTAATACTGTAATGGTTCTCATACTAACCCTATATCATCATGTTTATCAGTAATAGCCTGCATATGATATCCCAAGAATTAAGGTGAAACAACTAAGTTAAAGACACCAATCGAATATGGTAACTAGTTATTCCAGTACAAGTAAAGTAAGCTTAGATAAGCTCTTTCACATACTCTTCATATCAATCAATGGATATTTAAGGTGTGATCAGTAATGTAGTAACATATAGAGGTAATAAGAATAATCATAAATCTCATATAAGATGTAACTAAGACTGTAATGGTGCTCATACTAACATTGTATCATCATGTTTATCAGTAATAGCCCATATATGATATTCCACGAATTAAGGTGAAACAACTAAGTTAATGACACCAATCAAATATGGTAACTAGTTATTCCAATACAAGTAAAGTAAGCTTAGATAAGCACTTTCACATATTATTCATATCGATCGATTGAGATGTAAGGTGTGATCAGTAATGGAGTAAGATATAGAGGTAATAAGAGTAATTATAAAGCTCATATAACATGTAACTAATATTTTAATGGTGCTAATCCTAGCCCTATATCATCATTTTTATTAGTAAATGTGCATATATGATATCCTAGGAATTAAGGTGAAATAGCTAACTTAATGGCACCAATCGAATATGGTAACTAGCTATGCCAATAAAGCTAAAGTAAGATTATACAAGCTCTTTCACATATTCTTCATATCAATCAATGTGGATGTAAGGGGTGATCAATAATGCAGTAAGACATAGAGGTAATAAGAGTAATAAAAAAGCTCATATAAGATGTAACTAATACTATAATGGTGCTCATACTAACCATTTATCATCATGTTTATTAGTAATAGTAATAGTAACAAACAGTTTGGTCGAATTAATTTCAAAACTTCAGCTGAAATTTCTAAAACTTTGGTCTAACTTCCTAAAGTTTTGGCCACACTATTGGGAAAATGAAAATTTCGAACGCATTTCTCATGAAATTGTAACCTACCTTCACACTTTTACCCATATAAATAAACTTGTGGTGTTTCCATGGGTTCCCCCCTTTCCCTATTAGTGTCTAATTTGTTCATGGAGGACTTTGAATCTAAGGTCATGTCCTCAGCTCTATTCCAGCCTAAGCTTTAGAAAAAAATTATGGTTGACACTTGTGTCATCTGGTCTCATGGTTGGGAAAAGTTGGAGCTCTTTTTCTAGCATCTTAACAACCAAACTAGTTCCATAAAGTTTACTATGGAAATTGAAATCGACAACAACATCTCTTTCCTCGATGTTCTTATTTCAAAGAGAGATGGTAGTACTTTCTCCCACCGGGTTTTTTGGAAGAAAACTCACATAAAAAAATATCTTTATGAGAATTCGCATCATTTGCTCACTAAAAATCTAGTTGTTCTCAACACCTTAGCCACTCGGGCGTTACGCATTTCTAATTAAAACCACCTCAATGATGAAAAAACCCATCTAATTATTGTTCATAATAAGAATAGTAATTGTAAGAACCAATGTATTAAAGCCTTCCTTAAGGTTGAAAAAGGTCCTAGGATTAAAAAATATCTTAAAGATCGGTGTTTAAGGGTGCATATTTCGTTTAATCAAGGAACCACACACAACATTGCTAAGATCTTGTAGAAGCATGAGGTTCCCTTGAAATTTAGGCCCCTAAACACTATTCAAGGCTCCCTAAGATCAGTGAAGGGCCCCAATAATCCTAAAGGCGGGAACAATGTTTATGTCATTCCTTGCTCCTGTCGGATTCTGTTACATTGGTGAAATTGGAGACTTAATTAATCAAAGTATTCATGAGCACGCAACTAACATCAAACATCGAAGGTCTCGCTCCTCCAGTTTGGCAGAACATGCCGAAAGGACAAAATATCACATTTGAGTTGAAGAGGCAAGGGTCATTGCAAGGGTTTATCATTTTCATCACCGTACGTTTAGGGAGGCCTTGGAAATTGAAAGGAGTTCTATCAATCTAAATAGAGACAATGATGGTTAGAGTATTAGAAGGCGTTGGACCCCTACATTGTATTATTAAGTTCTTATAATATTTATTTATGTATTTATTAATAATAATAATAATATTATTATTAGTCAGAATTTCTGATTTATTTACTAGTCTTTTTTTTCAACATATTATTTTGTTTTCGAATTTATTGATGCAGGGGCATTAGGCACAATAAAATACTTTGTATCTAAGTAGACATAGGGGGGTCTTATGTTTTTAAATTCTCATGTAATTATTAGTATTTTGAATAAAATAGTGAGGAATTGTAAATGTTCTCTAACCATTAGAGAACATTAGAGGAATCTGATTAGTTGGGAATATGAAGAGTCTGTTTCAGAAATTCTAGGGATTTAGGATAAATTGAGAAATCCAAGAGTTCTTGTTGAGTAATTGAAGAATATGAATCGATTCATTCATCTTTTTTATAAATGTAAGCATGAAGTAGAGTTCTAAAGAGGAGGAGATCTATTAAGGACAGATTAGTGAGGATAGAAGGGCCATCGAACTGAAAATCTAGCCAAACAGGAAGTTTTTAAGTGGATGATTTTGTATTTAATTTCATATATATAATGAAGAATTTGGTTCTGAATGTATGCGGTTTGATTGACTTAATTTATGTGTGAATGTCTTCGAATTCCATAAGAAATTGTGTAAAGACTACTGTGATGAAACTCTATAATTTGGGGATTTTTACAGTAGAAGACTGGATTTAGAGGCTCTACCTCCATCTCAATCAGAATTGCAGTGTTTCATAACTTGTTATGTTGGTAATCCCCGGAGGATTCCACCATTGGAATTTATTTGCTTTTATGTATACTGTGGAGAATTCGAGTGATTCGGGTCCTGTATAGAAACTCAGAGGTGGTCCAAGAGGTTTATTATGCATCGCAATAACTAATCTCTGTTTGTTTAACCATACAAAACTCCTGCATAAAGGGCGTAGTATTGAATCTGATTTCCTTTGTTGAAATCGATTGAATCTATTCGTAATTTGATGGTTCATAGAGAACATAGGGGATAGTAGCATTATATACAGAGCTTAGCACATTTCAATACATGATTTCTATGTATAAATTGTGTGTGCCTTAATCTGTGTACTTTGTTTGCTTGAATGATATAGTGGAAGACCGACCACAGCGTCAATACGAAAAGGCGAGTTTTAAAGGAGTGGAACCTTGAGTTGACACTATTCAATTACCGGTCTTGCCAGAAGATAGTTTTGGAGGAGGATACCATTGGTATCGCGCAAAATTTTGGCGGAGGGGTGGTTTTTCAATTTGGAACACGATCCAACAATATTTGGACACGTCACCTCTCAAATACCACCCATATCACGTTTTTTTTAGCACTAAAGTCCCGTGAGCAAAAAAATGCGATTTTGATGAGATCTGTCTGATCTGCTATGCAATGGATCTAAGGGAAATCGCTCTGTGAAGTGCACGGGTTTTAACATAAGGTATGGCCCAGCGGTTTTAACAATGGTAATATTTTATTTAATGCATCAAAGTCAAATAGTGGATGTGTGGGGCCCGTGAAATGAAATGTACAAAAAATTGTTGTGTTTCTAAAGTTAAGCATTGTTTGAAGTGCCTTATGTCGAAAGACTAATGGGTTCGCTGTATTAAGCCTAAAGCTTAGATATTTGTTTAAAAAGGTTCGAACGTCAGTTCAATTATCCTTAGTGCAATATTCCGAGAAGGGTTTCAAGTTATAGTTAAGCGCATTCTTATGATATGTTTTAAAAGAATTGCAAACAATAGTTAAGGTGCTTTTAAAGTTGAGATATAATAGTCAGAGCACTTTATTAAAAATCCCAAGGTTTATTAATATTTCTTAACACTGGGTTCGGGGAATATATATATATGGTGATATATATATTATGTGATAAAGTCGAACCTTACATGAAATGAATTGTGTGTTGGGCGCACATTAAAGTTAATACTTGGGTCTTCAAATATTAGAATCATATTAAGGGTTCGGGCTCTTGAACAGTGGCAAGTTTATAAAGCCGTGGGTATATACATTTGATGAGAGTGGGCATTGTTAAATGCAAATTTTAAAGGTCATGGGTCTTTATTGAGTTGATGTTCTAATCCAGCATTGAGTTAGTGTAAAATCGAATATTATTCAATTTCAATATAGTGGGATTATGATAAGTCTTTCATTTGGGGATGAAAAGAGAAGGGGCTTTCGCATGAGTATAGACACCTAATCTGGGTTGGTTGGTTTGATAACCATTGTTTAAATGAATAAGCTTCCGCATGGGAATTGAATCTGGGCTAGATTGTTTGGGTTTTTATAACCATAAGAGAACTTTGAATTAATATCTCAAATGCACGAGTATAGACACATAATCTGGGTTGGTTGGTTTGATAACCATTGTTTAAATGAATAAGCTTCCGCATGGGAATTGAATCTGGGCTAGATTGTTTGGGTTTTTATAACCATAAGAGAACTTTGAATTAATATCTCAAATCTCAGATTTGAGATATTAATGCTTCTAGAGATATTTTTAAAGATTGCCCAGATTTAAAATTATTTGGGCTAGAAGTTGGAAGGCAGTTTATATGCACATAGAGAGTGAAATATTGTCTTGAGAGGTTAGAGTGGGCATCATTTATATCAAAAAATTTGAGTTAATTCATTATGTTGATTTATATTTATATTTTATTTATTTTATTTTTTCCATTTCCTTATTACTATTTTTAGTTTTATTGCTTAGAATAGTTAAATTTGACTTTATAATTTTTATTTTGTTTTTTTATTATTATTTATTTATTTCTTTTCATTTTCTAATTATAATTTTTCAGTGGTATGGTTTAGAATAATTAAGTGACTTTTTATTAAAATAATATATTAATAAAATTAATTTAAATCTTTATTTACAACTAATTTGCATCCATTATTTTATTTTAATTAAAAATTATTTATTAATTAATGATAACTTCTTAGTCAAAACTAAATATTATATTCTAACCCCTACAAATATATATATATATTAAGCTATTTAATCTAATATCAAAAAAATCTCTCAACATTTATAATATGAATTATAAAAACCAATAAATATATATATATATATATATATATATATATATATTCTCAACCAATAGTTAAATTGGTGTATTAAATTTAGTGTAAAACCCACCTAATTATTAATTTCTACAATATAAAATTAATATTTGTCAAAATAATCGGTGACCATGAGAGGTAAAGTTATTAAACTGACGTTGGCAGTGACCTTATCGTAAAGTCACGAATGTGACATTGGCAGTGACCTCATCAATAGTTAAAACCATACGGCAATAAAGCTTTAGTCAAAATGAAATTTATATTTTCATTTTTGAAAATCTTTTTAAAAACAAGAATGGCCCTCGATAGAGTGCAATATGGAGAAGCGGGATAGGGACACCAGAGTGGAAAGTTCAATTAACTTGCCGACAACTTTCATTATATGATTAGTTGGAATGGGAAACGTGACTGTGCGGGACTACCGACTTCTGTCGCAAACGACAAAAGATAAACACGTCTCTGATCTGGCCATCCTACCTGCAACTAGACTTTCTTGTCGTGTTTCAAATTTTCCTTCGATTTTCTTCCTACACTCCATTATGGGTTTGCCCTTATAAAAGACGGGTAGATGGCAGAGGGCAATTAAGCCCGAGGGTTCAGTTTTGCTTCAACCTGGAGCGGCCAGTGTCATCTCGGAATCTGCGCAAACCCTCTCATTGTAATGCTTTAGAAAGTATTACGCCGCCATGGCCGATACTATATATATATATCGGCCATGGCGGAAGAGATTATCATATTATTAGTAGTAAGTTGCGGAAACTTACTTTTTTCTTTAGTTGTAAAAAATGTTGTGAGAACTGAAGTTACAAAGATTTGGAATAAACACTAAGTAGCAAGTTTGCAAAAAAAAAAAATTGAATAAAGTGCCAGATAGATCTGGAATTCTCTGTTTATGTAAAATTTACTTTTCCAACTGGTTTTTAATAATGTTATTTCTAGGCCATCAGCCTGGGAATGTATTTAGTATGGCTTATGGCTCACCTAACTATTCTGTTGGTAGATGCATGGCCATTATATTGCTTTATAGCTCACTCAATACTACTGTGGTTAGATATATCGGCATTAATGCCGTCATATTATGTCTTTGATCCAGAGATGCCGTCATATTAGGGTTTAATTCTGCAACTTCATTCAAAGTTCGAATGGATTTCTCCCAAAACTCAACATTAGAATCCACTTTTACGTGGATATCTACAGACATAAAAGAGGAAAGCAATTGCACCTAGGCCCGTTTTGTCTAACTATATTATGATTATGTTTCGTCTAATTCGATAAATTGTTTAAAGCATTTTATCTTTTGTTAAAATCATTTTATTTCAGTAAATTTGTTTTGCATGTATTGTTTATCTTCTGGTCGCCTTTCAGCCAGCCACAGGTGCCAAGGTTACCAGGTTGATTTATTGAGATAAAGGTGATAATTAATTTTATATTTAACAAATAACAAAACAACTTGAGTTTAAAAAAAAAGCATTATATTAGAACATGTGATCATATGTCAAATGTAGTTCAACTATCCGAAATATACACGTGTTTCGTAATTTGAAATTTCAATCTAGTTTAATTTTATATTTAACAAATAAGAAAACAACTTGATCTTTAAAAACAAAACATTATATCACAACATGTGATCACATGCCAAATGTAGTTCAATTATCCAAAATTTAAAATCATTCTTGATAAAATTAAATGTAGTTCACCTATATCCCAAATGTAAAATATGACCAAAATTTATATCATGAAGAATAATTAAAGTCAAATATGTTCAAAATTTATATCATGAACAATAAAAGTAAATATATATAAGAATGTATAGTGTTATTGTAAGTATCAAGTTATATAGAAAAGTAAATATGACTCCATAAATAAGACTATATATATATAAGTAAATTTAAAATTATCTATCAAATAAAATGTTGCACATGTGCATCTTCAATCCAATAGAGATGGATGGAGTGTCTTTTCCAGCAACGTCCTGAGCCTCGTTATGTTATCATATGAAGAATGTGGAACCTGTACACAATGTGTAAACATTAAAATTTCATGTTTTAAAATTGAATGAGAATGTAGAACTTCATAAAAAAATTAAATGAAAAATAAATAAATTCTTGCAATACATCATGTAGTTCCCTCTCCATTGTCCCATGTTGGTCGTCTATCAATAGATCCTCCACTGTAAACTGTAAAATATATATGTACATGTATATATATGTGTGTGTGTGTGTGTATTAAAATTTTTAAAATGAAAATGAATAAACTAATTTGCAATAATATTAAAAAAAATTATACAACTTATTGTTCAAATTTTTTGTATGTTCCTATCCCCATCACACACTCCATGGCTAGAGTCCTTGGAGAACGGAAATCATCTCCACAAACATAAAATTCAAAAAAAATTAAACTGTAAAAAAACTCAAGATCTAGATCTCATTTTTTAATGAATGTTTTGATCTTAAATTGTAATATCCCGTTTTGGGGATATCTCTAAAACACGACAAAAACCCAACTAGAGATATACTGGGAGGGAATTTACCAGATATGTCGTCTCTAAAAGAGAACGAGATTCGGAGGCTGCCTGGCCCTTTCCAGACTCTGTCTAGGAGTGAAAGACAAACACACCAAGTGGTATAGAACTAGAATGCTCAAGAATAATAATAGACATACAATAGAAAGAGAACATGACAACCACGGCAACACGGCAACTACGACAACTCATCCAGAAAACATATAGAAGAAATGCTGAGTAATTTTATTAATTTGAGAAATGTGATGGAGTACAATAAGCAAATCTTGCACAAGGCAAGTGAGAAAACATTCTCAGAGAATACCAGAAATGCCTACTCTATGAACTGCGTCCTAGCTGTTGGAAACTGTTGTGTAGCTTCAACTGCTGGAATGGACAGAAAACTAGGGGCTGATCCCCTTGCCGAAATAAGCTGAAAATCGGCAAACCTCTTCTCCTCAACAACCCGCACAAGATCCGCAAACCATTCCAAGAATGGCCGACCCCCGAAAACACCAGAAACTGCCTCCCCAGTGAATTACCCTGGCCTCCAAGGGACAGCGCAGTAGCCAGATAGAAACAGCTTAAATACTGCCACAAACTCCGCCAAAAACCTTCGATGGGCAAAGGCTGACGCTCTACTCGAAATCCCGGCGAAATCATCAGCAGAAACACCAATCCCGAGCTCCTCCACAATGGACTGCATCCTCTCTCCCAGTGACTGCGCAGTCCTTATAAGCGTTTTCTCTGCAACAAACCCAAACAATAAAATGACTTGAAAAATGCAAGCAAACAAACCTTGCCCGAGTAGGCACTCCAAGTCCCCAGGGACTAAGGGTGAGATCTTCGCACGGAGACACTCGGTGCACTAAACAGTGCTACAGACAGGCTAAACAAACGGCGTGTGAAAGAATACCAATATATCACTCCAAAATCAACAAATCCAGAATGATCCAAATGGGTGGGCTCCTCCATCTTTTATAGCATTGGTTTCCCTCCAAAACACGTCACACATTCTCTCTCCTCCACATCCTCATCCTTATATGCGCAGAAGCTTCTAGAGTGCATGTAGGTCCCCTCCTCTACGTGGTGTGTGGCCCCCCTTGACCCCCCTTGAGTCACAATGTTGTGCTACTAGGCGGATTTTATTCTACTAAAGTGAGTTAGACCCTCTTTACTCACTTTTTTTTATTTATCTACAAACAATATATGGCAAAACTATACAAAGTCGAATATTCCAATTAGCTATCACTAATTATAAATATTACAGTCCCCCCTAGAAAAATGTTGTTTGCCCTCAAGCAACTGAAGTGATGGATGCTATAGAATTTTCTCGCTCTCCCAAGTGGCATCCTCATCCGGAAAGTTCTTCCACCTCACCAAGAATTCCTGGACCATCTTGCTCCATAACCTCCTCTCCCTGGTATCAATAATGGCCTCCGACTGCAACACCAAGTGCCCCTCATCATCTGTAGGGAGTAGCTCCTCCGTCATTGTCACCTGCTATCCCAGCACCTTCTTCAGGCATGATACATGGAAAATGTTGTGGATTTTGCTGCCTTGGGGTAGCTCCAACTCGTATGCAACCTACCCAATCCAGTGTATCACCTTGTATGGCCCGTAGAAACACGTCTTGAGCTTCTCAGCTCCCTTCTGCTTCAGTGATGACTATTGGTATGGCTGTAAGCATAGGTAGACCAAGTCCCCTACCTCAAGCTGTCGCTCCACCCGACCTCTGTTGACATACAACTTCTGCTGGTTCTGTGTTGTAGCCATGTTATCCTTGAGAGTTCAGAGGATATCTTGACTCTCTTGAATCCACATCCTGGCTCTAGGAGCCTTACTTGCACCGAAAATCACATCGGCAAATGATAAAGGATGGTACCCATACAAAGTGTAAAATGGTGACATCCCAATAGACATGTGATGTGTCGAGTTGTAGCAGTACTCCCCCAAATGCAACCATCTCAACCATGCTCGCTGCTGCCCACTAACATAGTTATGCAAGTATCCCTCTAGCCACTTGTTAACTATCTCCGTCTATCCATCCATTTGTGGGTGTTAACTGGGACTCGGTGTCAACTCTGTCCCCACTAGCTAGAAAAGCTCCTGCCAAAATCCGCCCATGAAGAAACTGTCCCTGTCACTGATGATGGTATTAGGAAGACCATGCAACCTGAAACATATCTCGGAAGAACAGCTCGGCCACCTGCGCTATTGTGTAATGCGCGGATATGGCGAAGAAGTAGCATACTTTGTCAATCGATCAACAACGACAAAGATACAATCCTTGCCCTGCACCATGGGCAATCCTGTGATGAAGTCCATCGATATGCTCTCCCATTTCCCCTCTGGAATGGGAAGAGGCTGCAACAACCCTGCGGGATGGCTCATCTCTCCCTTGTTCCTCTGACAAACATCGCACTCCCTGACATGCTGGAGTACGTCCTCCTTGAGGCCCTTCCATGAGAACCTCTCTCTAATGGCCTTGTAGGTTTTGGTAAACCCCTGATGGCCTGCCAATGGAGAATCATGTGATGCCTGGAGTATCTTCTTCTTAAGCTGAGATCCCTCAGTCAAGAAGATCCTATCCCTGTAATGGATGATCTCATCGACCAGCCTATACCAATCATCCGCCACCTGCCTGTCCAGCACCTCACATGCAAACCTGTCCTCGGAGTACTCAACTACAAGTCAAGCTCTCCAATCTGCGTCCAAGCTCATAAGAGATAACATGGCTGGTCTATGTGAAAGAGCATCTGCTACCATGTTATTCTTACCCTTGACATACTCAATGTCAAATTCATACGCTTGGATCTTACTGATCCACTTTTTCTGCCTCTCCTGTAGCTGCTTCTGCTCCAAAAAGAACCTGAAGCTATTATGGTCAGTCCTCACCCAGAATCTGTTTCCCACCAAATACTACCAGAATTTGGCCAATGCATGCATGATGGCCAACATCTCCTTGTCTTAAATAGGATACAACCTCTCATGTGGAAGGAGTTTCCAGCTCTAAAAAGCTATAGGGTGTCCCCCCTACATCAACACTGCATCGATTCCCTCTCCTGACGCATCACACTCCAATACAAATGGCTGTGTGAAATCCAGCAACACAAGCACTGGGAAAATACCCATCACCTCCTTAAGCCTATTAAAGGCTTTCTGTGTTGTATCTTTCCAACTGAATGCTCCTTTCTTCATCAGATCTGTAAGGCATGTAGCAAGCTATGAGAACCCTTTGACGAACTTCTTATAATAGGCACATATCCCAATGAACCCTCGAAGTTCTGTCACATTCTTCGGCTCTGGCCAATCTATGATGGCTCTAATATTCTCTTCGTGGACCCTCACTCTGTCCACTCCAATGATGTGACCCAAATACAGCATCTCTGTCATCCCAAACTCACACTTGGAGAGCTTAGCATAGAACTGTTGTTCTTCCAAGATGCGTAGTACTGCCTCGATATGCTGGAGATGCTCCTCCCATGTCCTGCTGTATATGAGTATGTCATCAAAGAAAACCAATACAAACTTCCTCAAATGACTGTAGAGGATATGGTTTATTCAGGACTAAAAGGTGGCTGGTGCATTGGTCAGCCCAAAAGGCATAACCAAAAAATCAAAGTGCCCATAATGGCACCTAAATGCGGTCTTGGGAATGTCCTATTCCCTCACGCGAATCTGGTGGTAGCATGATCTCAAATCAATCTTTGAGAAGAGCTTAGCTCCTCTCAACTCCTCCTTGAGCTCATCGATCCTGGGTATAGGGTACCTATTCTTCAAAGTCTTCTTATTCAGGGCCTTGTAGTCAATGCACATCGTCAAAGTGTCGTCCTTCTTCTTCACCAGCACTACAGAAGAAGCAAATTGGCTTGTGCTCGGTCTGATGTGTCCAAGAGCCAACAACTTCTGGATGGCCCGCTAAATCTCATCTTGATAGGCTTTGGGATTCCTATAAGGTGTAGTGATCACCGCCTGGATACCCTGCTCCAGCTCGATGCTATGCTCAAACCCTCTATCTGGTGGCCGATCTGGTGGTATAGCCCCAAATACTACCTCATGCCTGTCAAGGATGGCCTATATGTCTGGATGAACTACTCGACTAGTGGTCTCTACCTTGGATGTCCGTAACCCAACTGCCCACTCCATGTTACCCTTTCGGAAATCTTCCTCCATCTGGTGTGCCGACACTGTCTGAGGTGGGTAAGTATGCATCCAACAGATCTTCTCATGCTTCCCAGTCTTATTGTCATCCCACTCCATCTCTAAGGCCTCCCAATCCGTGGTGACCTTCCCCAGCATAATCAGCCACTGAACACCCAGTGCCACATTGGTATCTGGTATGTTGACCACGAAAAAGTGATCAGTCACAGTGTAAGTACCCATTGTCGCTACTAACTTCTACAGGGCTATCTTGGGCACCTTTGCATCGATGCAGGCTCACAGGTCAAAAGCCCAGCTTAGTCAAAACTCTCGGTTGGTATACCTGCATTAAGCTAGACCATACGTAGCATCAGTGAAATTGTGGAGTTGCTTGCTTTGTGAACCAAGGGCGAAACTTCCGTTGGCCCGTCTTTGTGCCATGTACATGCGGCGTCAAATACTTAAGAACTCCTCGCAAAGTTGCAAGGGCCCCTTCTGTGGGTGCAAAGGTTTCACCTCTTGTCCCTGGAGGTGGAGGCGGAAACTGATCCTGGGTCATCGGACTATCTCCCGCCTCCTCATCCTCTTCTCCGCTATCATCAGAGAAGACCTCAATGAATTCTGCTTTGCCAGCAGCACACCTATGCCTTGGTGCCCACAGTTCCTGACATGTGAAGCATAGCCACTTCTTCCTCAACTCCCTCCTAGCCTCATCATCGACCTATGCCCATCCTGGATTCCCCTTTGGAGGAGGAACCTTCACATCTAACCCTTCAGGCTGAGTACCATCTCTTACAGGGTAGGTGTTCGCATCAGGCAGTACATCTGCCAGGAATCTCTAGTCTATGAGTAGCATCTTGGGTATTGGATTGTTACAGTGGATCGATTGGACTGTCCAGTGGCTCACGCAATCCCACTCTGCAAACATATAGATCATGTGTCACAGATAGATGCAGCACGATCACCAAAACCCTTAAGACATGCGCGTAGCATGTCTCTGTGCTCCTGTGCATGCAGGCCGTCGGCTCAACAAAATGTTTTTGGATCCCTCGATCAAGCTACATCGATCTCTATTAAAATCGACATATGTTGTCAGCGTGAATGCTTGGTGTCACCATCCCATGGAGACCACCGAGTCCTGGGCCTCACCATCCAAATGTAATGTTGCCACCTTGATGGCCTTCGTCTCTGACATCTGGTTAAGCTGGAAATAGATGTCCAGCTTCTCCACCCAAGAATTTTTCAAACTGTTTGACGATCCATCAAACGTAGGCAAATGAAATCTACTAGAGGCATGGTGGGAATCTCCGTGTGGTGTGAACTCCCTCATGATGGGCCCAGCCTCCGGGTCTGCGTATTTTGGAGCTACAAAATCTGAATCTGAGCATCCTTGAACTCACACTTGTTAGAATTTGATACTCTGCAAAGTACTCATTTAAGTGCCCAAGCTCTACCTCTTGCTGGGCTTCTACCCCTGTATCAACTCCCAAGAAAGTGGGCATAGTAGAGCGAGTAGGTGCACAAGAAGCCGTCAGCTGAGGAGCATCATGCTGAGCAGCACCCTACTCCAAAAAATGGTGGGATGCACCTGATCCCTCTCCAACCTCGAAAACCCGTGGAGTCTCACGCTGCCTAGCCTCCATAGCTGTGAACCTCTGGCCCATCACCTCAATCTGTCGAGCTAAATCTTGCACCGACTTGAGGAGTGCCTCTCCAAACTATTTGGCCTCTGTGTCATCTGCCATCGGCACTTCCTGCCTCAAATGTACTAGAAGCTCTACCTCCCTTGCGTCCTTCATAGGCTCTCTCTCCTTATCTGTGTTTTCTACCTAGGCACAGTCTTCCTCTTCGTAGGTGGCCTCCAACCTACGATCACGGTCTCTATACTTCACCCTTTGTAAAGGTCTCATGTGATGTCACGGTTCCACGGGCGAGCCGAGTTTGCTCACGATACCCTTTGTAATATCTCGTTTAGGTTCTCTCTAAAACAAACAAACTCTAACCGAGAGATAGGCGGGAGGGCATTTACCGAATATGTTGCCTTTAAAGTGGGCAGGTCAGGAGGCTACGGTGCTCGGATTCTTGTCTAAGAGTGAAAGATAACACACCAAGTGGTATAGAACTAGAATGCTCAAAAACAATAATAGACATACAATAAAAAGAATATACGGCAACCACGGCAATAACGACAACTACGACAACTCATCCAGAAAACATATAGAAGAAATGCTGACCCATTTTATTAATTTGAGAAATGTAATGGAGTACAATAGGCTAATCTTGCACAAGGCAAGTGAGAAAACACTCTCAGAGAATATCGGAAATGGCTACTCTAGGAGTTGCGTCTATGACTCTTTGAAGCTTGTTGTGTGTTATATTCTTTGGAATGGAATAGAAAACTAAGGGCTAATCCCCTTCTTTGGAATGAAAATCGGCAAACCTCCTCTCCTCAACAACCTGGACAAGATCCACAAACCATTCCAAGAATGGCCAACCTGATAAATAACCAGAAACTACCTCCGTAGTGAATTACGGTGGTCTCCAAGGCACTATGCAGTGGCTAGATAGAAACAACTAAAATGCGCAGATACCACAAAACCTCTGCGATGGGCAAAGGATAACCCTCTAACTCGAAATCTTGTGAAATCACCAACGAAACACCAATCAAGAAGCTCCCCCAAAAATGGTTTGCTGATCGACTACGCGAGTCTCTCTAAGCTCCGGCTAGCTACGCGACAAACCCAAACAATGGAACGACTCACAAAATACCACAAAAAAAAACCTTGCTAGAAGCGGTACTTTCAGAACTCCCGGGGCCAAGGGTGAGATCTCTCACGGAGACACTTGTTTGGTCTCAATCTAGCCTCCTAAACTGAGCTCATTTAATTGTCAACCAGGATTTGTAAACTGCTGAAGTGAAGTGTACCATATGTACCTAGGTGCTTGTTTCCTAATGCGTTGTGTGTGGTGTTTTGTGATGTTTTTGGTCTTTTGTGATGATTTATGATGTTTTTGGTCTTTTGGTGATTTTTATGTTCACAATGGAAATGTCTAGAAAACTAATGGAAAGGGGTTGGTGGTCAAAAACAGAGTTAAGCCTAATGTATGGAATGGAAAATGCAATTGGAAACACTGAAGCAGAATCTAAACTATGACTAAATAAAAGCAAAAGCTTGATAATGACTTTTTAGGCAAATGACACAAACTAAACTTGAGAAATGATCACTAAATATGCAAGTTCTCTAACTAGACAGTTAAACACTAATCTTACCATGATGCAACATTTTGTTCTAAGCTCTTCTATTCTATGACTAATTCCTAGTTCTATTCTGCAATTTAATTGAATGTCACAAAACCTTTACTCAAAGAGTTATTGGTTTCTTTTTCAAAGTAGTTCTTTTGAGGAAGAGCTCTGTTTATAAAATGATGAGGAAATTGCAGAGATACTTCAGACCTTATAATGATGTTGTCTTCTGTTCATATGGCTATGAATCATTTGTAGATTTTAGAACAAAAAGATGTTTGTGAATAATGAAGGTTGTTTTGTTAATCCTAATAACTGAAATAATCTATTGTGCAATGGATGACAATTTGAATATGAAGTGCAAGTGCAATGAGTTAATCTAAGAATGAACCTAAGATGCCACTAATCTAGAACAATGTTGAACTATAAGTCATCATCAAACTTGAAACAAAGTAACTGAAAATGAGTTAAATGCAATGAAACTCCGGAGCATTCTAACTATGCTAACATGCATTATTCTATGAAGTTACACAATCTGTTTGTTCATCATTAGTGATATTTTGGAAAAGTTCCTTCTTTTGGAAGAGATAGAACAATTCTGACTGTGTAATTGGGTGCAATTGTAAGCAAATAGACTGAAAGCAAATGAAAAACTAAGATATCATATCCATACCCTACTCATCATTATGATGTCTTGGGCAAGCGTTTAAGAGCAAGAACAGAGATGATACTTAGTACAAACACACAACTAAATCATTCATTATCATAGTCATGTCTTGAACTTCTTAAGAATCTCTTGGAAGAGTTTCTTCTTGTGGAAGAGTGATTAGAAAAAGTGTAACTGTGATAGTGAATAGCAAAAATTACAACTAAATCCTACAGTACTATAGCTATTCATCATTCATCATTATAATCTGTTGGGAGAGTGTCTTCTTGTGGAAGAGCTGGAATGAATATAACTACAGTAGCTAGTTAAAACAACTATAAATTCAACTCCTAATCCTACAATACTATATTCATTCAACATTCATCATTATAATCTGTTGGAAGAGTGTCTTCTTGTGGAAGAGTTAGAATGAATACGACTACAGTAGCTAAAAAAAACAACTACCAATTCAAATGAAAAACGTAAAGGCAGCTAGGAAACTTATCTAATTTACGCAAAATAAATCCGTGCAAGAGGCAGGGGCCCTCTACCACTTGACGGCATTCAACTCCAAATTAAATCACGCCTTCAAAATAAATTTGTCTGCTCCATTAAAGATGAAATAGTTTGAACATAACACTCTGCGTTTTCAGGAATGTAACACAGAGTTTAAACAAAATCTAACAGCAAATCTAACATAAAATCTCTAACATAGCTCTCGGTCTCCCAAGAGTTTATAAAGCAAATGCACATAAAAATAATTACAACAATTTAGGAACACTGTCTTTCCTTATCAGAATCACGTTAGGACTCTTTGAAGTGGCTGCGTGAAGAAGAAAAGACATCTGGACTGAGACAGTCCTAATAGAAGTCTTCCTTCCTAAATGTGTTCCCCACGTTCAAAACCATACCTAGAATTCATTTCTTCCTCCATGATGAGCAACGAACCATGTAGACATGACGTGGATCATGCTCATATGCGGTTTTTCTCAAGAGGCCACCTGGAACATACTCAAACATGAAGGCAGCTGCAGAATCGCCGGTTAGCTACGGAATGTCTACATTCTGCAGCTAGTTCCGGTCAAAATGCTTTACAATGGCAAAAATCACAAAATTTAACAAGTCAGTCATGTAAATCATTCTAGAAGTAATTTTAACTATATTCATTGATCAATTGGGTCTAAGATAGAAATGGACAAGGAAAAATGAGGTAAAATGAGGTGAAGAGCTTGAATTTTGAACCTCAGCAACACTCAAGTTGCACTAAAGCGATTGCTATAGACAAGCTAAATAGCCAACGTGCAAATAGCTAGCGTGTGAAAGAAGACCAAAGTCTCACTCTAAAATCAACAAATCCAGAAAGATCCAAATGAGGAGGCTCCTCCATCTTTTATAGCATTGGTTTCCCTCCAAAACCCGTCGTAACATTCTCTCTCCTCCACATCCTCATCCTTATCTGTGCAGAAGCTTCTAGAGTGCATGTAGGCCCCCTCCTCTACCTGGTGTGTGGCCCCCCTTCACCCCCCTTAAGTCACAACATTGTGCTACTAGGCGGATGTCTTATTCTACTAAAGTGCGTTAGACCCTCTTTAGTCACTTTTTATTTACCTACAAACCATATACGGCAAAACTATACAAATTCGAATATTCCAATTAGCTGTTGCTAATTAGGAATATTACACAGATAGAGTTGTTCAACAAGTTCAAAGAAGAGAATTGTGAAATTGATGTCTCAATTAGTGTTTTTGTGCAACAAAAACCATGGTATGTAGAACCTATCGCCGTACGCAACACTTGTTGTTGTCGTTATCATGTGGAATTTAAGTTATATTATGACACATTCCTTTATTTTGGTAGAACATTTTTGAAAGATTCACCTCCTCCTTCCGTTATTGGTGATTTCATATCTCAAATTCTATGAGGAAGAGGAAGCAATAAATTATTTTACGGAAAGAAATGTGTTGGTGGTAAAAAAATGCGATGATTGTGGAAATTTGACTAAATTTCAGAACAAATATCATACTGATATAAATGATCAATCATTTTCCAACATGAAATTGAAATGGAATAGATATGAATATATCCATACATTGATTCAAGGTTCAAATAGTACTAAAGGTGCTAAAATAATTTATTTACAACAAGAAGAAATATTTGTGATAGATTTTTTCATAAAGTTTGAGAAAGAAATTTACAAATACACCAAGCATTCCCATAGAGCTTGATGGCAGGACATGCAGTTCAAAAAATCCCGTGAAGTTTTTCCACCATGGACCATTTTGTTAGTAATTGATTTTGCATAAAACTACACATTTGTTCCACAAAAAGAAATTCAAAGTGAATACTATCATTCTAACCAAGTCTCCATGCTCATCCATATTCTATATAGACATGTTGAACAAAATGTTTATCATATAGAAAGCACCAGTGAAAATCAGCATGTTATTAAAGAATATCACTTTTATATCAGTGACAGTCATACACATGATACATATTTTGTACAACAATGTTATGGAAAGATTAATGACTCCTTGAAAAGTCGTGGAATACAATTCAATGAAAATAGAATATATTCAGATAAATGCGCAGGTCAATTCAAATCTTCACGTTCATTCTTTTGGTGGTGTCGTATTCATATGAAAACCTGCATTAAACATTGTTGGAATTTTTTTGAGACTGGTCATGGAAAAGGAGAACATGGCGGTGCAGGGCCATGCATAAAACAAGAACTTCAAAGATATCAAATAGACCCCTCTTCAAACTAACTTGTGGATGCTAAAGAATTTGTTCAATGGTGCATCACTACACTAAGACATGAGACTAATTGATCAAGGGAAGTGCGAAGGTATATTCAATTTACTTTTTATTAGATATCCAATTTTAAACAGTGTACATTTATCACAATGATTATCTTTGATTGTATTTTGATATCATATTTACATTCTTCTTTGAATTTTCCATATAGGTTTTTTGGCATATTGAGGTTGAAGATGTAGATAGATCGGTTGGAAATGACATTGAAACAATAAAAGGGACTCGAAAATTGCATTCAATTAAAACAAAGTTGTCCGCAAATGTGTTTGCATTGCATAAAAGAAAATATTATTGTTTTTTTCATGCTTGCATAGACAACATGGAATCCAATGATGTTTATAAAAACAAAATGTATGTAAAATATTGGAAACATACAGAGCTAAATACAAAGGGGAAAATGTCTGTTCCAATGTTTGAAGAAATGCAATCAGAGGAGACTACAATATCATCTGATGGTGATCGAGTTTCTGATCTTGTTAGAGAAGGTAACATCTGAATTGCTTTCAAATGATACAGATCTAGAAATAGATACTAAAATTATTTTAAACTTAATTTTTCATGTTAATTATGATCTAACTTTGAATACATAAGTTTGTTTTAATGTGCAGGAAATGTTTTTGTTGTAATTGCACATAGTATCAACGAAGAAAATGTGAAGTATTATTTGATGTGTTGCAGTGAAAGAAAGATGAAATTATTAGAATACTATAATGATCACAAGTTTCCATATGACAGAGGGTCTATTATACTGAAAGGTTATTTTTTCAGACAAAATAATCAAAGTGGAGATTTTTTTTAGTTTCAAGACTGTGAACCTGATGTCATAAGTTGTCAATATAGCCACTTGGTGTGTGCAGCACACATAAACATGATAGGGGTTCAATGAAAGAAAAAAACAAAAAATAACAAATGGAAAATGTCAAAATCTGATCATGAACGGATCATTGCAGATGGAATTCCATTGGAATTTTTTTGATTGAACTGCCGAACAATTTCTTCTCTTTGGATTCATGTTTTAGAACTTCCAAAACTCAATTAAAAATTTGAGTGTCTTGTTATGTTATCTGTGTAAGTGTTTGCACATGTACATTGTTTTGGTACATGCACACTAGTATCAACTGAAAGTAGCTTTTCTATGTGCATTGATGAAAAATGTTTCACGTACTAGATATATATGTTCTAGAATGCAATTAACTAAAATTAGTTTTCCTATGTGCATTGATGAGAAATTTTGCATGTTATGGATATATATGTTATAGAATGCAATTAACTGAAAGTAGCTTTTCTATGTGCATTGATGAAAAATTTTGCACATACTGGATATATATGTTCTAGAATGAAATTAACTGAAAGTAGGTTTTCTATTTGCATTGATGAAAAAATTTTCATGTGCTGGATATATGTTCTAGAATGTAATAAACTGAAAGTATATTTTCTATCTGTATTGATGAAAAATGTTGCAAGTACTAGATATATATGTTCTAGAATGCAATTAACTAAAAGTAGCTTTTCTATGTGCATTGATGAAAAATGTTGCACGTATTGGATATTTATGTTCTAGAATGCAATTAACTGAAAGTAGCTTTTCTATGTGCATTGATGAAAAATGTTGCACGTACTAGATATATATGTTCTAGAATGCAATTAACTTAAATTAATTTTTCTATGTGCATTGATGAAAAATGTTGCATGTACTGGATATCTATGTTATAGAATGCAATTTTAAAATTTTATGATTGTTTAACACATCTAACTAGACCTATAATCTTATGATTGTTCATATATATATATATATATATATCTAGAGAGAGAGAGAGAGAGAGAGAGAGAGAGAGAGAGAGAGATGTCGATATGTATTGTTCTTTAATCGTTTTAACATATATATTCAAACATGTACTTAAATCATTTCTATGTACATATATTCATGTGAATTTTGTTGTTTTTTGGAAAATGACAACTTGAATTTTAAAAACCAAAAATTACATCATCGTCAGATGCCAAATGTAGTTCAACTATCCAATAAAAACAAAACATTATATCGTGCAATCATATGCCAAATGTAGTTCAACTATCCAATAAAAACAAAACATTAAATATCACAATCACAAGCAAAATGTAGTTCAACCATCCAAAACATGATTTTTAAAAACAAAACAAATTATACCACAACATTACTTCACATGCAAAATGTATTTCAACCATCCAAAACTTCAGTTTAAAAAAAAAAAACATTATATCACAATCACATACCAGATGTAGTCCACATAAAATATGTCCAAAATTTGTATCTCACATGAACAATAAAAGTATATATATATATATATATTGTTACAAGTGTTAGTTTATATATGACTGCATCTAGATAAGACTATATATAAAAACTAAATTTAAGACTAAATTTATTGAAAATATAATGTCGCACTTGCATGTGCATCATCCATCAAATACAGATGTATGTAGTGTCTCTCCCAACAAAGTCATGATCCTTGAGATATCCTGTGAAGCATGGGGAACCTGTACAGAATGTGTACAAACATTAAAGTTTAATGTTTTAAAATTGAATGAGAATATATAGAAATTCATGTAAAAAAGCAAAATGTAAAAAAAAACTCATGCAATACCTCATGAGGTTCCCTCTCCATTTTCTACTCATCTACTAAAGCTTCCCCCATTGGAACATATTCCACTGTAAACTATACAATATACATGTACAATTCTATATATATATATTAAAAATTTTCAGATGAAAATGCATATATAAACTTATTTTCAATAATATTAGAAAAAAAGTTACACAACTTGTTCAAATGGCTGAAATGGTGTGGATGTTCATATCTCCATCATACACTCCATCGCTAGAGTCCATGGATAAAAGAAATCCTCTCTAGGAACCTAAAATTCAAAAAATTTAAAAGTATAAAATAACTCATGATCTAGATCTCAATTTATAATAAAAATTTTGAACTTAAATTTATAACTTATAACTTAAAAACATATATTTAAGTGAAAAATTGAATACTTGTGCTCCTAGATTTGGCACATCTCCTAAGAGAGGCTCCAAAAGAAAATCTCCAAAAACCTAAAATTCAAAAAAATTAAAATAACTCAAGATCTAGATCTCAATTTATAAAAAAACTTTTGAACTTCAATTTATAACTTATAACTTAAAAACATATATTTAAGTGAAAAGTTGAATACTTGTGCTGGTGTATTTGGCACATCTCCTAAGAGTGGCTCGAAAAGAAAATCTCCAAAAAACTAAAATTCAAAAAATTTAAAATAATTCAAGATCTAGATATCTCATTTTTTAATGGAACTTTCAAAGATGGAATATATAACTTAAAAACATATTTAAAGTTGAAAAATTGTTCATACTTGTGATGGTGGATTTGGCACATCTCCCAAGGAAGAAGAAGGTATTGCCATCCCAAAAACATCGGACAAAATGAAAATCTTTAAAAACATTTTATTATATATATACATGTACATGTGTGCACAATTGTTCATTTCAAAAATATGTCATCATGTTTTGATATATATAATAATGGATAAAAAATAAATTCACATCATGATGTTCACTTAAAAAACACTAACATTTTCCAACATGTCTTTATGGTGAGAACCATCTTGATTGTGTGATTGATGGTGAGACCCATATTGATTGTTTGAATTGGAGGCTCTGACCATGATATTAGCATCTTCTTCATTCATCAAGCATGACAGCTACAAATGGTGTTAACATATAATGATACATTTTTGTTAGATTAATTTATACAAATAAATGTATGTATATGTGTATTTATTAAAAATTGTACATGTGTTAAAATAATCACCCTAACCACTAATACATACCATTCCCATGCCCTCTTTCTCATGAATAATTAGGTCCTTCCAACCATTGCAACAATTATTTCCATATGTTCTGAGATCTTCAACGCTTATGTTTTCTATCTCTTCATTTGTATAATACACAAAATTAGCGCATGCATTCTCACATGCTCTTTGTCAATTTAGACAAACATCAACTCCACCCAATCCACTGTGAACATTATCAATGATGGCATCCCTTGCTTCTCGACTAATTTGAGAAGTGGCATCTATCTATGACCGCAAAGTTTCGACATGAAGAGATCGACTAACCAATGGTGGCTTAGGGTGAGGCAACTCAACATCACACCTAGCGCCCTTACGATCACACAATCGACCTTTCCCAAGACCAAAAAAATCATAGGGAAGGTCATTGTAATTGGGTTTCATTTGCAAAATAAAGCGAAATCTCTTTGTTCCATGGGAATATTCCATAGGCTACAAGGTGTCTATCATACAAATAGCGAGCTATATGAGGGTGCTTGAAATATTACACCTTCAGCATCTTTATTTTCAGCCCTTCTTTGAAATTAAACATAGACTTGGCCATTTCTATTGTAACTATTTGTTTAACAACCTCCCATGTATCAGGACCCATCACTGTTTCCATTATTTTTCTCATCACTTCTACAAAATTATAAGTGGTTGGCCCAAGCTTTAGGTATACATCTACTAGTTTTCTTAAAGAGTGAGTAACTATTTCCAAGCTTTGTTGACTCTCAGCAGGGAGAGTCAAATGCATAGGATCTCTCTTCAAAATTTTATGAAGCTTTTGACACCTTTGTAAGGTGCATTTCTGCATGTTTTATTGCCAAGGTATATAGGAAATGTCAGAAGGATAAGTCGTGGTTGGTGTACAACCTTATTCTTGAATGATGCATTCTCTCCTATGTCTTTTTCGAGCAACATTTGGAACAAAATTTTCAACCTCTACATCAATATATAAAATTTTGTATATTAAAAAAGCACATGTAAACAAATTTGTACAAACTGAATGAAAATAATATTGAAAATGATGGCCACCTTGATATGGTTGGCTAGCATCTTTCCAACCCGAAGACTGTTGAGAACCAGAATGAACACCGATTGGTTGAGAACCAACACAACCATCCGTTGATTGGAATCTGGGGGAATACATATCACAACCTTCACACAAATCGCCAAAACCTATTGATGGCCCTCCAAGGTAATGTGTACCACCACCAACCTAACGAGACGAGAGGGAGGCTTCATAAAAAAATATGAATTTATAATCAATTCAAAAATACATTCATATATATAAATACATGTACATACTCATTGATTCAATTGCGTGAAAGATACCATGATTGTGTGAACCATAGCCATCCTCCATTGATGGAGTAGACACCCTTGTCCTCCTACCTCCTAAAAAATAAATTATGAAATGTATTAACAACTAATTTAACTCACAAAATTGGAAAACATCAATTCCATATGTACACACATGTATGTACATGTATGCATATAAGATTATATTTAAATACCATGAACATCCCTCGATCCATGATCCCCCTCTCTCGTAGAGATATTAGATTCTGCTGATCTTTGCCTTTCATCCTCCATGATATATATACATAGATATATCTAAAATGGACATTTAAAATTATTTTTAAATTACTATTTAAATTAAATTCAAAATAAATTTGAAAAAATTAATGCAATTTAGTGTACACAAATTATGTAAAACACAACTTTCAAATCACTAGTTGATTTGTGAAACTCAATTAAGAAACAAAAATTATAAAAATGTTAAGTTCACCAAATTTTGATTTATATGGTGGGAGCACACTTGGTATATAATTGAAAAGAACACATGGTCATTAAAAAATAAGTGTGAAACTCCATGTAAACAAAAATTTGTTGAACTCCTCACATTTTAATTTTATAAAACTATGAAGTTCAGCACTTGTTGCAAATGTGAAGTTCACCAAGTAGCGCTTTACATGGTGGGAGCACACTTGGTATATAATTGAAAAAAACAAATAGCCAGTAAAAAATATGCATTTACAAGTATAAAATGTGCACATATCCAAGATATGTTACAATTTCGATCAACAAATTTTGGAGAGCATCTCAACATTAATTCATCTTTAAGAGATGAATCTTGAATTTTTGAAGAAGAGTGTCTCAAAACTAATTCATCTTTGAGAGATGAATCTTGAATTGGAATTGCCCCATATAATACTAATTCATCCATTAATTCATCTTTAATACATGAATCTTGAATTGGCATTGCCCCACACAATAGATCAGCAAACATGTTATTAACATTTGTACAATGTCTTATACAAAAAAAATTGAAATTAGCTAACAATATTTTTTTCTTTTCCATGTATTTGTTTTAGCCTCTCCTTCTTAACTTGGTACACGCCTTTCATCTCGTTGCACAAAAGTTCAGAATTGGTGAAAACTACAATTCCATTTTATCCATACTCCCTAGTTGTTCCCAAGCCTTGTATCAATGCAATATAATATGCCTCATTGTTTGTTGTTCTTCCTGGTATATTCATTTTTCTTTAGAGGACCTTGATAGTTGTAATATTGCAAAGCACATATGTAATAAATGATTTCCCTGGATTGGGATAGCGAGAAAAATCTATGCATAATGTCCATTTTTCAACCATATTTAGTGGGTTTTCTTTTATCCCTGAAAAAAAAATTCAATAAAATATATTAAATTAACATTTATTGAAAATTCATGGGAGAAATGACACATTTGCATGAGATAAATGACATGTGCATGGTTTACCTTAAATTTCGACTTAAATTTTATGGTCGAATTCACATCTAGAAATGATATGCCTTAAATATTGCATTGCCTAGATTTTAAGGGAGATTTATGACATGTACACGATTCGTGCATGGTTTTCCTTAAAGTTTGCCTTAAATTTTATGGCAAAAATCACATCTAGAAATGATGTGCCTTAAAGATAGCCTTTCCTAGAGTTTAAGGGAGAAATGACATGTACATGGTTTGTTCATGGTTTGCCTTAAAGTTTTCCTTAAAGTTTATGGGAGAAATCACATCTATAAATGACATGGCTTAAAGATTGGCTTACCTAGATTTTAAAGGAGAAATGACATGTACATGGTTCCATGAGTTTAGTGGTTATGTCACCTTTAAGAAAGAATGAGATCGAGAGGCTACCTGGCCCTTTAAAATCTTATGGGAGTTCAGCCACTTTAGGTTCAATTTTTAGGCCTTAAATTTTTCCTTAAATTAATGGGAGAAAGCCTTGAGTTTGGGGGATACTATCCTATGGAAGTTCAACTACTTTATGTTCAGTTTTTAGCCCTTAAATTTTTCCTTGAGCTAATGGGAGAAAGCCTTGAGAAACGACACATTCTTTAAAGTTAATGGGAGAAATCCAATGACACATGCTTTAAAGTTTGCCTAAGAGCTTATGTGAGAAATGACACATGTATGGGAGAATGATACATGTACACGGTTAGCCAATGACACATTCTTTAAATTTTTCCTAAGAGTTTATGGGAGAAATGACACATGTATGGGAGAAATGACACAAGTACACAGTTTGCCTTAAAGTGGTAGTGGTTTATGGATATTAAAATGAAGAACTTTTATTTAGATCTGGTAGTGGTTTATGGATATTAAAATGAAGAACTTCTATTTATATTTGTTCTAGAGATTGACTATACGGGCATTTACTGGATATGTCACCTTTCAGAAAAGATGAGATCCAAAGGCTACTTGGCCCTTTAGAGACTTTTTCATTAGAACTTGTAGAAGTTAACACTCCACAGACAGACTAAAATCATATGGAAGCTCAAAATCCTATGGAATTTCATCCACTTTAAGTTTAGTTTTTAGGCCTTAAAGTTTGCCTTGAATTTATGGGAAAAATCCTTTATTTTGTGGGAAAAATGGCATGTCCATGGTTTGCCTTAAATTTTATAGGACAAATCATATCTAGAAATGACATGCCTTAAAGTTTTCCTTGCCTAGAGTTTAAGATAGAAATGACATGTACATATTTTTCCTTAAGGTTTGCCTTCTAGTATATGGGAGAAATGACATTGCCTTGTATTTTATGGGAGAAATGACAGAGAAATGACATAGAAATGGCACATGTCAAAAGTCACACCTTCATAAGTTTGTGGGAGAAATGACATGTAGAGGGTTTTCCTTAGAATTTAGTTTTCCATTTAGTTTTCCTTGAAGTTTATGGGAGAAATCACATCTAGAAACCTTTACTTTGACTTCGGTAAATAGGCTAAGAATATTAAGAAAAAAAATTCAACTTACAAATTAGTTATGTCCTTAATAAGAAGTATGATTTAGCACCTATCAAATTGTTTAATAATTTATAATAATGTAATTTTTGGCTTGTATTATCTTTCATCCTTGATATGTACAAGAATTTTACAACTTTAACATCAACCTAAATTATCATCATATCACTGTAGTTGTGTAAATATATATTATTTATGTCCATTACATCATAAAACAATCCATTTTTAACATTTTACAAGATTATAAGCATGATGGAAGGTGTAAATTTAGGTACATTAATAAAATACAGCCATGTCCATCTATATTATTAAGATCCATTACATCGTAAAACACTCCACATTTAACATTTTACAAGATTAGAAGCATCATGGAAGGTGTAAATTTAGGTAAATTAATAAAATACAGCCATGTCAATCTAGATTATTAATATCCATTACATCATAAAACACTCCTCTTTTAACATTTTACAAGATTAGAAGCATCATGGAAGGTGTAAATTTAGGTACATTAATAAAATACATCCTTGTCATTCTAGATTATTTATATCCATTACATCATAAAACACTCCACTTTTAACATTTTACAAGATTAGAAGCATCATGGAAGGTGTAAATTTAGGTACAATAATAAAATATAGCCATGTCAGATGTTGGAGGGACATAACTAACAATGAATGTACCATGTGGCTTATACTATGGAGGATGACAAAGCTACTGTATGTTTCTTGGAGAAAAATTGAAGAGTAGATGCATATAGACATCTAGAGACTGACTCTCAGATAGTCTGTACAAGTACTGTGCCTGAAAATAATGATTACTCTTCTTGATAAGGTTTTAGTGAGCTAAGATGATCGGTAGTAACACTGTAACCATGCTCATTGTATAGAAAATTCCTTAACTTTCTTATGTAAATACCGTCACACTAGTTCAACACTGAAACCTATTAATTTCACTTTTGTTTTCTTTTAGGACATTAATCTCCAAAAATATATGAGGATAAGATTGAATAGGGAAAAATTAGGAGGGAAGATGGAGAATAAAGATAGACTAACAATATATGGCCCCAAAAAACCCTCCAATGCTGCTACAAGTATTCTTATTATGATGATAGTATTTTGTTTACTAGGATATTAAAGTGATATAGTGAATCTGAAACATCCAGGTAATATATTAATATAAAACATTCATTCTATATTCCTTATTGAGACTTGACCAGAAACCACATAGAACTCTGTAAGTGGAGCCACGTGGCACATATGGTTAGGAAGTAATCTTTAGTGGCCAAATGGTTGAGAAATCCAATTAAGTTATATAGTATATTTATGAATCTTCAAAATTTTTGTAAAGGTGGATATATATAATTTTTTCAGCACTGTCACGTCATTTTTAATTACACTTGACTGTATTTTTATAGGATATTATGATCTGGAAATAGAAAATTTATGTGATTACTCTGTTTTGTACCAGTTTTCAACACACTAGATCATGGTTAGGATGATTCAACTTGATGAAAGAATTTTAAGGTTCATTATATAATTAAATTATATTTTAGGGTGCTCTAATTAATTAGAAACAATTTGGAGAAAAAATCTGAAAAGTAGATGGGAAAAAATAAGGGTTCATCAACTAGTCAAATTGTTCTATTCCCATTAGGGAAAACTCAGCAATACATTCCAAAATAATGCATTTTTCATAAATGTGTCAAATTAAAGTTAAATGCAGCTCATGTATCCATTATATATGATATTATAGTAACTATATCTGAACGAAAATCAGAAACAAATCACTATTGCATAGTTAAACATGCCTCCCATGCCAAAAATAGCCCAAAATCATGCAAAAATAGGGACTGCAACCATGTATGAAAGATGGAATACCATGGAAACATTATTTTATTACCTCTGCATCAGCAGTAGGTTGAAAAATAATTTCTAGAGAAAATATGTGGATAAAAATTCAGATCTATAGGAGATCCATGCACTATACAAGCTCTTTAATCAATCCCCCTTGTGGTTTTTAGCAGAACACCATGTACAAAGTGTAGATCTAAGTTCTAAGACTGTAGATCTATGGAAATATTCAGATCTAGAAAGTCGATCTAATTTGATATAAAAAATAAAATAATCTCCTCCAACAGATCTCCAAAGTGAAGGGCAGATCCCCAACACTCAGAAAATCAACTCTCCAAATGGTGCACTGAATCACTCCGCAATAGCTCCTTCAAAAATTGTGTAGATCTAGATATCTTTTGTGCTGTAGGGGTCAAAATATAGCTGGCCTGTAGCCAAGATATGAGAATTTAGCTCAATATCTTCAATACTGTCCTCCCAATGGATTAGAATCCTTCACTACTGAAAATAAGTATTAAGATGGCGTAGATTTGAAGATCTAGCCTCCACTTACTGTAGCTTACTAAAATAGACAAACCCTAAATAGGATTTGCACTATCAAAGGAAGATGAAGCTTGGCATCAATATGGATAGTGGACAATATGGTGCAAGACTCTCCCAAGATCTCCTGAAAGAAAGAGAAGGAATTCCTAAGCAGGAAGACCTTGTGCTAAACAACACTCTATCTCAGTTAAACAGCTAGAGATAGAAATATGTCTAAACAGACCATATAATCATGAAATCATAATCATAAGATAACCCCATATGGCTGCCATCCCCATCCTTATTAAAAATGTGAGGCTTCTCACATTTGATCCCACTCATTAGGGTTTCCATCTTCATGAAATGAATCTCCCTCCAAAACTGTGTTCTCCCATCATCAATACCACTCCTCCATAACAACGCTGATGGATTTGGTCAATATTGACTGGATCACCATGCAATGTCTTCTTCCACACCCAAGGTGGGTGTATTCCAACTATCTAAACACATTCAAATTCCCACTAATTCATCTTCATTAATGTTCTACATCCTCCACACTAGCTTTGTTGACTTTGTCAAACTTGAATTTGTCCACATGCATTAAGCCTTGTTCACACATGAAGGTGTTTTTATCCAGCTGTGAATATGATTCTTTCCCCATTAAGAGGGTTTTTTTTGCTGCTAGAAATATTTATGGGTGTCCCTACCCATTTATTCATCTATGTGTTTTCAATTAATATTACTATTAGCTACATGTTAATGTAGGAATATTACAGTCCTCCCCTCCCAAATGTTTCTTGTCCTCCAGCAAATGCAAGGATAGAACTGAAGAGCCTACCCTCTTCCTCTTGTAGCATCCTTAAGTGATAAGTTCCTCCAAAGAACAAGATGGTTTCTCAACAATATTCCCTTAAGTTGTTCCTCCCATGTGTAAAAGCATGACTTTGGTTAAGATTCCAAATGGCTCTCAACATGAAAAAGTGGGACATACATGGAAACAAAAATATGTGGTCTAGAGGCCTTCTTGCGTCTTGGAATTAGAAATATATTGGGAATCATCATCCCCATGTGAAGCCTCCATACCCAAGCTATCATCCAAAAAACGTGAGTCACCCTCTAACATGGTAACTCATTTAACATCTCCTCCACCTTAAGCCCTTGCAAAGAAGGTGGGCTGCATGGCTGAATTTCTGGGACTAGAATGTGCATCCCACGCTGCTTCTCTCTCCATTTATGATATGTATGGGGCTGTTGCTGATCTTGGGCTGAAATATCAAGGTCTCCAAGAATGATTGAAGTCACCCCACTAATCAAAACATATATAAAGTGCCTCCCCAAAGAACTCAAGTTCTCCAAATGGTTCCTCCCACATGAAGATAAAAGGTGTAGTATGGCAATCATGGTTTGCCCATTATATCTCCTGAAACATGCAACATATGATGTATGGAGAATCATACTCCCAATAGGCACCTCCAAATATTGTGCCACTCTCCCAAAAAAACTCCTCGTAAACATAAGAACATCATCAATATATGGAAGCATAAACAAATGAAAGAAAGTTTCCATATGACAACCAAGAGGTGGATCATAGTTCCATACATGGAACCAGCGCAGTGCATCCTTTTCCTACCTCAATACAAAGTATAACAAGTGTCTTTTAAGCCACTTTTCTTCTGCCACAATCATCCTACAAGATGGAATCATGAAAGTACAACTCGATGCCAATGGTGCGCACCCAAAATCCTGTGGCATCCTCCGAAAACCACAAATAGAATGGCCAGCGTCAATGCTGCAAATGGACTCAAGTACATCATAATAAAAAATACAAGAAGGAAATACCCTCCTTGGTACAATATGTTTCTCATAAAAAATAAAGAAGTACAAATCATAAAGCATAAATATGCATCCCCTATCATGTACTTTGGTCTTTGAGCTGAAATGGCTCAATCAAAAGTTCTCCCTCACTTCAAATGAGTAGGGAAGAGGTTGTGCCAACCTCTCCATCATCATCCAGGGTATGCATCTCTCCATATGTTGATGTACATCTTGGTGGATGCCTTCCCAAATGAACTCCTCCATCAAGGAATAATATGCATCAAAGTGCATAGAAAGAAAGTCCACATGTGCTACATGCAATAGGTTCTCCTTGAGCTCGAAAGATTTATTCAAGAAAACCCTATCATAAGAATAGATGACCCCATCATCCATCATGTATCTATCATCTCCCTCCGGATCATCAAGAATCATGCAAGCACCAAGATCCTTGGAGTACTTTACCAAAAGTTGAGATCTCCAATATGGATCAATGCTCCTAAGAGATAGTGTTGAAGATTTGAAATGTGAAGCTCCCCACATGCTGTTGTCTTCTCCCTTGACATCCCTCATGCCAAAGTCATAAAACATAATGCTGCTTTATGTGAGATATTTGTTCCAAAGTGGAAGCACCTCCTCATCCTCCCAAGTTAAAGAGTATCCCCCTTGCACTATGATAGTGCCATCTTCTACTCTTGCAACATTATGCAAAGTATGGGATAAGATCAGCCCATACTCTCTCAATAACAACCAAAGAAACAATAGCTCTAGTTGCCTCCCCACACCATCATCCTATAAGTCATGGAGCAACAATATGAGAGTTGATATGAAAGATATCACATCATTCCAATACACCCAAACTCCTTGTCTCCATATGATGTAAGTGCCATGCCAAGTTCCATCCATCCACATACCCTTTGAAATAGAATGTGTCATATGATAACCAAACTCTTTCAAGAGTAACCAATGCAGTCTTGCATCCTGTTGTGTAGTGTCATAGATCTATAAGTGGTTTCTCAACCTCCTACTCATAAACATCACCCACCCAACCCATGGTGAGTGTATATCATCATATCCCTAAGTGGCATTCCTCCAATGGAGATACCATCCTCCCAAATCAATTTTTTTTTTTTGCATCTCGTGGGATGTTGAAAGGCAATCTTCTCAATGAAAAAGTTGATCCCATAAGGATCCAAATAGGTGGTAGGAAAAAGCCTCCCATCATGATGTGTAGGGATGATCAAGAAGTATCCAACTCAAACACGAAATATGTTATCCATCCTAAGATGTCCTCATTCATCTATCTTCTCCCCCTTTGTTATACATATGGGAAGGTCATTGGAATGTTTCAACAATGGTTGGGCCCCCAACTCATCATTGCTACTAAATGACAACGTTGTTGATCTCCATGATGGTGCAGCTTCTACCTCAAAATCAAATCCAATGCTGAACACATAGTTTTGTAAAGTATTGTTCAAAAAAATACTCATCCCATCCTCCAAGAATCTACATCCCAACCTCAAAGGTTGTGTCTAGTTCATCAATGATAAATTAGGATGATTGTCTGTCTCCTCCTTGAATAAATCAAGGCTTCTCAGTGCAATGAAATTTTGTTGCTCCAAATCAGCAATCTATTTTAACCCTTGGTCATACAATGGTACATTCCCATTTCCCTCCACATGGTGCATTGAAATAATAGGAAATGGAAACATGTGCATACCTTGGTACAACTTGGGAAGATCTTGTACTACTACAAGGGTTCCTCCTTCCAATGTGATGGCTTCCCCAAATACTGATGATGACGGTTGATCTTCTATACCTTCATCAGCACTAGTACAAGTCTCATCTTCTTCATGCATATCCAAAATTGTGCATGGGACTCTAGATATCAAGAGATGAAGATCATCTTGCAAAGGTGCAAGTGGCCTTCCTCCTGAAGCAAGTGCTCCTATAGTAAGTGGTGGTGAAGGCTTCTTCTCCTCTGATTTCTTCTTGTCAAACTTCTTGATCAACCTTTGAATAAAATCTACATATGTAGCCACTTTTGCATGACTCAAATGGCTGAACCACCAATGGTGTGCTTCACCTTGAAGGTGCAGCGCTACAATCTCAACAATTTATTTCTCTACTACTGGATGTAGCAGAAAAAATGCATCCAACTTCTTTCCCCAAGTCTTTGTTGTGCATGAGGAAGACCCATCAAAAGTAGACAATATAAATCTATTTCCCTTCAATCTTATATTACTGCAAGGTCTCCTTTCTTCTTTGAGCTGAATGAAATATGGAAGAGTTAGATTCTTCTTGATAGCTCTAGGTTGAGACTTATATTCTGCAAGATATTCACATAGAATCTCATGATCTAAGTATTCTTCATTTCTATGCCTCTTATATTTCAAAGAAAATTCCATAGTTTTCTTTGGATCTTTATGGAATACCGGATCTTCTTTTTGCTGATAGGAAGTACATGGACCTTCCTCATCTTGAAACCCTAACGTGGTTTCACTTGTTTCCTTCTTTCTTATTTTCTTGACCTCCTGGGTGAGGTCCTTCTAAGATGTGAAAAGAGATGAGATGAAACTCATTCCTCCCATAATTTTGATCTCTTTCTTCTTCTATATCATCTTGGCTTGAAAGTCACAGGTTGAGCCAAAGATCATGCTCCGATACTATTGTAGTATTCCCATTGAGGAAAACTCATAAATACATGCCAAAATAACGCATTTTTCATAAATGTGTGCAATGAAAGTTAAATGAAGCTCATGGATCCATTAGATATGATATTATAGTAACTATATCTGAAAGGAAATTAGAAACAAATCACTATTGCATAGTTAAATAGGCCACCCATGCCAAAAATATCCCAAAATCATGCAAAAATAAGGACTGCAACCATGTAAGAAAGATGGAATACCATGACAACATTATTTTATTAACTCTGCAATAGCAGTAGGTTGTAAAATCATATCTAGATCAAGTACATGGACAAAACATCATATCTATAGTAGATCCATGCACTATACAATCTCTTTAATCAATCCCCCTTGGGGTTTTCAACGAAACACCATGTACAAAGTGTAGATATGAGTTCTAAGACTGCATATCTATGGAAATATTTATATCTAGAAAGTGGATCTGATCTGATATGAACAATAAACTGATATCCTTCAACATATCTCCAAAGTGAAGGGCAAATCTCCAACACTCAGAAAATGGGCTCTCCAAATGGTGCATTGAATCACCCTGCAACAAATCCTTCAGAAATTACGTAGATTTGGATAAATTATGTGTTGTATGGGTCAAACTATAGTTGGACTAGAACCAAGATATGAAAATATAGCTCAATATCTTCAATATTGTCCTCCCAGTGGATTAGAATCCTTCTCCACTGAAAATAATTATTGAGATGGCCTATATCTGAAGATCTAGCCTCCACTTGCTGCAACTTACTGAAACAGAAAAACCCTCAATAGGATTTGTGCTGTTAAAGGAAGATGAAGCTTGGCCTCAAGAAAGATAGTGGAAAATATGGTCCAAGACTCTCCCAAGAGCTCCTCAAGGAAAGAGAAGGAATTCCTAAACAAGAAGACCTTGTGCTAAACAACACTCTATCTCAGCTAAACAGCTAGAGAAATAAATATGTCTAAACATACCATATAATGATAAAATCATAATCATAAACTAACCCCATATCACTGTCATCCTCCTCCTTATAAACAATGTGAGCCTTCTCACCTTTGATCCCACTCATTAGGGTGTCCATCTTCATGCAATGAATCTCCCTCCAAAACTGCGTTGTCCCATCATCAATACCACTCCTCCATAACAATGTTGATGGATTTGGTCAATATTTACTGGATCTCCATGAAATGTCTTCTTCCACTCTCACGGTGGTTTTATTCCAACTATCTAAACAAATTCATATTCCCACTAAGTGATCTTCATTAATGTTCTACATCCTCCACACTAGCTTTGTTGACTTGGTCAAACTTGACTTTGTCCACTTGCATTAAGCCTTGTTCACACATGAAGGTGTTTTTATCCAGCAGTGAATATGATCCTTTCCCCATTAAGAGGGTTTTTATTTCTGTTAGAAATATTTATGGGTCTCCCTACCCATTTATTCATCTAACTATGTGTTTGGAGGAAATTTAATATTTCTATTAGCTGCATGCTAATCTAGGAATATTACATAAATTATATTTGAGGGTATTCTAATTAATTACAAACAAGTTGGAGACATAATCCCAAAAATTGATGGGAAAAAATAATATTTAAAGAAATTTAGCGTGAATACCATCAATACCCACACCTTTTTCACCCACAACAAATTGTAAATTTGAAAAATATTTTAAAAATGAGACGGATGACCTCAAAAGCAATAGAATTATTTGTTCAAGGAATCAAATTCGAAAAGGTATTTCTGAAATTTACAATCTGAGTTAAGTTCAAACTAAAATTTAAAAAGAATTTAAAAGTTTTAAGAAATAATATTTTAGAATCAGATAAACAAAATAAAATTTAAAAAACTCCTATCAGTATTTCAGAATTCTAAAATAAAATTAAGTTCAACCTGCAATAGAGTTGGGCTCATTCGGTATGATCTTGGTTAGGATGATTCAAAAGGTCTGGGTTATTCCTCTTGAGTCTATGGATTTTTTGAGATGAAGTTATTAGTTATTGAATAGGTCATTCCTTGAAATTGGGTACACATTGTGTAAATGGATGTAGAGACCATCAACACCCACACATTTTTCACCCATAGAAAATTACAATTTTGAAAAATATTTAAAAAATGAGGCAGATGATTTAAAAAACAATTGAAATATATTTTAAAAATGAGACCTGGATGACCTCAAAAAATATTGAATTGTTTTTTTAAAATGAGGGAGATGACCTAAAAAAAAATAGAATTCTCTATTCAAGCAATCAAATTCCAAAAGGTGTTTATGAAATTTACAATATGAGTTAAGTTCAACCTGCAATTTAAAGAGAATTTCAAAGTTTTCAGAAATAATATTTTAGAATAAGATAAACAAAATTAAATTAAAAAAAAAAACTCCTATCAATATTTCAGAATTATAAAATCAAATTAAGTTCAACCTACAACAGAGTTGGGCTCATTTGGTATGATATTGGTTAGGATGATTCAAAGAGTAACAGACTAGGATGAAGGGTAACATACTAGTATAAGAAAACTAGTAACACATACATTACACTAATTATGAGCTTTGTAATCACTAGTATTATATGTAACCAGAAGTTGAAATGGTTGTGATAGTAATCATTGTGATTTCATAATGAATAACACTTTTTACAAACTTTGATATGGCCTGATTTATTACTGAATTGGAAATTTGTGAAGATTTAAGAACTGGCTTGCTACTTGCATCTTTCCTTTTTGTTGGGCCTACTAATAGAGGAAGTCCTATAGCATATCTAGGTTAGTTGGTTCGGAAAGAGAGGTAGTAGGAGATAAGAGCACTTGGTCAAACCTAAAGCTCTATGGAAGAGCACAGTTTATGAAATGTAGAAGTGTGAAGATGAAGCCTATAAATATAAACAGATAGAATACGGTTGCAAGTCACTGGTGAAATGTCGGTCCTTTCTGGGAAACTCTTGATGACTGGTAAACCGAATAAGGTAGGTAGGATGATCAAGGCCTGACCTTATTTCTTTCTAATACCTCTTTCTTTCTAAGAGAATAAAAAAAACTGCTTTATAAAAGACTCAAAATAATGGTCCAGGTGACGAGACCATATAAAGGAGGTTTCATCTTATCTAGTATAGCCGATTTGTACTATATAAAGGAGGGTGCCCCATCTGTTGATGCCCCTGAAGTTGTTATGTATGGAGACGGCCTGCAGAAAAAACGACAGTCCTTCTTGTGTCTTAGGAACCTTAGGAATTTCCCCTAATATTTCGCTATACATATATTCATGACTATCATTAGACACAGGGTTAGCAGTAGCAGAGGGTGTTATAGCATCATTTCTCACCTTCATATGATTCATGATTGCTATTATGGCTTTGGGCACCCATTCCTATAGACTTGGAAAAATTCACTAAAAAACAGTGTAAAAATCCCCATACGCGGTTATGCCCAGACTTTTCCGCGTGTATACGCGAGTCCACATGTACTTTCCCACATATGCCATTAAAATCATTAAAAAATATATTAAAATTCCCTATTTTCGGGCTGGGTTGATGGTTACTCTGGTACTTCAACCACCCTAGCACGTGGCCAACTGTTTCCAATTGTTGAAACTACTTTGAGGGAGTATAAAAGCCCCTCATGTGTATGGCCTAAGGAAGAGAGAAATTATTGATATTATACTCTGTTGGAATCCTCTATCCAAGTTTGAATTCCCATGCCTCTTGCACTTCCCAGTTCATTACAGGAAACCCTTGTTTCCTGGAGATGCTCATTTCCCTATATGTCATCTCGTATGCACCAGTTTGGAAAGAATCTTAGCGAGGCAAGGGTGGGACAGATCCGGACAACGGTCTGTTCGAAGATCGTGGAAGGATTCAGGTGATCTCTCCACTCGTTGTTTCTGTATATGCTATTTATAATATAGAAGAACCATCTTGTTCCCGAAATATACGTGTTAGTGTCCGCTTGCATATATGAGAATATTGTTATTTAAGCATTTATTATGGTTTATCTAATATTTCATATGGATTTTACTAACATTTAGAGTAGATATATGCTATAAAACCAGGTCTTTGTGCTTGTTTCTTCTTGTCTTTCAGGTTAAGAAGGAAGAAGGGTTGTTGGGGGTTTGGATCCCACAGGATCTGCTTCAACCGCAGGACCTACGGGTAAGTTCCTCGATCTGCTCTATTTAGTTTTTCATGAACATGTATGGTTGTGTAAGTCCTTCTTGAGTAGCATGCCCTACTCTGTGGAGGTTGTAACCCAACAAACCTCTAGGGTGATTTTCCCCGAAACAGAGGGAAAATTTTCTGCGAAGCTACCTTTAAACATAGTTTGAAGAGTGACAAAGGGAGCCTTAAGCTTTACCAAAAAGTGTTTGTATTTATTATATTCATCAGTAACAGAGGAAACATATGTCCTGACATCCTTTTTTTGCCATTTCCATCCTCAACTTCCAAAGGTCGCCCGAGAAGAAAATTTGAGTGAACACATGTGGGTTGAGGAATGGCAGGGGCATAGGTGGGATGAAATGTAATATAATAAGTTTTCCGAAGAGACTTGAAGAGAGAGAGAGAATCGATCATGAAACATTGTCCATGCCTCTATTAAGGGTATCTAGAGCTTGCATGTGTTGAGTTTGTGAGGTTTAAGCTAGCTTCCATTTTCAGGATTCTAATTGAATTGGTTGGAAGATTGAAGTGGATATATTATATTTATGATTTCCCATATCATATGGTTTCAATCCTTGATTCCCTTATTTATTGCTAATACTTATTGCTTGCTAAAAGAATAAAAAAATTTGCGTTATAAAATACTCAAACTAACAGTACAGGTGACCAAACCATATAAAGGAGGTTTCATCTTATCTAGTATAACTGAGTTGTATAGTTGTGCTATTTTTGTTAAATATTTCTACTAGACAAGTAGATTGGGTGATTGAGGAGTCATGTAGTGGCTTAAACTTGGACTTTAGAAAATTACATTTAAACAATAATTCTCGAATTCAAAGACGTAGGAACCTGGAAATTCAAAGACGTTGAGGCCACAATGAGAAGAAGACGTCGAGGCCGCAATGAGAAGATGATGTTGAGCCCACAATGAGAAGAAAAGTAGGAGGTTGAGGACCTCACGGATTATATATTACCTGCAAAACATAAAAAAATATATAAAATTAAAATAGCAGAAAGGCAGAACAACAATGAAAAAATTCACAACAAAAACAAACCATAAATCCAACAAATTTCTCACCTAAACTTGTGACCCCGCAACATCAAACAATGGTAATACGACAACAAGAATAAGCCCACAATGGTAATGTGACAAGAATAATCCCGAAACCTATTCATGATTGAGGGCCGATGTATTAATAAACTAAAGGTCAGCCGTATTATTTTAAGAGTTTGGCCAAACTAATAGTCTAGCCGAACTATTAATTTGGTCGAACTTTGGTTGATCTCCGGCCAACAATGTGTTTTCCCACACCATCAATACGCTATCAATGTAAACGACAGAATGAGTTCAACAGAACTAATTTTGAAATTTCGGCCGAACTCTAAGACAGTTTAGCCAGACTTTTATAAATGTTTAGGTGAACTATTGGGAAAATGATTTTTCCGCTCTCGATTCTCACAAAAGTGTAACCCACATTCATAGTTTTAACCTATTATAATAATTATTATAAAAATTATTATAAAAAGTATATGAATGTCTTTCGTTTATAATACTAATAATCTATTGGGTTTATTATTTTCTTGGTTTTTTAATAGTAATCTATTGGATTTATTAATACCATAAGGTTTATAATATTAATTATTTAGGTTTATAATATTAATAACTTGGTTTTATAAACCCCTTGGGCTTAAAATATTAACAAAAAGGGTGACAATAATAATCCTTTTAGTTTATAATATTAATCCTTGGGGTTTAATATAAATCCCTTAGGTTTATAATCAACATTAGGGGAATTATGAGGTCTAAAATGGGCCTGCTAAGAAAAAAGTACAACCAAAATAAAATTTATAAGAACCAATAGGATTCAATATGACTATTTTTTCAACTCGTATTTTCAACTTATCTCCCAAAGTGTTTACTCAAATTTTGAGTTGGAGTACTCATTGGATGAAAATTTTAATTTGTCATCCAATTAGTACCCATGTTGGATACTTTGATAGAGTCTGCTACACGAAAAATGAGAAATACATGAAAAAACTTGATTGCAATAAAGTTTTTCATGTATTTTTAATTTTTCGTGTAGAAGGATCCATAAAAAGTATGCAACATGGGTACTCCTTGGATGAAGAATTACATTTTTCATCCAACGAGTACTCCCGCTCGAAATTTGAGTAAAAATTTTGGGAGATAAGTGGAAAATATGAGTTGAAAAAGTAGTTTTTTCTTTCTTCCCTCTAAAATTTGATGATGTAATCAAATATTATTTTATTATTTCCACTATTATTTTATACTTTCCTTAGGAGGCCTATTGCATACCTCAAAATTCCCCTAATGATCAACATTAGCCATGGCCCATTGTCGCCTTGTTACAAAGATTGTGTCAATATGAATATCAATCATGGTCAACAATGGTCAACCATGGTCCAACACTGCTTTGTGATGAATATTGTATAAATATGAAAATAAAACCCGATCTACCATGGTCTAATGTTGCATTGTGACAAAGATTGTGTCAATTTGAAAATCAACCATAGTCAGTGATAGTCAACCATGTTTATTTTAGGGTTTATAATATTTATCTTAGGGTTTATATACCTTGGGTCTATAGTATTAAACCCTTGGGTTTAATATTATTAGCTTGGGTTAATAATGTCTTAGGCTTTTAGTATTAATATTTTTCATTTATTATCACCTTGGGTTTAAAATATCAACCCCTTAGGTTTATTATTCTAAGGGTTCATATTCCGAGCGTATTATATTATTCATATGGTTTATAATATTAATCTTAGGGTCTCATATAAATTGCTTGGGTTTATAATCATGGTCAACCATGGTCCAATGCCATATTGTGACAAAGATTGTCCCAATATGAAAATCAATCATGTTCAACCATCGTCAACTATTGTCAACCATGGTAGTTTATGGTCAACGATGGTCGAAGATGTTTAATCATGGTCAACCATGGTCAAATGTCGTATTGTGACAAATATTGTCTCAAAAAATCATGGTCAACCATGGTAAATCATGGTCAATCATGGTTAATATGAAAATAAACCATGGTCAACCATGTTCCACTATCATACTGTGACAAAGTTTGTGTCAATATGAAAATCAACTATGCTCAATCATCATTAATCATCATCAATCATTTTCAACTATGGTCAACCATGGTCCAACATCACATTGTGAAAAATAGTTTCTCAAAATCAACGATGGTTTTCCATGGTCAATGATGGTCAATAACTATAGTCACATTGTGACAAAGAGTGTCTCAATATGAAAATCAACCATGGTCAACCATGTTTATTTTAGGGATTATAATATTTCTCTTAGTTTTTTTTTAAATTCTACCAATAATAATAATAACAAATTGATATAAAAAATATATAATTATAATAATAATATTATAATCAAAATATTATGTTATAATATTATAATTATCATAAAATTATAATAAAAATTAAACTAATCCCTTTCGTTTATAATAATAATAATCATTGGGTTTATTAACCTCTTAGGTTTGTAATAATAATCCTAGGGTTTATTAATCCCCTCAATTTATAATATTAATTATTTGGGTTTATAATATTAATCTCTTGGGTTTTCTGGCCCCTTACATTTAAAATATTAACCCCAAGGGTTATAATATTAATCCCTTGGTTTTAAAATATTAATTCTTAGGGTTTAATATAGATCCCTTTGGTTTATAATCAATCATCATCAACCATGGTCCATCGTCACATTGTGGCAAAATTTTTGTCAATATGAATATCAACCATATTTATTTTAGGGTTTATAATGTTTATCTTATGGTCTATATACCTTGGGCTTATAGTATTAAATATCTGGTGTTATAGGAAATTTTGTCATATCTTGCCAATAGGCCTTCAAAGAGGATCAATCACCCCCTTTGAATACTTTGTCAACCTCCCTACACAAAGTCGTAAACATGGCTTTCTAAAAACCGCAAATTTCGTCCCTTGGCTGCTTCATTTAAGTGATTTATAGGCCCAACACACCCTCGCCCTTTAGAGACTAGTGTTCACCAGCAGTTAGCTCTCTCTAAACCTGCGTTGATCACCAGCAGGTTGTCCCTTGATGGAGGTGCGCTGTTGGTCATTATTGTTAAAAAGACCACGGTTTACAATACCAATATATTTGGTTTATAATATTTATCCATTTATGAACAACGATTATAAATATTGTTAATTATTAATCATTATTAATAATTATAATTATCAATAATTAGTAATTATTAATAATTATTAATATTTAATATTTAATCATTTATAAATATTATTAATTATTAAGTATTAATATTATTAATATTAGTAATATTATAATTATTGCTAGCACAAACACATTAATAAATGTGGTTGATAAATAAACATATATAAACCACATTTATTATTATTTATTTATAAATATTAACATTAATAATTGTATTATTTATGAATTATATTATATTTATGTTTAATTAATATTATTACAACAATATTTAATATTAATTTCTAATAATAATTAATCAACAATACTTGTTATTAATATTAATAGTAAATGATAAGAATTAAAAAAAAAACATAGTTATATCTCTTTATAAAATATAATAATAATAATAATAGTCCATGGGGTCTTGGATAGAGAGTGATCGGGCGCGTTGTTAATGTACTCGTTGATCTGAATTCACTAGTTCAATTCCCCACCCCGATCAATGTGATGTATTTAGACATGATGATAAAGATATAGTCCTACCCAAATTACAAAAGAATATAATAATAAAAATTAATTAATTATTATAGTTAATGAATTATTGTAATTATTTATTATAATTAATTGATTATTATTAAATAAAAATTGATTAAATATTATTAAATAAAAATTAATTAATTTTTATTATTACTAATTTTTATTTGATAATAATAATTTAGTTAACTCAAAATAATTCAATTATTCATTAAATTAAATATTATTAATGATTAATAATTTGTAACATACTACTATATACTCATAAAAAAAAAAAATTAACTTCTTTGTTTTTACCTTCAATTATATTCAAATGTTACACTTGCATGTAACCAATTTTCACTTAGCACTTATACGAATTATAAATCACATGTTGTATAGAGATGTTTAGCAATTTGGGTTGAACTATGTACAAATTAAAGTATTAAACCTAAGGTTTAACATCGTGTTCTCCACTTCTCTAGGAGATTACCTATTAGCATATCTTACTTGGTTTAAATGGGATTTTCCATCCTCTCAGTTTATTTTTTACCATGTACGTTGTATTAATGGCACCTATTATTAGTTTAATTAATTTAATCCTATTGCTCAGATATGCCATTATTGTAAAATCTTGCAAATGATTTTGTTTATTGGAAAAGTCGCTTCCTTCTCACAAACTCCCTTATGGTGGACAATTGTACCGCCCCTTCCACCACCGATCTGATCACGCCCAGAATCCAAAGGTTGTAATGGTTTAGGGTTTTAACTCCTCTGGGTATTGACCACCCTAACCCTAACCATTTCTCTGCCATTCGAGCGTTTCGCCGCAAAGCTCTATGAGCAAGTCTTGTTGCCTTTGGATTGAACCATCATCAAGATTATTCTCAGTGCCGGTCTTTTTTTGCCTTCAATCCATTTGGCGATAAAAATACAGTTTGTTGTGAAGTCCTGGTATCTATTTACAGTGAAATGGTTTCTCTTAAATCAACTGTGAGCATAGTTTATGTTATTATGGTTTCTAATGTTTTCCAATCTACTCTGTATCCCATTGTCACTTGCATCTAAGTTTTTTCATCGTCTTGTCTTTGGCCGCAGCGATGGTTCGAACCCTTCTTCTAGATGGAGTTTCTTAGCATCCAAGCATCCCGTATGCGAAGTCCACAGGTAAAAATCTCCTATTTCAGAGTTAGTAGTTTGAGTTTGTGTAACCTTCTTTCCCCAAATGTCTCCAAATACAATGAACCATTATTTCTTGATGGTTTACTTGCAGTTTAATCCGTCTAACTTCCCCAAAGGTTTCTCATAGGTAAGGCTACCATATTACTATTTAAACTCCTTCTTTAGCATTTGGGTGGATGCATCTCCTGATTATTTGACATTCTTCCCTCTATTCATGCAGGTACATTTCTTGGCCTGGCATTGTCGCGACTAACCTTCATTACGATCGGCTTTGGTCTTTCTTCTAAATTCATAATACCTGATTCATTAGGTACTCTTTTCTGCTAATGATTTTTTCACGGAATCTTGAATTTGCAAGACGTTCAGCTCACTATGGAGTTTACCACCTTTTTCTGGTTACTTTAGGTTTTAAATTTCATTCTACATGCCTTACCCAAATTGGGCTTGCCGTAGGAAAATGTATGAGAGTTATGGTTTTTTGAATCACATTCATGTGTAATTTAAATTTGTTCCCTGGCTTATGCCCTTAGCGTCTCAGAGTTTTGACTATGTTATGTTAACGAGTCTCCAACTCAATACCTCACTATGTGAGGCGCACTCAGTATGAGTCATGTTTATGGTGGAAAAATTTGGTCTGAAGTCTTGCTTTGTATAAACAATGTTAAATATTTTGCATCTACGGTGAACTTACTTGTTCCATATTTCTGTTGTGCGAAACTGAAATGAGCGCTTGGTTACTTCCAGCACTTGTTTATATTTTATATGTTTCTTCTATCATTTTAGTCAACTGCAAGATTTTCAATACTGTCATGTGTTACTTTTGAACTTCAGGAATGAAAAATACAGAATAAATCTAATTCTATGTTCGAATTAATGTTTAGTTCTTCCATTGATATTACAATTTTCAGTTCTTTCACTGATATTGCAGTAGTTTTTCTATTTTGAAGAGTAGAATAGAGATTACTGGATTCTACCATTTTAAGTACAGATTTAGAATTATAGCATATTCTTAATTTTTCCATACGGTGATTTCATCTTCCTTCCAGTACTCTATTGATAGATACACATTTTACAGTTTTAGGAATGGTTATCATTAATTCTAGTTCTTGATTTTACATGTACTATTTACATGTCTCTATTACTGTAACTATGCTCTCTGTACGATGCTCTCTACAACATCCTATTATCTAATTTTCAATATATATAAGTATTTCACTTGCTCTACTCTTAACTATAGAAACTTATTTTCTGAGCTTTATGGCTCCATCATTTACTTTTCTTTCTGTTGTTAACAATAAAATGGTCGGGCCATTATGTTCGTTTTTATTATAGTTGCAGAGAACAACCAGTATGGAGCCTTCGTCTCAAGGTATTTGTGTTAACAGTTCTCTGTCTTATAGTTGCTAGTAATGAATTAAGTCTTAACTTCATTTCGGTATCTGGGTTTTGCTTATCACCACTCATACCCCATTTATCTCATGTCCTAAGTATATCAATAGAGTCTAATTGGTAATCTTATTTATTTTAAAAGCATTCATAGAAGTTTCTCGTTTCATAATTAAATACTGTAACATCTACATATTATAACATAAAAACTGATATTATCTTTCATAAATCAAAATTAGATTTTCAATGGCAGATAAACTTATCTGCCTTCCAAATATTGACTAATGATGTCCTCCCTACCTTGAGAGAGGAAACTATGTCCTCGTCTCTCTCTCGTGCTCCACTCCTGAGCTATGTGAGTTGACAAAGGTTCCGGAAGGGACCTCGGGACATCCTAGTCTAGACCTATATTCTAGAAAATCTCAGGATTCTAAGTAATTCCACTGGTCACCACCAGCTCAGGAATTCTACTCTCAATTTCCTTTTTCTAGTTACCAAACAAAACCCCTCTTCCTCACTAGGATATGCCTTTATCCTCTGAGGATGGGATAACTATCTAAACTATTTATGTTCATCTACCTCTGAGTTCTTGGAATAATTTTACCATCAGTATTTTATTTTTTTATGGAAATAACTTTCATAACTAATTTTATTTAATCAAAAATTAATTTTTGTTGATAAAGTAATATTTCTCAAAAAAGAAAAAATGAATGTCTTACTGTCTTAAGAAACATAACAAAATCATTAGTTTACACTTAAGCCAGCTGTCACAACTTCCCCCCTGGAAGTGAACACCGTCCTCGGTGTTTGATTCTAATTCAGCAAATAGTTCTTGGTAAGCATCCCAAACAAATCCTTCATCCTCCCAAGTAGCTTCATTCGGGCCGAAGAGCCTCCAGTGCACCTTAACCTAGGTGATGGCTCACTTTCGGAGCATGATTTTTCTCCAATCTATTATACGCTGAGGCTCGACCAGAAACTTGTTGTCTGGTTCGACCTAAAGTCAGAAAAATTTGACTTAATTTCTCATAAACTTTAATATTTCAAGTTAGGTTTTGTATTCATAACCTACCTAAATGATTGTACAGTGGATTACATGCTTTGGGTCATGTACGTATCACTTTAGTAATGATACATGAAATAATTTCTATACACAGATATGGCTGGGCAGGGCCAATCAATAAGCCACAAGTCCCACCCCTTCCAATGTTTGGAAAGGCCCACAAAACCTGGGAGCGAACTTGGCACAAGAGGCCCACCTTAATTTTCTCTTCTTTAGTTTGATCCTTACATACACATGATCTCCCACTTCAAATTCATGATAATTCCTTTTCTTATCTGCATACACCTTTTGTCGATCCTGAGCTGCCTTCAATTTTTTCATGATCTTCCTTACTTCTAACTCCATCTCAGCTAGCATTTATGGTCCAAGCATTAACTTGGTTTCTTGGCTACTGCAATTAATAGGAGTTCGACACCGTCATCCATATAATGCTTTGAATAGAATCATCTTAAGATATTCCTGATAACCATTATTGTATGCAAATTCTACTAAGTGCAGATATTCTTCCCACCTTGTTGGATGATGCATTACGTACATGCGTAACATATCCTCCAAGATCTAATTCACCCTCTCAGTTTTTCCATATTTTTATGGGTGGTAGGTAGTGTTGAAATTAATTTGGGTTCCCAAACCCATAAATAAAATTTTCCATAATGCTGAAGTAAAGTTCACATCCCTGTCAGATATGAAAGTCTTTGGAATACCATGCAATCTAAAAATTTCTCGCATAAATATATCTGTTATTTGCATCATTTTATAAGTGGACTGTAATGGTATGAAATGTGCTGCTTTAGTTAATAGATCCACCGCCACCATAATGGAGTCATTGTGCCTCATTGAATTTGGTAAGCCAGTAATGAAGTCTAAGGATATTGCCTCCCATTTCCACTCAGGTACTAGTATATTTTGCATCAATCCAATTGGATGTCGATGCTCCACATTTATGTGTTGGAACTCCAAACATCTATTCAGATATTCTACAATATCACTTCACGTACCTGGCTAGAAGTAATTCTTCCTAATTTTTGTTAGCATTTTCTGATACCGGGGGTGTTCGGAGTAGTTACTCTGATGGTATTCGTTCAAGATCAGATCCTTCAATTACATTCAATTTGGAACATAAATTCTCTCCTTGAACGTTAGTAACTAATCCTTTCTAAGTCCATAATCAGTAGATTTTTCTTATTTTCTGGCCTCCTTTGCTTGCTGCCACATAAATTGGTATTCAAGATCCTTCTCAACTTCTATTTTTATTTGTTCCAGAAACTTGAATTCAATCTGATTGTAGTATAATTCATAAACACCTTGCAACTTTATACTTAGTGCATCTACTACTCTATTTTCCTTACCTTCCACATGTTGCATATCAATGTCAAACTTGCTTACAAAAGAATTCCATCTTGCCCGGTGAGAATTAAAATTAGCTTGCCTAAAATAACTGGTTAAGCTTCTATGATCAGTTTTGAGTACAAATCTCTTTCCAAATAAGTAGTGCCTCCATACTTGGAGTGCATGCACTACCACTGTCAGCTCCAAATCATAAGTCAAATACCGTTGCTCATGCTCTTTTAACTTCCCTAATTCATAGGAAACTACTTTACCGTCTTGCGAGAAAATTTCCCCAACTCCTTCTTTACACGCATCCGTGCAAACTTCGAACTCTTTATTGGGATCAGCTACTCTTAACACTAGAGTTGTAGTCGATAAAAATTTTAACCTTTCAAAACTGTTTTTACTTTCCTTCATCCATTTAAATATTTTTCCCTTCCATTGTAAGGAGGTAATTTGGAAAGAAATATTTGAGAATCCTTCAATGAAATTTCGATAATAATCGGCCAAACCCATAAAGGATCGGATGTCTGCCACATTTTGGAGTACCCTCCATTCCATAATCGTCTTAATTTTCTCTAGTTCAACTCTGATTCCCTCAACATAGATAACGTGACCAAGGTACTAAATTTCTTCCTTGAATAAATAACACTTGTTGAACTTGGAATACAATTGATGCTTCCATAACATCTCCAACACTATCCTTAAGTGCTCTTCATGCTCTTCCACATTCTTGGAATAATTTAAGATGTCGTAAATAAATATCAACACAAAATTGTCCAGAAAAGGGTGAAATATACCATGCATCAGTCTCATAAATGTTGTTGGTTCATTAGTCAATCCAAATGGTAACACCACAAACTCGTAGTGCTTGTATCTGGTAGGGAAATCAGTTTTGTATGTCTTCGTCTTTTATCCAGATCAAATGGTGTCCCGACCTTAGGTCTGTCTTGGAAAATAGAGTACCTCCCTTCACGTGATCAAACATATCATCAATCCACGGTAGAGGGTATTTATTTTTTACAGTCAGCTTGTTGAGTTGTCAATAGTACATGCACATTCGCATGGTTCCATCCTTCTTCTTTACAAGTAGCACTCATGCTCCCCAAGGGGATACACATGGTCAGATATACCCTTTATCCAACATTTCTTCTGGTTGCATCTTCAGTTCGGTCAATTTTGGTATGCTCATTCGGTACACTGACCTTTAGATCGATGATGCTCTAGGCATTGACTCTATAGTAAAATCAATGTCCCTTCTATGTGGCAAACTCGGTACTTCCTTTGGAAACACATCCATAAAATCTTCTACTACTAGAATTTTTTCCATCATTAGAGTCTTTTCATTGGAATTAGTAAAACCCACTTGAATATTTGAGAGGTTGTAATAGGACGCGGCTGTAGGGGTTTCTTTATTCCTTGAATCTCCTTAAGAGTCGCATCTTGCATTCTATATTATATAACATTTTTCTTACAATCCACCAATGTCCAGTGATTTTCCAACCAATCCATGCCCAGTAGCATATCGTAGGATCCCAAGAGTCATATATTCAGATCCACAATTAGTTGTTGTTCACTAATTTCCAGTGTACAGTTTGGAATCTTTCCATAAACTTTTCTCTTTGCTATAGTGGCTAACTGTAACAGCCATGGATTCTTGAATTTATAACATTGTAACTTACATTTTTCTACTATTTTTGGATTTACATAACTTAAACTTGCACCTAGGTCAACCAAAATAGAAACAGTTTATGAAAGCAGCTTACCTTCCAACATTGTCATCGTTGGTTGGTAATCTTCCTCACAATCTTCCAATGCCATGTTAATTCTGGGTATATTTCTTGCTACATCTCCACTATAGAAGCTTCTTTTAAATTAACAACCACTTCGTTCCTCCCACGTTGTGGATAGTTCCTATAATAATGAGCTTCACCACACCCCCAGCACTGTAGAGGTGGTCCCTGATTTTTTCCTTGGTCTGGATTGCTGGAAGCCTCTGTTGGTTTATCTTCAGTAGGCCACTGGGTCCTTTGATGGTTTCTACCAAAATATTTACTTACAGAACTCCTTGCAGCATTCCTAACATTAGTGGTTCTACTTTTCTTGAAATTTGAGCTTCTTTTACGTTTTCTTCGATTTCTAGTTTTTACTCACCTCTCCTTTTGCCTTGGATTTCTAATAACATATTCTTGCCTTCCGAATTGCCTCATCCATGGTTCTTGGGTTCAACAACTCAATTAATTCCTTCATGTGAGTCGGAGGACTACTTAGGAACTGCTGAACTTTAGCATTTTTGTCCCTTAGATAAGGAACGCAACGGAGTAAGGATGTGAACTTGGTTATGTACTCATCCATCGTCAATTGACCCAATTTTAAATCGTGAAACTCTCTAGACGTTTCATCATATAAATTCTTAGTGAGGTACTTATCTTTAAAAAATTGTTGGAACGTATCCCAAGCCACATCTTGATTTTCTATGGTGCGGATATTCTTAACTTCCTCCCACGATAATGTGGCCTCCTCCCTCAACTAGTAGATGGCTAGTCTGGCTTTGGGATTGCCTCTATACTCGTAGACTTGAAAATATTTATTCATATTTATTAACCATGCTTCAGCCACCTCCTCTGCTTCTCCATGAAATGTGGGTGGTTTTATCTTCCGAAATTCACCTTGCAGTTTTACTTTCTATTTCTTAGTTTCTTGTTCTTCTTACACATTACGTGACTCAGACTCATTGAAATTTCTATTTGTATTGTTTCACTATGAGTGACTTCTTTCCATCCTGTCAGTGGTTTTGTCCCTTGCTGCTTGTCAATTTCCTTCTTGCATATCTCTATCAGGACTGGGTTGTAGCACACCCTGATTTTATTTTTCAGAAAGGCTCTTGAGTATCCTTTCTTGCTCTTGCATTAAGCATTCATTGTCAGTCCCGACCGGGACCATTTCTTCCTATAGCTTCTGCACTATGTTTAGCAGAATGCTAGTCTGGTGTTGTTGTTCCTCCAAAAGTATACTAGCTCATTGGTTTTGATCCACACTCAGCTAAATCCACATCTCAGGGTTCATTTGTGATCGTGGTTGGGGTAGAAGCTCCCCTATGTTCTGGGGTGGTTTTTGTGTTGACCCCCTTCTCATATCGTCTCCTGCTATGTTTTCTTAGTTGTGCACCATTTACACACAATTTGTTATATTAGGTGACCCATAGCATCCCAGCATGTGAACACTACTCTGATACCACTTGTAACATACTACTAAATACTCATAAATTTTTTTTAATTGCTTTGCTTTTACCTTCAATTATATTCAAATGTTACACTTGCGTGTAACTAGTTTTCACTTAGCACTTATACGAATTATAAACCACATGTTGTATATAGTTTTTTAGCACTTTGGGTTAAACTATATACAAATTAAAGTATTAAATCTAAGGTTTAACATCGTGTTCTCCACTTTCGAGGAGATTACCTGTCATCATATCTTACTTTTTTTAAATGGGATTTTCCATCCCCTTGGTTTATTAATTACCATGTACGTTGTATTCATGGCACCTATTATCATTTTAATTAATTTAATCCTATCACTTAGCTATGCCATTATTGTAAAATCTTGAAAATGATTTTCTTTATCGAAAAAGTTGCTCCAATCTAGAAAACTCACTTATAGTGGACACCTGTTTGCCTCTTCCACCATCCATTTGATCACGCCCAGAATCCAAATTTTGTAATGGTTTAGGGTTTTAACTCCTCCCAGTATTGACCATCCTAACCCTAACCGTTTCTTCTCCATTCGAGTGTTCCAGCACAGAGCTCTCTGAGAGAGTATTGCTACTTCTGCATCGAACCTTCATCAAGATTGTTCTTAATGTCAGTTTGGTTTCGCCTTCAATCCATTTGGTTAGTAAACCTACAGTTAGTGATGAAATTTTGGTATCTATTTACAGTGAAATAGTTTCTCTTAAATCAAACATGAGCACAATTTATGTTATTATGGTTTCTAATGTTTTCCAATCTACTCTGTATCCCATTCTCACTTTCATATAAGTTTTTTCATCATATTTTCTTTGGCCACAACGATGGTTCAAACCGTTCCTCTGGATGGAGTTTCTTAGCATCCAAGCTGTGCATAGGAAAATTCCACAGGTAAGATTCTCTTATTGCAGAGTCATTAGTTTTATTTTGTGTAACGTGCATTCCCAAAATGTCTGCAAATACATTGACCCATTATTTCTTGATGCTTTACTTGTATTTTAATCCTTCTGACTTCCGCAAACAGTTCTCATCGTTAAGGCTACCATATTATTGTTTAAACTCCTTCTTTATCATTTGGGTGGATGCATCTCCCCACTATTTTACATTCTTCCCTTTATTCATGCAGGTAAATTTCTTGGCCTAGCATTGTGGCAACGAACCTTCATTATGCTCGGATTTGGTCTTTCTTCTAAATTCCTAATACCTGCTCCATCAGGTACTCTTCTCCGCTAATGATTTTGTCATGGAATCCCAAATTTGCAAGAGGCTTGGCTCACTATGGAGTTTACCGCCTTGTTCTGGTTACTTTAGGTTTTAAATTTCATTCTACAGGCCTTACCCAAATTGGGCATATCGTAGGAAAATGTATGATCGTTATGGTTTTTTGAATCGCATTCACACATAATTTTAATTTTTTTCTTGGCTTATGCCCTCAACGTCTCATAGTTTTAACTATGGCATGTTAATGATTCTCTTACTCAATTACTCACTGTGTGAGGCACACTCAGTATGCGTCATGTTTATGGTGGAACAATTTGGTCCTAAGTCTTACTTTGTATAAACAATGTTAAATATTCTGTATCTATGGTGAACTAACTTGTTCCATATTTCTGTTGTGCGAAACTGAAATGAAGGTTTGGTTACTTCCAACGATTATTTATATTTTCTATTTTGCTTCTATCATTTTGGTCAACTAGAGGTTTTTCAATACTGTAATGTGTTACTTCCAAACTTTAGGAATGGAAAATAGAGAAGAACTCTAATTCTATGTTCGAATTAATCTTTAGTTCTTCCACTGGTATTACAAGTTCTTTCGTTGATACTGCATTACTTTTTCTATTCTCAAGAATAGAATACGGATTACTATATTCTACCATTTCAATTAGAGAGTTAGAATTACGACATATTGTTAATTTCTCCATACGGTGGTTTAGTATTCCTTCTAGTACTCTGTTGACAGATACACATTTTATAGTTTTAGGAACAGCTATCATTAATTTCAATTCTTTATTTTACATGTATCGTTTGCATGTCTCTATTACTTAACTATGTTCTCTGTACGAAGCCCTTGACAACATCTTGTTATCTAATGTTCAATATATACAAGTCTTTAGCCTACTCTATTATTAACTACAAAAACTTCTTTTCTGAGCTTTAACGTTCCATCATGTACTTTTCTTTCTGTTGTTAATAATAAAATGGCTGGACCATTCTGTCCGTGTTTATCATAGTTGTAGAGAACAACCAACACAAAGCCTTTGTCTCGAGGGCTCTATGTTAACAGTTCTCTGTCTTATAGTTGCTAGTAATGAATTAAGTCTTAAATTCATTTCGGTATCTTTTTTTTTTCTTATCACCACTCATACCCTATTTATCTCCTGTCCTGAGTATATTAACAGATTCTAATTGGTTGTCTTATTTATTTTAAAAGCATTCATAGAACTTTCTCGTTTCATAATAAAATACTGTAACATCTACGTATTATAACATACAAACTGATATTATCATACATAAATCAAACTCAGATTCCCAATGAAAGATAAAATTATTTGTCTTCCAAATAATAATTGATGTTGCCCTCCCTACCTCGAGAGAGGCAAGTATGTCCTCTTCTCTCCCTCGTGCTCCACTCCTATGCTATGTGGGCTGAAAAGGGTTCTGGAAGGGACCTCAGGACATCCCAGTCAAGTCCTCTATTCTAGAAAATCTCAAGATTCTGAGTAATTCCACTCATCACCACCAGCTCGGGAATTCTTCTCTTAATTTCCTTTTTCTAGTTACCGAAGAGAACCCCTCTTCCTTAGTGGGATATTCCTTTATCCTCAGATGATGGAGTAGCTTTTTGAACTGTTTATGTTCAACTACCTCTCAGTTCTTGGAATACTTTTACCATCAGCCTTTTACTTTTTTATGGAAATCACTTCCATAACTAATTTTATTTAATCAAAAATTAATTTATGTTCATAAAGTAATATTTCTCAAAAAAGAACAAATAAATGTCTTAGTGTCTTAACAAACATAACCATTAGTTGACACTTAAACCAACTGTCACATAATTGTTACTATCAAATAATAATAATAATAATAATAATAATAATAATAATAATAATTTATTTTTTAATTTTTATTGATAAATTATTATAAAAAATAATTATTTTTTAATCATTAATATTATTAATTATTTATTAAAGTAATTTCTAATAATAATTACTTAACATTATTTATTGTTAACCATAAATGATAAAAATTATTAAAAAAAAAACATATTTATATGTCTTTATAAAATATAATAAACTTATTATTGTTAATTAATTAATTAATTATTATTATTATTGATGAATAATTAATAATAAAAATAATACATTTAACATTATCTAATATCTAGTATGTTTATAGTTGTTTTTTAATTAAGTTAATTAATGTGGTTGTGTATGTGATGTGAATATTATTGATATGTCTATATTAGATTATCAATCATATTTGTTAATATAGTTTTGCTAGCATTATAGTTATATAATTATAATTTTAGAATTTTCTTGTTTTAAATAAAATTTTAATTATAATTTTAGAATTTTCTTGTTTTAAATAAATTTTTGTTAGAATTTTTTTTGAAAATTTAAATAATAAATTTTTAAGAGATTGAAAAAAACCATCTTAAATTGTTTAAAATTCAGTCTTTTTTATATACCATATAAAATACTTTTTGCGAAAATTAAGGTTTTTGTTTTGTGAGCCATTTTGAAATCTTTACTTTTAAGTTTTAGTTTTTTGAACTTCCATAATAACTATTATAAATCTTTAGCTTTTTCTTCGAATATTTACACTAATCATAAACTATTCATGTTCAAAATTACCAATTTTGTTTCATTATATTTCCCTACTTAACAATTCATTGTTCATGTTATGTGTAATTTTTATTTTTGGAAGTTTCAAAAAACTAAATTTTGTATATATTAATAATGCGTTTCATATTATTGATTTTTAAAATTTAAAATTATGTTTCATTAATTGTTATGATACATTTCAAAAAGCTACCACTAATAACCATGCAAAGGAAATAAATAGAAATCTATACAGATTCATAGATGAGAATTATCAGGAAAATGTAAAATTATAATTCAACTAGGGTTTTTAGAATTCTTGCAATTTTATTCCAGATAAATCATAGACAGGGAATTCAAATAATTGAATACACATTATCTGAAACACGGCACAATAAATGAATACCCATTATTCCCCGATCAGTCAATTCGTTAATTTCTATATTCAACTCACTAATTATCAGTATAATTATCCTTTTTTTTCTTCGACTTATTCCTTAAGTGTTACAAAGACTCCTTGCCTAACGAGTTATCCACTCAGAAGGGAGTAGCTTGCTGCCTCTGCTTGTATGTGGGCGCTTAGAAATGAAAGCCTTAATATCTCTACTATGAAAGATAAATGGGCAGGATTCATGGGGTTACCATGCCTTTTCATGGTTATATTAGAATGTTGTTATAACATTATAAACAAACCAATATATGAAAAATATTCGATTTTCAAAGTACTCAAGATAATTATCTTAATATCTCTACTTATTTCTTAAAGATATGAAAAGAGAAACTTCTAATTAAAATTTTTAAATTCTTGATACTTAATTTTTAATTCAAAATTAACTAATCACATGTCATAACTTATTAATCTATAATTTTCAACACCTAATATTGAAAATTTTTATTGTGTAATTTTAAACCTATTAATCTCATAATATCTAATATACTTTATTTCCAACGACTAATCCATTAATCCTAAACCACTTACTTACTTGTAAAAGCCATATCAAACACCTAATAGCATGTTTTCCTATTTGTGGATGGATTTTAGTTTATCATATAGAGTTACGACAGTATCTGTTATTGGATTATTATGATATGTGTGGAGAGAAGGACGAGTTCATGTTTTTATTAGTGCACAAATGTGTTAGAAATGCCTCTGGCTTATAGATATATTTATGATAAAAAATTTAACTAAAATTTTAGTAATTATATATATATATATATATATTCAATTTTTTAATTTAATCAATTTTTTCAAATCATTTATTCAAATTATATATAAATAAATGAATATAAATTTTATATTTAAAAAAAAAATGTAATTTCATATTATATTTCAAAAATTAATAAGATTCGTGAAATTTTTTACATATAAAATTATATATAAAATATAATTTTTTATATTTAAAAAAAAATGTAATTTAACATTTTTATAAATGATATTTCAAAAATTAGTAACATTGGTGAAAATTTTTACATAGCAATTTTTTCCCCAAGTTCGTATTACATTCAACTATGGTCAGCATATATAAGTTACTTGTACTAGAACATGTTTTAATTCTAAATGAAGTATATATTAGACATTCCATCTTGCTTAAGCTTTAGTGGGGAATGTGAAATTATGATAAATTCTTGCATATGTTTTCTTTTTCAATTCAAAAAAAATATTTTTTATTCTATATAAACAAGAATTTTACTTTTTATTAAAACCCAACATCATATTCTTTAATTTAAAAATTTAAGGTATTTGCTTAATGAATTGTCATTATTTTTGTTGGGCGTTTGTCTAAGTGCTATTATGCATTATGTTCAAATATACATGCATAAGGGACACCTATATACATTGCTATGATTATTAAGGATGACATCCATGAATGTGGGGGAGTGTCCTTCTCATTTACCTATGTAGCTTTTCTTAAGAAAGAAAACGCAGATTCTACTTAAACAAGGTTAAACAAGGGTTTGTTTGGATATAATTGTTGTGTTGTCAATTTATCAATTTTCCTTAGGTAATTTATATCATGTTGTTATGTGAACTATTCGAGAGCATGGTAAACTCTATAGTCACACAAGGTTGAAAAAACAAAATATAGTTATATATAAAACTAACATGTCCATAGTCTACACAACCTTAATCACTATAAAAGAAAAACAACAACTACAATAGTACAAAGCTCGTAGGTAACTAATTTTTCCTTTTGTTGAGAAATACTTAAGGAAGCTTATTAAGGTTTCTTTAATTTGATTTCTCTCTAATATGGAAATTTCTTCTGATTTATTATTACTTCTTCTTCTATTATTATGTTCTTATCATCAAGACAATTGTCGAAATAATGAAAATCATGAAGACAATAAAGGACACCAGAGATAGGTTGCAACTGAGGGAAAAAAACAAAAAATAAATTCTCTTCTTATAGAATAGATTTTAAAGGATACTTCTAATAACTAAGACTTCAAAAACAAATACTTCACCATATTAAGTTATCCATCAAAACATACCTTCTTCAGTATCAACAATATTACATCCTTCAAAGCAAGAGTTTCATCATTCAAACAATTTCTAGAGCCTTTTCGACTTGTGGAAACCCTAAAGACCATATGGATCTTGCATGTGTGAGTATGAACATAGTGTATACATCCCTCCTCCTTTGTTGGGGTTCCTTAATTTCTTCCAAGGCCCTCACATTTTTCCTACTCTTTGCAAATCAAACAAAGATATATGTGAGTGGTCTATATCTTAAGGTTGTTAAATTCCTTTCTTTATATAGTCTTCTCATAAGATAGAATGGGCCTTGTTACCGACCATGTTTTTGGTGATATACCTAGGAGAAAAAATTCTCCAAGATGGTCCTTAGTCGAAAGTCGGCAGCCTGTTATAGCCACGAACTAGCTCATTGTTTTTGAAATGGCACCACTAAGGGGACTTCTAATTTAATTTCCCATTAATTAAATTGGAAGAGAAATTGTAATTTCATCTCATGATGGCTTGTATTAGTTAACTAAGTAAGAATGATTGATTTAGCTTAACCAATCACTCCAACTAATAGGAGCATTGCAACTCTGCCCATACAATGCCTCAAATGGACTCATCCTCAATGAATCCTGATACACGTTGTTGTAAGAAAACTCTACCTGTAGAAGATACTCTTCCCACTTGCAATGTTGCGGCATCACATACATCCTCAACATATCCTCCAATATCCTGTTGACACTCTTAGTCTTTTTATATTTCTACGGATGATAAGCTGTGTTGAATGCTAACTCAACACCCATATCTGCAAAGAAATCCTTCCAAAACTTAGAAGTGAACTTTGCATCCCTGCCAAATATAATCTTCTTTAGAACACCATGCAATCTCACTATGTATCTAATAAATAGTTGTGCTATGGAGCAAAAAAACTGTAGGATTTTTGAGTTAATTGTAAAATACAGAAGATGTATTTATAATAATAATTTATTAATATAAAAATGTATATGTGATGATAAATGCTACAATGAGGCCCTGCTTATATACCTAGGCAGGTGGATTTTCATTACTGGGCATGTCTTTTAGACATGCCATTCGATTAACTTAATGACTATTTAACATAATCAATATTTGAATATTTAGTAATATTTATTTTTCTATTAGTTATGAATTATATTCATAACATAGCCCCTTCCTTCAAAAGCTTTGTCCTCAAAGCTATATTTGCTAATAATTCCTTCTTCTTGTGCTTTTCTTCACTTTGTTAGTTTTAAATAACGATATAAAAATTTATTATAAAATAAATTTATAATTGAATAAAATTAATTTATAATAACTTGATAAAGTTTTCTTTTTTCTTTTTTCCTTTTTTTTAAAAAATTTATAAAGTTATTTGGATTATTAAATTTATTTTGTTAGGTTAGTTGTATTTTTATTTTTTTTTGGGTTATGGATGTTCTGGTAAATGCCCATCCAATCATGTCTCTATATGGCATTAAAGTTCCTCATTATCAGTGGAAATTATGAGTGTCTCGTCATCAAATATTCTTACACCTTGGGTTCTCACGGTGTAAACGAAGGACTCATCAGGTTGAACAGTGGTCACGAAATCGGCGATGTGGTCCTTGCCATTCGTGAAAGAAATGGCGACTATCCATTCCGGGAGGTCAAGCTTGCTCCATCCTTTGCACAACTGCAACTTCTCTGAGACTCATATCACTTGTTTCTACTACTTTCTCTTCTCCACCAAGGCATTGTGGGACTCCCCATTCCCTCGTGGTTGATGCCACCAAAGCGTCGGGGAAAATCACAGAAATAAGCACCGCATAGTGGTACAGAGATACAATGGGGGTTCTCGGAGGTGCGAACAATAGTGGAATGAATGCATAACAGAGGTGTTGGTGCCACGTGGTCAAGATATTTTGATAAGTGGACGTGGTAGCATAAAACATCTCATACAACAACTTGAATTACAAAAGCAAGGGTCGGTGGTTGTGAGTGAGTACAACGTGGTCAGAAGAATGGGACGTGGTATCTGGTGATCGTAGCCTATGAAAGACAACGAAATGCATAGCAGAGGCAACATTAGGAGTTTACGATGGTTTTCGGCCAGTGGGATAATAAGCTTCCATCATGATTCCAGCTTTTGCTTCCATAGTTCTCATAACAACGATAATCAAACCTCTCAGATATTTGTTACGGGAATTGAAGCCCATGTTTCAATTTTATTCTTCCATTTTTTCCAAATAAACCAATTCGAATATACTAGAATCTCCCGCTTTCTGAAGTCTGGCTATAAAATTTTGTGGATAAAAGTCATCGTATTTGGTCACGAGTCTATATTTTGTGATGCAGACATGGAAATAATTGGACTTTTCCCAACCTTGTTGTTTTATCGTATGCTCTTTAGCACTCCCAAAGCAAGTAAGTATTTTGAGTGCAGGGCACCACTTCATAAATTCAGTTTTTGAATTACGCATAACACTTGTCGGAACCACTATACGATGTGGTCGCCAAATTCCTTTCTTACATGCAAGGTATGAAAAAAGTGCTAGCTTCATAATAGTCTTACCGAGGCCCATTTTCTCCATTAGGATTCCATTAAGGAGTTTCTCATACATAGTGACTAGCAAATATAAATGAATATCCTGATACTCACAAAGCCAGTATTTCAGAGGGAATGGAAACTTTGTGCAATATTTGGTCATAGAGAATTTATTTCCTATTGGTTGTGCTAAACGTGCAACATCATCTCCTTCATCAACAATTCTAAATTCACTGGTTTTTTCTTCTTCAACCGTTTTTTGTAACTCATTTGTTTCTAGTGGAGAAATCTCAACCTTGAAAACTGCATCCCCATATTTTTCTTCTTCCACTGAAGAATCATTTTCATATTCATCATAATATATTACATATTCATTTTCATCATAATGTGAATTTTACATAACCTCTTCTTCAAAACTTTCCATATTCATATCAGTTTCTTCATAAAAAACATTTCCTTCTTCTCTTTCTTCATATTTCCAATTGGATTCAGATTTTGAGTGGTTTTCTTCTTCTTTACGATCAATGTATTTTCCAACATCTCCCTCATTATTATGATATTGTTTATTTTCCTGTTTCTCAAGATAGTCCTCATCCACATTAGGACCAGTTTCATCTGGATCCTCATCTGGATACTCATCTTGATCTATATCATTCTCATCAAGATCTTTTGAATTCCGAATCGGCTAAATTGTTCTATTGACTATGTCCAATATTTGGGAATATTGGTTCTTGCGTCAGATTTATCTTGTCGGAAATGGCATTTAAATTCTCCATTGATTTGTTATAGTTGTCTGTGGACTTGCTATGGTTTTGCCAAATTTGTCTTTCTATCTGATTTGTCCTGTCTTGAAGTTTTTTGATGTCGTTGGAATGTCCTATAACCTAATCCTCATAATAAATTAATATTTTAGTGAATTCATCGGAATTATTTATCTTACTCTTAAGATCAATCAACCTTTTGTTGAAATCGGGCATTGAAATTGATGAAGAAATCGAGTGGCAGCGATTTCAAGGAACATTGAATGCGGCAAAAACATCGCTTGTAATAACTAACGGTACCCAGCAGCAGAAGAAGGCAGTCACAACACGAACTTGCTCCAATAACAAATGGAGAAACAAAACTGTAGCCTTGTTGAATTAATTATAAAATACACAAGAGGTACTTGTAACAATAATTTATTAATATAAAATGTATATGTGATGAGAATTGTTACAATGAGGCCCTAATTATATACCTAAGAAGGTGGCTTTTCATGATTGGGCATGTCTTTTAGACATGCCCTTCGCTTAACTTAATGACTATTTAACATAATCAATATTTGACTATTTAGTAATATTTATTTTTTCTATTAGTTATGAATTATATTCATAACATGCTGCATCACTCGCTGAGATTGCAGTATTCACTGGAATGAAATGTGCAACATTTTCAACTTGTCCACCAAAACCATGATGGAATCATGTTGTCTAACTATCCTGAGAAAACCTATAATGAAATCCATGGAAATGACCTCCCATTTCTACTCTGGAATCAAAATCGACTATAGAAATCCACCTGGATGTTTGCACTCTGCCTTAACCATCTGACAATCCAAACATATGACTACAAACTCCGCCACATCTTTCTTTAGATTTAGCCAATAGTAAAATCGCTTCAGTACAGTCAATGTTTTCTGGTAGCCTAGGTGACCCGAATATGGTTTTTCATGAAACTCCCTTAAGATAACCTTCTTGAACCCACTATTATCTGGAACATATATCATGTCTCTAAATCTAGCCAATACACATGTTGTGAGATGGTAATCCAAATCGTGTACACCTACACCTATACTGGTACTAGTACCTATACCAGTACCAATACCTGCACCTGCACCTATACTAGCACATGTACCTGTACTTGTACGAACATCTGTAACTACACCAAGCCCTGTACCTATAACAACACATGTACCTATACCTTTGCAAACACTTTTACCTATAACAAGCAATGTACCTATACTCTGCTGCAGCTTGTGCACAATCTCCATATACCTGTCATCAATCTGACCTGCTTGCAATATCCTATCTTGTAATTTTGTCACATATGATCTCATAGCTGCTATGTGATTTAATTATACCCACCTATTAAGGGAATATACGACCCTGTTATCCTTTCCCTTGTTGTAGCTGACCTCAAAATCAAACTCACCGATCGCGACCAACTATCTAGCCTGCCTAGCTTTCAAATTCGGCTGGTCAAACAAGTACCTCAACCTAATGTGATCTGTCATCAGTAAAAACCTCCTATCAAGAGGATATTGGCTACACATCTTGAGTGCATTTATGATATCTCCTAGCTCAATATCGTGTGTCATGTAACACCTCCAATTTCGACAAAAAAAAAAAATTCGTCTAATTAGAGCGCTATCTCTAACTTATTTTTATGGATAGAATATCATTTTTCATATTTTGACATATTTCTATCACTAAAAATTTAGTTCACTACACTATGTCACTGTTTACTCCTTTACTGGTTATGACAGTATTCAACCTGCCACTGTGTCAATTACAATTTCCCTTGAATATAGATTCCTCTCTCCTTACTAAATATGGAGCCGATATATTAACAAGCCTTCCCTTCTGCACTTATCAATATAATGTTCCTATTTAACTTTAGATGCTAAATTTTATAAAACCTATTCATTTTAAATGTCATCAACTAAATTTTTATGCAGTAGTCATTAAGTGAACATTCATTCAATTTCTCACAATAATAAATATATCATGATACCCTTTCAACATATATTGTTACATATATTTAACTATACTTATTCAACCCATATATGGTTTTACTCACCTACACAGGATTTGGATTATCATTTTCTTATTAATGTATCTACCAACTTTAGATTTCGATGTATGATAACAAATTTCCCAACATATTAATTTCTTTTATAGTGCGAAAATTACACAATTAACATATACCTTAATTACCAATTCACATTAATTTCGGCCACCATTTCTGAAAGGCTAAGCCACGTATCATTGTAGTTATGGATATTGATTTATTGTTTTGTACTCCAGTCATCACTCCAGAAGAGATGCATGTCATTTAGATGTGAAAGGCTACGAAATTTTACACGGAAGATCTCTCACCTGATTTTTTCAACTTTTGGGATTGATCCACCATGTGAGTTTGAATGGTTACCAATGCTCTTCAAATCTGCACATCACTTAGAACAACTCCCAAGTCGCTTCTTGTATTAATGTGAACGTTTTGGTTTTTAATGATATGTAAAACCAATTGCATCAACCCCTACACCAGATGTTTCTTGGGATCCCTTCACATTAGTTTTGACGTACCCATCTATCAGTCCTCGAACTCTACCCATCTATTCACGGGGAAACCCATCCCCTGCCCAATTTTGGACACATGGATGGTTCTGATTAATTTGAGATTAGGGTTTGAGATTCCCATAAAGACTACTCATTTGGGACTGTGACCCATTTTCACTCGTTGCTTTTTTTGGACGCATTCCCAATGGTGTTGGGTCACTGTTCAACTTCTCCATCTTATCTACTACACAACTTACAGTTATGAACGAATGAGCGATGCCACTGGTCGGAAGGAGAGATCAACTCTAACATGAAGAGGCTACCTCCCTAACTCTTTAAGGAAATATGTCTTTCCCAGAGTAGTCGTTGATCATTTTTTCTTCTGATTTTTTTTTTTAGATTATTCCATTGTTAGTGAATATGATTTTATTTTTACATTGAATCCCTTTCTATTTTTGCCCAGAACATATTGAGTAAACTCGTTTGTTCATGGAATGAGATTCGGGTAAGTAAATTATTTAAATTGTTTTTGTTTACAGTCTATCTTCAGAGTTGATGATTCCTTCCATATTTCACGAGTTTTGGAAAATGAATGAACTGTATCACGCCAATATAGCGATGGAAAAATATTGAATGTATTAGGTAATACTGTTTTTCTCTTCAACTTGTCATCTTTATAATCATAGAAATATTCTTAGCACACAGAATTTCGTCTTTAGGTTTATCCATGTAGTTTTTATTTCAATATTTAGATATGTTTTTAGGAATTCTTAATGTAGTTACTATTCAAGGAAAATTTCCTACCTGTGTTAATTTACAATATGGAAATGTCATTTTTCCATTAACCTTGTATCTCATTATCACATCATACTGCTAATTTTGTATGAGATTTTTTGTCTTTCAACATATTCTTACAACATCTCTTTGCATGCAGAGGAATATTTGATCGTCTCCTGTTGCCCTTTGTTTTTAGTACGATGGTCATCATGCTTCCAGTAATTCCATCTTTCTCACTTTCGGTATACAAGGATTCCTATTTCAAGGATTTTCTTCTCGTGTTTTTTTTTTTCCCACTCTTAAAGTTTCTGGAACAATTTCCCCATCTTGGTATCTTAATTTCTCCTTTAACTTCGTGGTATTATTGGTAGAATTTCCTTGCTATTTTTCTTGTATCAATTTTGGTTTTCTCTTCTGCCGAGATTCAAGGTGTATAGTATTATTTACTGTTTGGGCTTAGATTTTCTTATCTGTTGTTCTTCAGGAAATTATTAGGTTTTTTTTCTTTCATTTTATATGCTTTCTTAAGGGTACATACCTTAGTGTATCATTTCTCTCTTCTGTTGAAATGTTAAAAAGATTTCATCACCCCACTCTGTGTGAATGACAATTATTCTAGTCTGCTTTACATGTGAAACTAGTTAATTATCCTAACCTACGTCTCGGTCATATAAAGCTTAGTAATAGTTACTCCAAATTTTAAATACAATGCAGGTACTAATATTATTTCTTTTCTGGGTGTTGATATATCCTGGAAATGAAATTTATAAGGTAATTAGTCCACTACTTTTTTATTTAATCTCTTCTTCGTTGATATGTATTTTATCTCGATTATTATATCTCCGACCTAACTTATGATTCTCTTCCTTGTATGTATGATTGTAAGTCACCTGCTTTTGATATTGGTGTACATCCACTGTAATTTATTTTCCTCTTCGTAATACATAGACTATGTCTGTTACACAGGTTGGTCTAGATACTCATTGGTTTATTCATATTCCATCTCTGCATATGTATTTCCCCAAGATTTTATTAAGGTTTTCATAAAAGAACAACATGTCCTCTATGTAGGATTTTTTTGCAACCAGTTCTCGTTTAAATGTATAATTCTACAGATTGACTCATTTATAAATATGTACTATACAGACTAAACCTTTAAAATTAGTTTTCGCTTTACCATATAAACTTTTACTTTTCAAATGAATTATTATTAGGACTTTAAAATATTACTTTCATTTCAGCTTCATCTCATTTCCAGATTTCATGTAAATTTGTGTGTAAACTATAAATCATTTCTTTCCTATTTAGCAGTCAATAAAAATTATTCTGAATTGTATTACAGTATGAAGCCTTTTCTTTATTACTCTATACATTCTTGTATAATTGTTTTGTTTTATACTGTATATACTCTTTCATTTAAATCAAAAGGTTATTTGAAATCAACTTAATATGATCTTTCCAGAAATGATTTCATTTTTAGATCTAGTATAAGAATACATTCTAAATATATGCATGTATTTTTTTTTTTTGTCTAGTGAGCTCTATTTCATGCTTTTTATTTCTCAATTTACCACGCAGTACATAACTTATTTAACTATACAGTATAGAAATTTTATTAACTGTATTGTTCATTCATATGTCATTAATGTCTATTTATTTCTGCTCAGAATTTGTTTCATCATATGATGTACAGTTTAGTAGCATAACACTAGAACTTATTGGTTAATGAAATACAAATTTTTCTGTAGTTTACCTAACCTCATATCTAAGCCTTATTTTGGGTTTCGACCTTCTGAGAGTTGGTTCTCTACATAATTTTGTCTTTACAACAAAACAGAAGAGACTATTTTATTATAGTCAATTATGTTCAATGTATAGATTTCCAAATTCCTCTTAATACCACAACATAGACACCTATACATATTCAAAATTTAATACAGATCTATACTATTTTACTTTCTCAGTAACTCATAACAGAAGTAAAGTATAATTTAAAATGAATCAAATTAACTGTGCATACCACATAAGGTAGACTACGTTCCACCCAACCTTAGGGCTCTATCTCTATAGCTAACCCCCGAGCATATATCATTTTCTCCAGCAATAAAAAACCTTTTTTCTATCCTGAACTAGCTTATTTAAGATTGTTTTCTCGTCAATTTGTTTCCCTTAACTGCATCGAGTTAATTTAGGATGTTTCTGTCATATGTGCCTAGGCTTTCCCCTTGTTTCTTCCACAAAGGTACTTTAAAGCTAGATTTTCTTCTTTCTAGCTTTATTATACCTCTTCCCAGTAATTTCCTCTTTACTGGGGCAAATTTTTAGATTTTTATCTCCAATCTAAATTTAGTATTTAATTTATTTCTTCAAAGGATTTTTGGAAGACTCAGAAAGTCTTATAACCTTATCCATCCTCATGGATTTGGCTTTCACATCTCTAATCATAATCTTGTCTTTGCACATTAATTTCCATTTTATTTTATTAACTTGAAATAATAAAATAAATCCACACAATTGTTTTCAATTGGGGTCCACTGTACCCTTTTGGACTTGTTCAAATGTCTAATAAAAGCATAGACAACTAGGGATATTACATATTCCTCCTCTAAATACAAAACATCGTCCTCAGTGTTGTAAAGACAAAAATTAAAATTCACAGTTCAAAAAGTGATGGGTGTTTGTCCTTCATATCTTCCTCTCTCCCCCAAGTGGCCTCTTCAGCTGCAAAGTGCCTCCACTGCAGTTTCACCCTGGCCACTGTCCTGTTTTGGAGCTCATTTCCTTCCTGTGACAAGATTTGAAGTGGCTCTAGAAGGAATTCCCCTTCTGGTTCCACCTGTATCACATTCCAATGAATAACATGAGTAGGATCATGCACATACTTTTTTAATAATGAAACATGCAATACATCACGAGCCTTAACGTGACTAGGTAAATCCAGCTTATATGCAACTGGTCCAACTCTTTCCAGTACTTCAAAAGGTCCACAGTAGCGCAGTGCTAGCTTTGCATAGCTACCAGTGTGCAAAGTACTATTTTTGGGCTTAATCCTTAGGTACACATGATAACCCACATTGAATTCTCTATGAATTATCTTTTTATCTGCATAACGTTTCTGCCTTTCTTGTGATGTTTTGATATTTTGCTGAATTTTCCTTACATTTCTTTCCATTTCCTACAAAGAATCCAGTCCAAGTATTAACTTATCGTCTGGTTGACTCCAACTTAGAGGTGTATGGAACTTTATTCCATAGAGTGCTTCAAAAGGACTCATATTTATTGAAGCTTGGTAGCTATTGTTGTAGGAAAAATATGCTAATTGTAAAAAGTCCTCCCACTTTATTGGTCTGTCCATAACATACATTGTTAACATGTCATCTAAAATCTAGTTTGTTCTTTTAGTTTGGCCATTAGTTTGGGGATGGTAGGCAATACTGAATTTAATTTGGTACCCATTCCCCCAAACAGACTCCTCCAAAAAGCTGCATTAAACTTTTCATCTCTATCTGATATGATCATTTTAGGAATACCATGTAATTTTACAATCTATTTCATAAATACATTAGCTACTTGAGCTGTGCCAAAGGTATATTGTACTGGTATAAAGTGTGCAACCTTGGTCAAAGTATCAACTACTACCATGATAGAGTCATCTTGATATCTAGTCCTTGGTAAACTAGTAATAAAATCCATGGAAATAGTCTCCCATTTCCATTCTGGAATGGGTAAGGGGTTCAGAAATTTAGCTAGATGCTGATGTTCAACCTTCCCTTGTTGACATTTTATACATCTAGCCAAGTAATTTTCCACATCCTTTTTCATACCAGGCTAGAACAGTTTCTTTCTTGAAGCTGAAATTAATTTTTGGTACCCTAGATGTCCCGCATAGGGTCTCTTATGGTAATCATCTAGAATTTCTCTTTTTAAGGAGTCCATATTAGGAATGTATAATATATCTTTATAAAAAACGAATCCCCTCTGGTTTTTTGTATACCCTTTCATCTCCTTTCTCAGAATTTGTGCCTCGAGTTTTTCATAGTTTTGGTCTAGTCTCATCACTTCCTATATCAGTCCTTCAATATCAAAGTTGGAATTACTTCCAACATTACTCATACTTTGCCAAGAATTTCTACTTAATGCATCTGCAATCTTATTTTCCTTCCCTTTAATATGTTTGATCTCCATGACAAACTCACTAATGAAGGACAACCATCTAGCTTGTCTAGAATTCAAATCAGGTTGTGTGAAGAAATACTTTAAACTAATGAGATATGTCATCAATATAAACTTTTTCCCTAAAAGGTAATGTCTCCACAACTTCAAAGCATGTATTACAACAAGTAGTTCTAAATAATATATATTATAATTATGTTAATGTTTCTTGAGTTTCCTTGATTCATAGGTTATGAATAAGTTTTCTTATAGTAGTGATCCTCCTAATTTCTCTCCACAAGCATTTGTGCATACTACAAATTCTTGATCTGGATCAACAACATTTAAAATAGGTGCTATTGTAAGATTAATTTTTAACTGATCAAAGCTATTTTGACATTTTTTAGTTGATTCAAACTTAATTCATTTTCTCTGTAGAGATGTAATAGGGTAGGCTAAGGCTAAAAATGTGTCTACAAATCTCTTATAACATCCTGCAATTCCCATGAAGGATCTTACAGAAGACACATAAGTAGGCACAGGCCACTCCTTTATCACTTGTACCTTTTTTGGGTCTACTGCTAATCCCTTCTTTGAAATTATATGACCCAAGTACTGAATTTTATCTTTGAAAAAATCACATTTGCTAAACATAGCATGCAACTTGTTTTCTCTGAGTGTTTGCAAAACAATTTAAGATGTTATTTATGCTCAGATTCATTCTTAGAACAAATTATAATGTTATCATTAAGTACTAATAAAAATTTGTCCGAGTACTTATTTAAGACATTGTTCATTAAGAACATAAAAGTAGCAGCTGCATTAGTCAACCCAAAAGGTAGGACCACAAACTCATAGTGTCCATATTTGGTTCTAAATGCAATTTTAGTTATGTCTTCATCTTTAATCCTTAGTTGATGGTAGTCTGTCCTTAAATCAATTTTTGAAAAGATTATGGTTCCTCTAACTTGGTCAAAAACATCATCTATCCTAGGTAAATGATATCTATTCTTAATTTTCAGTTTATTCAATTGACGATAACCATGTAAATTCTGAAAGCACGTATTTTGTTTTCACGAATAGTACCTATGCTCCCCATGGGGATACACTTGGTCATATGTAACCTCTATCTAGCAACTCTTGTAGTTTCATTTTCAACTCCATCAGTTACGGGGTACTCATTCAGTATGGGGCTGTAGAAACTGGTGTTGCTCCTGCTACTAGGTCAATTGAGAAGTCAATTTCCCTTTTAGGGGGTAGATGAGGAATCTCATCCGGACACACATCCTTAAACTCTCGGATGTCTGGCAATTTTTTTAAAAGATCATCTTCAATTTGTTGTCCCAGTTCTTCTACATGCATAGAATACACTTGGGAACCTTTTCTTGCAATTCTTTTCAATTGAAGTGTTGAAATTTGTCTCACAGATATGGGTTTGGGTTTTCATTTCACTATCATAGATTTTCCCTCACTATTTATGTAGTGTATGGTTTTGTCTAAACAATTCAATATGGCTTTCTATTTTTCTAACCAGTCCATTCCCACTAACACATCATAGGATCCTAAAGGTAGAATATTTAAATTTAATTCAGTTTTGTACCCATTCAGATTTATAAGTGTCTGGGGTAGTTTATGAGTCACTTTCATTATTGTACCAGTAGCTAACTGAACTTCCCATGACTGCTGAAATTTATCTGACTTTAAATTGTATCTTTATACCACTTGAGGAATCATATAACTTAAATATGCACTTGGATATATTAAAACAAAAATAGGTTGTTCGGAAATTTTACCTTCAACTTCGACCATAGTGGACTCGTGTTCAACTTCACGATCTTCCAGGGAAGCACTAATTTTGGGGATGTTTCTTGCCACATCATTTATAGTAGTTTCTTCTCTCAGTACTTGTATGGTCTTAATGTTTCTATGTGGACAGTGTCTAAACAAGTGAGGTTCTCCACAACCCCAGCACTTTAGAGTTTCTCTCATTTTAATAGTTCCTTATCTCTTATTATTTCCATTAATCTGTTTGGACCTTGTTTATGATTGAGCTAGGTGATTTTCTCCAATTTTAGTGAACTTCTTCCTTTGGTGGTTTCTCCCAAAGTTATTTAAGTAAGCTGGTTTTTTTCTTTTCCCAGTAGAGTCACCTTTATCTTTGTTCTGCTAATTCTTTTCTTGTTCATTTATGCCTTTGAACTAATGGTAACACCTTCTTGCTTTGCGCACCACTTCATCCATGGTCTTGGGATTATCAAATTCTATCTTATCCTTGTATATAATAGGTAGGCAGTTTAAGAAACATTGTACCTCTTCCTTCTCCTCCCTTAGATACGGTACATAGCGAAGCAGGTTGGTGAATTTGGTTACAAACTCATCAATGGTAAGTTGTCCCAACCTAATTTCATGAAACTCTTTTGCCTTATCAACGTAATAGAGTTCATTTAGATATCTATATTTGAATTTGATCTAGAAATCCTCCGAAGTGACAGTTTTCTCATAAATGACATGAACCATCTTGGTTTCTTCCCACCAGAAGGTAGCTTTCCCTTGTAATTTATAGATAGTCGACCTCGGTCTCAAGTTAATTTCATATTCATAAACCTAAAAGCACTTTATCATGTTCATAATCCAAGCTTATACATCTTCCTCCTTCTCTCCATCATAGGAGGGAGGCTTGATTTTTCGGAATTCACACTGTAATTCCTTGTTCCTCCTAGACTGATGTCCAGATGCATCATATTCCTTAGACTCTTCTGGGTGATTTACAGTTCCCTTTCTCTTTTTTCCAGAACCTTTACCTTCGTGACTATTCTAGGAGGTCAATTCTCTTATTAACCTGTCTTTCTCTTCTCTAGCTAAAGTTATCCTTTCATTTTGGTTTTTCAGTTGTATAATTTCTCTTTGCATTCAATGCAGCATAGCCATCAATGGAGAATTTGGATATGCTAGATATTCTCCACCACCCAGATATACATACATCTCATCCCCTTCACTCATGGTTTACAACTGTATGCTTTAGCACTGTTTCACTCTACATGAAATTAAAAATTAGTGAAAATTAAATTTAACGAAAATTTACAGCAACAAAAATTCTTTTGTGTGAGCACACATTATTGCCCAGTGTTTTAACATGGGCTCTAATACCATTTGTAACACCTTCACTTTTGTCCAAAAAAAAAAAATCGTCTAATTATAGCGCTATCTATAACTTATTTTTATGGATAGCATATCATTCGTCATATTCTGACGTATTTCTGTCACTAACAATTTAGTTCACTACACTATGTCACTGTTTACTCCTCTACTGTTTATGACAGTATTCAACCTGCCAGTGTGTCAATTACAATTTCCCTTTAATATAGATTTCTCTCTCCTTACTAAATATGGAATTGATATATTAACAAGCCTTCCCTTCCTCACTTATGAATATAATGTTCCTATTTAACTTTAGACACTAATTGTTCTTAAACCTATTCATTTTACATGTCATCAACTAATTTTTTATGCAGTAGTCATTATTTGAACATACATTCACTTTCTCACAATAATAAAGATATTACGACACCCTTTCAACATATATTGTCACATATATTTAACTATACTTATTCAACCCATATATGTTTTTACTCACCTACACAAGATTCATATTATAATTTGCTTATTAATGTATCCGCCAACTTTAGATTTTGATTTATGATAACGAATTTCCCAACATATTAATTTATTTTATAGTGCAACACTTACACAATTCACATATACCTTAATTCCCAATTCGCATTAATTTCGACCACCATTACTCAAAGGCTAAGCCACATATCATTGTAGTTATGAACATTGATTTATTGTTTTGTACTCCAGCCATAACTCCATAAGAGATGCATGTCATTTAGATGTGAAAGGTTACAAAAATTTACATGGAATATCTCTCACCTAATTTTCTTGACTTGTGGTATTTATCTAGCGTGTCAGTTTGAATGGTTACCAATTCTCTTGCAAATCTGCACGTCACTTAGAAAAACTCCCAAGTCACTTCTCGTATTTATGTGAATGGTTATGGGTTTTAATGATATGCAAACCAAGTTACATCTACCTCTGCACCCGATGTTTCTTCCGATCCCTTCACATTAATTTTGATGTACCCATATATCTGTCCTCGAACTCTGCCCATATATCTGCGGGAAAACCCATCCCCTGCTCGATTTTGGACACATGGATGGTTCTGATTAATTTGAGTTTAGGGTTTGAGATTCCCATAAATACTACCCGTTTAGGACTGTCACCCATTTTCACTCGTCATTTTTGTTGGACGCATTCCCGACTGCGTCGGGTCACTGCTCAACTTCTTTGCCTTATCTTCTGCACAAGTTACAATTATGGAAGAATGAGCGATGCCACCGGTCGGAAGGAGAGCTCAGTGGTAACACGCAGAGGCTACCTCCCTAAATCTTTCAGGAAATACTTATTTTCCATAGTATTCGTTGTTCATTTTGTATTCTCATTTTTTTTTGAGATTATTCCATTGTTAGTGAATATGCTTTTATTTTTACACTGACTCCCTTTCTTTCTTTGCCCAGAATGTACTGAGTAAACGCATTTGTTCATGGAACAAGATTTGGGTAAGTAAATTATTTAAATTGTTTTTTCTTACAGTCTATCTTCAGAATTGATGATTCCTTCCATATTTCACGAGTTTTGGAAAACGAATCAACTGTATCATGCCAATATAGTGATGGAAAAAGATTGAATGTATTAGGTAATATTGTTTCTCTCTGAAACTTGGCATTTTTATAATGATAGACATATTCTTAGCTCACAAAATTTGGTTTTTAGGTTTATCCATGTAGTTTCTATTGCAATATATGGATATGTTTTTAGGAATACTTAATGTAGGCACTATTCAAGGAAAATTTTCTACCTACGTTAATTTACAATATGGAAATGTCATTTTTCCATTTACATTATATCTCATTATTGCATCATACTGCTAATTTTTTATGAGATTTTTCGTCTATCAACATATTCTTACAACATCTCTTTGCACACAGAGGAATATTTTTCTGCCTCTTGTTTCCCTCTGGTTTTAGCGTGATGATCATCATGCTTCTATTAAGTCCATCTTTCTCACTTTTGGTATACAGGGATTCCTATTTCAAGGATTTATTTCTCGTGTTTTTTTTCCCACTTTTAAAGTTTCTAGAACAGTTTCCCCATCTGAGTAACTTAATTTCTTCTTTAACTTCTTTGTATTATTGGTAGAATTTCCTTGCTATTTTTCTTGTACCAATTTTTCATTTTCTCTTCCACAGATATTCTCGTTGTATAATCTTATTTACTATTTGGGTTTAGATTTTCTTATCTATTATTCTTCAGACAATTCTTAGTTTTTTTTTTCGATTTATATGCTTGCTTAAGGGTACATACCTTAGTGCATCGTTTCTCTTTTCTGTTGAAGAGTTAAAAATACTTCAACACCCCACTATGTTTGAATGAAAATTATTCTAGTGTGCTTTACATGTGAAACTAGTTAATTATCCTAACCTATGTCTCAGTCATACAAAGATTAGTAATAGTTACTCCAAATTATACATATAATGCGAGTACTAATATTATTTCTTTTTTGGGTGAAAATACATCCGGGAAATGAAATTTTTAGGGTAATTAGTCCACTACTTTTACATTTAATTTATGCTTGGTTTATATGTAATTTATCTCGATTACTATATCACCTAACTTCCGATTCTCTTCCTTGTAGGTATGACTGTAAGTCACCTGCTTTTGAGATTGGTGTACGTCCATGGCACTTTATTTTCCTGTTCGTAATACATGGGTGTTCGAAATAATCGTGGGTTTATTCATATGCCATCTCTTCATACGTCTTTCCCCAAGAGTTTATTAAGGTTTTCATAAAATAACAGAGTGTCCTCTATGTAGGATTTTTTTGCAACCAGTTCTGGTTTAACTTTATAATTCTATGGATTGACTCATTTATAAAGATGTACTATACATACTAAACCTTTAAAATTAGTTCTTTCTTTACTATATAAACTCTTTATTTCCAAACAAAGTATTACTGGAACTTCAATATATTACTTTCATTTAAGCTTCATATCATTTCCATATTTCATGTAAAGTTGTATGTAAACTAGAAATCATTTCTTTCCTATTTAGCAGCCAATAAAAATCTTCAGAATTGTACTACAGTATGTAGCATTTTCTTGACTATTCTATACATTCATGTATAATTGTTTTGTTGTATACTCTATATACTCTTTCATTTAAATCAAAAGGTTATTAGAAATCCACCTAATATGCTCTTTCCAGATATGATTTCATTTTCAGCTCTAGTATAAGAATACATTCTAAATATATGCATGTATTTATTTTTTTGTCTAGTGAGCTCTATTTCATGCTTTTTATTTCTCAATTTACCATGAAGTACAAAGCTTATTTAACTATACAGTATAGATATTTTATTAACTATACTGTTCATTCATATGTCATTCATGTATATTTATTTCTACTTAGAAAGTGTTTCATCATATGATGTACAGTTTAGTAACATAACACTAGAATAGATTGGTTAATGAAATACAAGTTTTTCTGTAGTTTACCTAAACTTAGATCTAAGTCTTATTCTGGGTTCATACCTTCTGAGAGTTGGTTCTCTACAGAATTTTATCCGTACAATAAAAAAAGACACACTATTTTATTATAGTCAATTATGTTCAATGTACATACTTTCCAAATTTACTTCCAAATTCATCATAATACCACAGCATAGACACTTATACATATTCAGAATTTAATACAAATCTATACTATTTTACTTTCTCAATAACTCATAACAGAATTAAAGTATAATTTAAAATGAATCAAATTAATTGTACATACCACTTAAGGTAGACTAGGTTCCACCCAACCTTGGAACTCTATCTTCACAGCTCACACCCGAGCAGAGATCCTTTTCTCCAGCAATAGAAAACCCTTTTTCTATCATGAATCAACTTATTTAAGATTTCTTTCCCCTCAACATGTTTCCCTTAACTACGTCGATTTAATTCAGGATGTTGCTTTCCTATGTGCCTGTGCTTTCCCTTTGTTTCTTCCACAAAGGAAATTTAAAGCTAGTTTTTCTGCTTTCTAGCTTTATTCTTCCTCTTCCCATTAATTTCATCTTTACTGGGGAAAATTTTTAGATTTTTATCTCCAATCTAAATTTAGCATTTAATTTATTTATTCCAAGGATTTTTGGAAGACTGGGAAAGTCTTATAACCTTATCCATCCTCATGGATTTTGATTTTAGATCTATAATCATAACCTAGTCTTTGCACATTAATTTTCATTTTATTTTATTAACTTGGAATAATAAAATAAATTCACACAATTGTTTTCCATTGGGGTTTGTTGTACCCTTTTTGACTTGTTCAAATGTCTAATAAAATCATAGAAAACTGGGGATATTACATGTTAGGTAGTTCTTCTCATGTTTGTTTTGTTTTACTGACTCATAGCATACCACCTATCCATCCTACATGAGGACTCCGCCAAGTCCTCTCTTGAAAGCATCTATACACATTACAAACTCCTTATCTAGATTTGCAATTTTTAGCATTGTATAATGTGTCAACCACTGCTTAAGTTTCTCAAAACTAACCTTGCACTCCTCTGTGCAATCAAAATTCTTACCTTCCCTATTCAATGATGTAACAGGATAATAAATCTATGAGAAGTTCCTGATGAGCCTCCTATAATAACCTACAGATTCCATGAATGATCTCACCTCATCTACATTATTAGGAGCTACCCACTCAATGATGGCCCTTATCTTTTCTGGATCAAATTCAATTCTCTCCTTGGAGACATCATGTCCCAAGTAGTGTACCTCCGTTTGAAAGAAATTGTATTTTCTAAGCTTAGCATACAATTGATACTCTCTCAACAACCTCAATACCGTTGCGAAATTATCAGCATGCTCTTCCTCATTTTTAGAATACACCACTATTTCATCAATAAACACAATGAAAAGCTTCTCCAAATAAGGACACCACACATTTTTCATAATACAAATAAATGCAGTTGCAACATTAGTCAAACCGAATGGAACTACAAAAAAGTCATAATTCCCGTACGCTGTCGTGAGTGAAATCTTGTAGACGTCCTTCTCTTTTATGTATACCTGATGATTGCTCGATCTCAAGTCAATATTAGAGAACACTAGTGATCCCTTCAGCGAATTGAATAAATCATCAATCCTCAATAATGACTACCTATTCTTCATGGTCACCTTGTTCAGCTACCTTTAGTCAATGCAAAATATAAGAATGCCATGTTTCTTCTTCACGAACAACACCAGTGCACCCCATGAATATACATTTAGTCTAATATACCCCTATTCAAGCATTTCTTTCAAATTTAACTTTAACTCTACCAACTCGGGTGTGCTCATCCTGTAAGTTTCCTTTGATGCTGGAGTTTCCCCGCCCATCAACTCAATAGAAAAGTCTACTTCCCTATGCGGTGGAAACTCTGAAATATCCATTGGAAACACATGCTGAAACTCTTTTAAAATTAGATTCCTGTTTAGCACATATAAATCCTCATCTTCCTTACCTTTTTCACTAGAGGTATGAGATTCAAATAGTACACACCCTTTCTGACGACTGCGCTTGGCTTGCATGGCTATCACCATCCTAGCTGATGTGGCTTTCTTCTTTACCTGCAAGACTCTTGGTTCACCATTGTCATCCAAGCACTCAATAGCATTTTTATAGAAATCTAACTTGGCCATGTAAAGATATAACAAATCCATACCGAATAACATATTGTATGAACCCAATGGAAATATGTCCAAGTGCATTTTTTTAGGCATACCATTTAACTCAAATGCACATGCTCTTACCCAATGGTGAACTATTTTCTTCATACCTATACCCATATATACTAACCAATATTAAGCATGCATTTCCTTACTCAAACCACACTTATCCACTGGGTAAAGATTAATATAACTATAGTTATATCCAGGGTCAATCAAAATACAAAACATTTGATCAAAAATATTACCATCCATCTTAATCATAGAAGTGTGATGATCTTCCTGCATGCTATCCACAACTCCATAAATCCGAGGAATGATATGCCCAACATCTCCCACTGTATTTGACTCATGCACACTATATATTTTTGGCCTACCACCCTAATATTGGGGACAATACCTCCTATAATTATCTCCTCCACAAGTCCAACGCCTCATTGGATCCCTATTCTCATTCTTATTATGTTCCTTTGACCAAAATCCTTGTCCTATGCCAGATGTATTGAATTTCTTAGGTGGGGAAACATTCTCCTTATTACCTATATCTTGAGGCCTTTCTCGCTTCTTGTCCCATTTTCCTTTGTTATTTACATTACTTTTCCAATTCGGCTTGGTTTTTGGATCCACGCTTTGAATTTTCATAACAATGTTTTAGTTTATGAATGGCCTCCTCTAATGATATAGTCTCATCGAACTCAATCCTATATCGGAATGCAATCAGAAACCCACTAATAAATCTTTCAATATTAGCCCTCTCCTCCTTGAGGTAAGGCACATATCTCAATAAATCCAAGAACTTGCTAGTATACTCCTCATCTATCATGGAACCCAACTTCAACTCATAAAAATCCTTTTCCCTGCCATCATAGTATCTCTGATAGATAATTCTTCTCGAATAGGCTTTCGAACTCACTCCAATTCAAATCCTGCTTAAAAATATCTTTGGTGTTCTGCACATATTCCCTCCAAATGTATACTCTACCTCTAAGGTTGAATGTAGCTATCCTAGCTTTCATATTTTATGAGTAATCATGTAATCTAAAAAAATTCTCCATTCCAAGCAACCATGCCTCTTCATCCTGTTGTTTCTTCACCTCTCCATCAAATCTAGGTGGTTTTTCCTTTTTAAACTCATCCAAAAAATAGCCCCTCTTACTCCTTCTGTAAGGATGATAATGATGATGATCATGATGCCTCCTAGACCCATAACTAGAATGATACCTATGTCTCTCACCTATCATATCCGTAGTGTCTAACAATATACCATATTTAACTGTGTCATCCCTATCTGATCTATAACCACCTGTATACCTGCTACCATTTTCTTCATTCATCCCATCCTGAGTGGCAAACATTGAAGGATGGCTGCATTAACCTCTGCATGCTTTTCCTGTGCCTGTATAAGTTTGTCATTATCTTCCTTACAACTCTTTATTTCTTCCTTTAGACCTCTCAATGTATTCACGAAATCAAATGAATGTCCAACACCATACTTCTCATATGACTCATATGGATAATCTCTCTAGTCTACCATTATACTATTCATCTTTGATTTCTTCATGTAATGTACACTATGTCAGCTAAACCAAATCATAAATAAACCAACGTAGCTTACTGTAATTTGGGGAGGATAAATACCTCAAGGTCAACCAATCAATGAAATACATGTATATACATAATCATATGAGCATATAAACTTGTAGCATATGGTATATTAGTGCATAAAAATCACTCTAGTTAGAGTCCAATCATAGATAAATAACCATACCAAGTACACAAGATCACCTAATCCATAACCATACCAATGAAACTTGACCACACACCATCACAAGCATGGACCATACACAAGAATAAGTGACATGTAACCAATCATGAATGACTAATGCATGTCCAACATATCACAACACACAAACAACCATACATGGAAACTACACAAGAAGGAAGAATATGTGACCTGACATGCACTAGCAATCCATATACAACATGGAACAATCATTACATACATTAAAAAAATGTAGGAGATGATAAATAACATTAAAAAAAGGGTACAAACTCCTATCCATGATAGAAATATCATCAAACATGTCACAAAAATTGAATCTATAGGTGCAAACAAAAGCTTTAAAATTGGGTGTCTCTTACTTATCTGAGAATCGCTAAGAAGCATTTCTCCCCTACATCATAAGTTGAAATATAATATATTTGACCATAGATATATTTTGTATCCATTTACATGTAAAAAAATAGATAGATCCATACATCATCATTTATCAAATACATGTTTATAACCAACATAATAACAACATAAATACCATGGATGCAACAATAATAAAATCCATACATAAACCACTACATTGCATACCAAATACCAAAGGAATGAGTTATTCATTATTTGATGTCAAAACCAACCAAAGATGGGACTTCCATGTCCCATCCAACCATAGATTGGCTAAGCCAAGTCTCACTTCAGTCGATCACCCCCATGCCATATTCCAAGCATGAATGTGGGACTTTATCAAACACATCAATCAACACCAATCGAGGGCTCAAGAGACCAAACTGTATCAACCCCAAACTGGTGGTTCCACCTCACGGTCGAAGATCACTAACCATCACAGATTCGTCACCACCCACATTGCTCCAAGGCTCGAGAGTGTTTGTTCCAACCAAGGATCCAGGACTAGTAACTCAACCCCAACTATTCTTGAGCTCGAGAAAGTATGTCCAACCAAGGCTCTGGTACCAGTAACGCAAGCCATTTAGGGCTCTAGAGAATTTTTCCAACCAAGGCTCTAGTACTAGTAACTCGACCCAATAATTTTCCACTCGGCTCTAGAGAATTTGTCCAACCAAGGCTCAAGGAACTAATAACTCAACCCAAAAACTAAAGGAATCCTGAGAACCAACCAAAAAACCATCAATGGAAATAAACCCACAATACTATGGCCATATAGGAAATATCAAGGCTAGGAAAATCCTCATGCATACACCATGCATGAAAAAAATAGTGAGGAAAAAATACATGCAACTCGGTGCCTACAATCAAACCCCACTATAGCTGCTAATCCGGATGTCCACTTACACTTTACTACTTTTCCTTTTACTTGTTTCGCCAAATCACAAAGTATCCACACTCTCCAATAGTGCTCCAAGAAAACTTGAAGTATTCAAGTTTATGAGAGAGAGAGAGAATAATGAGAGAACTCCAAAAATACACTGATAAAAGGTACCAACTGATCCTCATAATCCTTTTGATAAAAGAGGCCTCTATTTTCTTCATTTTCAATTATTTTTCTTTCATTTTAATCCTTACATGAAACTTCTGACCTTTTACCTCCCTTTTCTCATGATTACCATTATTTTCATAAAGAAATGTGCCAAAAATAATTTTTTCCTCATTAATGCCTTACGCATAGCCTTTTCCAATTTCCTTAACCATATTAAACCCATGTGAACAACTACAATAGGATTTTTTACCCAACATTTACCTTAGACTATGTGTCCCATAAACTATGGTTATTATTTTAACAATATTACATGGAATTTTCACCATGGTTGTTAGACATTCTTCTTCGATGCATCAAGAAGTTGAGAATTTGTTGTTGTAGGCTAGGGAATATCATTATCTACGAATTCCTTCATTCCTTTTTCTTCTATAATTTCCTCCATCATGTCCTTCCATGCTATATAATTCAAATTACCCTCAAGGGCATATTTGAGTCTCAATCTAGTGAAAGGCATCTTCTTCTACTATTAGTCTTCAAGAATAAATCTGAAAATTCGATTCACCTGTTCAAAACAAACTTTGGTTCTTATCTTCTATAGTGATTCATGCTCTGATACCATTTATAAATATTTAAATAGATTCAAATGATATTGTAATATGCTAAAACAAAATACTGAATCAATTCTACAAATTGTGGAAACCAATTATGATCACAGAATCACATGAACAAGAAAGAGAAAGAATTTCAATCGCACAACACAAAAATATATATGGGGAAATCCTCAGCTAAAAACCCCTCTATCTATATATTGAACTAAGTTAATAACATGAAACAATACAATGTTATTTCCCTTCCTGAGAAACCTTTGCACTATGTTGACTGTCTCACACTGATCTAGACATGTTTGGTCCAATACTTAACCAAGTACTTGCACCTGACTGATCAGCCATTCTCATGCATTCCTGAGATAATTAAGCCCCTATTAATTAGGAAATTCCCATCAATTTATTGTGCAATACTTCCAAGGCATCCTGACGACCTCATGCATGACCTGTACAATTTTCTAATTATACAATTGATAGTTCTCTTCCATTTAAGTCCAATCTTAACTGGGCCTTCCTCAGAAATAACATGCAATAGATATTTATAGTGAATTATCAATTATATGATTTATCACTACATGTGAATTAAATCAGATTTAACTCACTCAACCTATCACTAGCTTGTCCCTCAGTTAGACCTACTTAAAAAAAATTTAACTCAAGTTAAAATAATTACAACTCAAACTAAATATCAACTGGACCCCGTAAAACCTAGGGATAACTCTACATGCATCCAGTTTAACATTCAACTCAAATTAACTGAGGTAACTAAGTCTTCCTGAGTTACTTAACTTGTACATGTTGTCATGTGATGTGGAATTACAATTTACTTCTAATTTGATTAAGGGTAAATTAAATTAGAAGCCTTTCTTCTTTCCAATTTGAACATTATCATATGACCATAAATATAAGTTCTTAACAATATAGAAGATGTTTATAATATAAAAAATATAAAATATTATTCTATAATGTAAATAAAATCTTACCCCTTTAATTTCACTTGCACTAATATAATAGGTAGAATTTTTCTAGCTATTAATTACTATTTAAAGCATTACTAATAATGTTTAAATGACCACTTTGGAAATTGATTCTAACATCACATCCTAACACACTGTATTTTTTCCCAAAGTTATTCTATTAAAAAAATTAAACACTATATTATAAGAGATGAAACACTCGGAATATCCATAGTCTTCATTATATATTATATATCAACTAGCACATCTGTACAAATTAAATGGTTAGTAAACACCAATAGGAATCAAAACACTTACCTCATGATACAACTACCATTACTAAAATAAATAAATAAATCATAAAACTGAACAAAAATATATCTTTATTTTCTTATTGTTAATTATAAAAAGAATTAATAGATGGTTTAAATGCATACAATTATAAGCATGTAACAAGATTCTTAACTATGGAGGTCCATCCTCATTGTACCATGGAGATTATTAACCTATAATAGGCTTTGCTATAGTATCATGGACTAATACCATGGCTTGCTAATACCACCTTCCCAATAAAACCATAATTATAACATTTTTTTAATTAATCACTTTAATTAAAAAGATAAAAAATAACATAGCTACTTTTGATATAGATTTAAACCTTTAATTTCTAACTACTAGTCATAATAATATTCTAAACGATTTTCTGGATGCGGATGGTAGTGCAGCTTGATGGGACGTCAGTCCCCAAACACATCCCAAGGAGGCTCGCATGGGGTGGCCATATGGCCCCCTATGGCTCCATTAACCTCGCAATTAATCCACCAACTCCCTCTGCATTTACTCTCCCTCGCCAGCGTATTCTTCTTCCCGTCCTGCGCAGTTGGTTTACAATGGCTTTCATCTCGGGTAGTCTAGATTGTTCTTTTTCTTCTTGCCTCTCTCTGCATCCCCTATGGAGTGCTTGCCCTGCTGCTTGTGCCGAGCCAAGCGCTCACACACAGACGGGGCGACGCTGCTCTCTTTTGAGTTGTTTAGAAACTACACTTGGTTATCATTTTTCCCAAAGCGCCTTCTGCTGCTCCAATTCCTGTCTGCAATCTCATTTTTTCAATCACTACAGGTTTCCTCTAGCCCCTTCCTGTTCTTTTTTTCTCAGGAAACTTCAAACTATTGTATTCTCCATGCCAAGGCTCTGTCACCAGATGCGGTGTCGCTGGGGTGTGAGTCGAGGCCGGTTTGCACGCTCACGTCCCTCTAACAGTTCAGATGCAGAGACCTCCTCTGAGGACGTTGAGTGGGGGTGTTACCCAGACACCCGCAGCCACAAAGGTCACGCTAGCCATCCTAGTAATGCACACACAGCTCAGCCCTCCCCGCCTCCTTTTTCTGATCTGCCTAAAACTGTCTCCCCTGCCTCTCGTGCTTTTGACAGTCACGCTCTACATCAGACCTCTCAGAGGGCGGAATTCTGCTTTGAATGCTCCTTCAACCAGCCCATTGTCACTGCCTTTGTTACTGTCACCCTGAGAGAAGAAACGCCTCACTGTCTTCCTCCTATGCCCGGTCCGACTCCCCCTCCCCTTGGTCTTAATCCCGCCCCGGTTGCGAATTTTCCTGAGAGATCAGTCACGCCCCCAGGTTCTGCACCTTCCGACCTGGGTAAGCAACCCATGCAGGTCGACGTGGGCATCACAAGCAAGGATGGCGAATAGAAAGAAGATGTTGAAGATCCGGAGAACGAGTACTGGTGTTGCATAGTGGAGGAGTCGCCTTATCCAGCTCATGCGCAGTAATTCCCGTCTGTCTTGGTTCAACATGGTACACTCGTTCTACTGTTTTGGGAGATTCACTGATTTTCTTTGGTTTTCTACAGCAGCAACAGCGGCATGCTACTCTAGTCTTCTTTGTTTTAGTATGTTGTATGCAATGAACAATGAGCCAGTTTCCCTCTCAAGGGCGGCGGAAATCTTCTTAAAAGAACTGGTTTCCCACTCAGGGCAGTTCGTTATTTTGTTAAAGCATGGACATCAAGCCCAGTCTTCAGGCTCCCATAGCTGAACTGAGGCAGTTTTGTAACAGTATGTTTACATAAATAGAATTAGTATAATTTAGAAAAAAAAAATATTCTAAACTATTTTATAAAAGTTAAATATATCCATTCATATATTAATAAAAAAATTGAAAATATTGAATATCCATTTTCTTACTAAATTCTAATATTTGTAATATAATATGTAATATTTGTCAATTTTTACTTTTAAATATCAAGAAAATTTAAATTTTTTTTACATTAATGATTTGAAAAGGTTCTCATGCAATATTGATGAAAGTGATCGAGAAATTAGCTTAAGATGGAAATATGCAAGTAAAAGGTTTATTAAGGTTTATTTTATTATTCAATTGGAACGAAATATGAAATAATATTGAAGTTAAAGTCTTTATTTTACTATTCAATTAAATGAAGTGTGAAATAACATTAAAGTTGAAAATAATTTCATATGAATAATATTATATATATATATACTGTTTTTTATTTTCTAGGTTTTATTTGTGATTTGAGGAGTTGTGAACTAGGGGCATATAATTTGTCAAAGTCACTTGGAATTGAATTTGGTTTACTGATTGGATTTTTTACCATGTCTCTTCCCCCTAGCAGAAGGTACAATATTCCCCTGTGAGGTTTGATCATAACTTTCCTTGATAAGGCCACCCATCTACCCTGGTGAGGTTTGATCCTTGTCTCCTCCCCCTAGCACAAGGTACCATCATCCCTCGTGATGTTTGATTTTAAGTCGCCTTGATAAGGATGCCCATCTACCCTCGTGAGATTTGATCATTGGTAACCTTTCTAACGAATCCCATCCTCAACTAAAAATAATGCTTTTAATATTGCAAAACCAATTTATTGTATATATAGATATATTTAAAAATAAATAAAATTGTAAAAATATTAGTGTTTTTTTAGATAAAAAAAAAATTATATTTCAAAAAATTTAATGTTTTTAAATTCATAATAACTTTATAATTCAATAAAATATAATAACATCAAATCATGCAGCTCATATTTAAGATCGCATTTAAGATGCATTATTGGCTATATTGTTTTGGGGTAAAATTAATGAGGATAAAATGTAAAAGCAATTAGAATGACATGATGTTTTGGGTAAAATTAATGAAGATAAATGTAAAAACAACTAGAATGACATGAAGTGATGCTTTTTACAACAATGTCCCAAGTAAATGAAGAAAAAGTACATTTGGTGACGATGGTATATAGTTATAAAGAATGTGTACTTTCATTATTAATTATATAAGTGAACGTATGCATTGATTCGAATGTAAAAGTAACGAGGATGAGATGTAGTGATTTTTTATCAATAATTTGTTATTACAATGGTAAAATACAATAACGATAAGGTGTAAAATTAACGAAATAATATATAATTATAATCGTGATTGGTAAAAATAGATAGATCTATATCAACTAAATTTATTATTTTTAATTTATATAGATTAAGGTTAATAATTTATAATTAAAATTTCATAATTATTAATTAATAACAATTTCTTATATATTAATTACTAATAATAATATTATTATTATTAAAATTTATTATTTGTAGTAATTATTAATAGTTTATAATGATTAATATTTTTTTTTTATATTAATTATTAATTACTTAATTAACAGTGTTAAATAATGATAATATTTTTTATAATTTATTAATAAAATTAATAAATTATTGATTAAAATAATAAATAATATGAATATAAATATATTTTTTTATTAATTATTATAAATGGTTAGTAATTAATAATAATAATTAATTAATTAATAATATTATGAAATTATTAGTAATTAAAAATTATTAAATATAAATTATTAATAGCTAATAATAATTAATAATTATTATAATTATTGTTTTTTTTTTTTCTAAGTATGACTAATTTCTATTATGTATAAAAGTATTGATACAAAACTGCACCAGCGTCAGCTTGGTAAGCCTGAGCGCTGGGCTTGATAATCAAGCATGGCGAGCAAAGTCTGGACTGCCCAGAATGGGAAACCAGTCCGTAAAACCATAATGTCTGAACCGCCCATGTGAGGGAAACCGGTTTTAAGTTTACAAAAAAAAAAACAAAATAACACCAGTGCTGAAAAAGTGAACTGCTTGTTCAGCAAAGCAGTATAGCTAAGAAGCTTATGATTTCTACATAAACAAAACAAGAAAACCTGAGTAACGAAGCAACTGCTATCCATGAGTGGGAGACGAAGACTCTTCTGTAATTCTGCAAGCAAACATATTGCTTCTATCCGCCTGGCTTTCGCTGGGAGCGCGACCTCCATCTATGTGCTCTGTCTCCATGTTGGGCTCGTGCTGAGGAATAACGGAGGCTAGAGCAGCTTGAGGGAAGCAGGAGCTGAGAGGGGGAGTTGGCGGGGTTGAGAAGCTGGGCAGAGCTATGTTGGGGACTTCTTCTCGAAGAGTGACAGTAATGAAAGCTGTAAGGGTGGCATTGCAGGAAGTGCAGTCAAACTGTAGCTCAGCGCGCTGAGAGGTTTGATGAATGGTGGGCCGAAGGGGACGAGGAGCAATGGGGGGAGACTCATGAGTGGAGGACGGAGGGGCTGAGCCAGCGATGGGAGAAAAGACAGAGTCGACCTCAAACGCAGTAGCAGGAATGGGAGGCAGGCACTGTTGATTAGAGCGCCCACGACTTGTGCCCCTTCGGCTTCTCATGCGCTCGCGAAGGCGAGGCATGGTGGCCGGAACAGGGCTAAGCTCAGCAGAACACAAAAAACTGACAGGGGAAGAATGAGAGTCCTGGGTGCCACTGGGCAGAGCAAAGGAGGCAGGAGCAGGACCACTGAGACTTTTGGGCAGGGTAGAAGCGTCTGGAGCAAGACCACTGGGCGGAGCAAAAGAAGCAAGATCAAAACCACGTCGATTGCACCACAGACTGTTGGAGAAGTGGTAATGCGGAACTGGCTCGAAATAAGCATCGATCGAACAGCGCCTTCCCGTATGCGTTTTAACACTAGCCTCAACGCATCCAGGCGAGCAATTCGCATGCAAAGGAGGAGGAGAACGGTAGCCGTCCGCCACACCAGTCAAGCCTCTGCAAATACATTCCATGTCGAGAATAACCGCCATAACCAGGAGCTGGTTGAGCCGACCGAGATAATGAAAATTCGCGCAGGGTGGTGAGTTATGGCAATAGTAAATGCCTGTACCGGGAGCCACATGGGCTACCCAGGCGGAGTCCATCAGGAAGTGCACGATGTGCCACGTTCCCAGATGGTCATAAATCATCTGCATCCGGTGAATTATTATAATTATTGTTAATAAAAGAATAAATATTGTAAATAAAGTTGATTGATACTATAGACCATGTTCTGGTTAATATTAATTAATTAATGATTAATAATTAATAATTATAATTGTTAATAATTAATAACAATTAATAATAATTATAGTTATTGTTTTTTATTGTTCTTAAAATAGATAAATATTATAAAACAAATGGATTCATACTATAAATTTGAATGATGAATATTATAAACCCAAGAGATTATTTATATTAAAAACCAAAGTGATTGAAAACCAAAGAGATCAATATTAAAAACCTAAGGATTTAAAATTATATACCTAAGAGATTAATATTATAAATTTTGAGGATTATTAACAAAGACCCAAGGGATTAATATTGTATACCATATGGATTAAAAACCGAAGGGATTCATGTTATAAATCTAAGAGATTAATATTCTTATCACAATTGTCAAATACAATTGTAAAATGTGGTTGAGGATGAGGATGAGTTGTAAAAACAGAGTTACTATTCAGATGAGAAGTGTTACCTCAAAATGAGAACTCTAGCCCAAAAAACCTCAAAAAATATGAAAAAATAGCCCGAAAACGAAAAGTGTGTCTTCAAGAATGCATTTTTTTTTATGGTCAAATTTCAACGTTTTTTTAAATTATTCTAAAAACTATTTTTTTTCTTCAAAAAAGTGTTAGTGTAAATTATTAACGCAAGTGTACGAAAAGAGATCACTTTAGCTGGAAGTGAAAAACAACCCTAACAAAAAAGATTGTTGCTTAACTTCTTTAGATTTGCAATTGGTAGTTAAAACAAATGCTGCAAGAACCGATCTATGCAATAAAAGAAGTTAAACAGTGAAAATAAATAATAATTTCTCTGTGCATCCAAAAGACAAGACAATATATAAAGAATTTGAATATATTATAACACCTGGGAAAGGGACAAATAATAGTGTTACCATTCCCCCTCACTGGGATGGGTTCTTGGCTATCCTTAGTTCAAATACATAAGTTTATCTCTGTCAATGGTGTAGAAAACCCAAAATGTATTGAACTCTATGGGAGCTCAAGAAGCAAAGAAACTAGTAGCAATAATGACAATGACCAAAATGCAACAATCAAACTGATCCAAGTGAAGAATGAATGGGAAATCCTCCTATTTATAACAAAATATTGAGCTATCCTCGATAAATATTATTAACCAAGATCTAGATCTAACCTCTTATCATATTTCATTATATTTTTTTGGAGGGAAAAGGTATTTAAATTGGTTAAATATATTTATCTAGAAATAATAAACAAATAAATGATTTATTTATCACTTCAAGAATGTGGTTAAGGAATAATTAACAAATAATTATTTGTTTAAATATTTCTAAGATGTTTAGTAAAATTTAACAAGGAATAATGATTAAATAATGATTTAATTAATTATTCTTAGAGAAAAATAAGAAAAATAATGATTTATCTAATTATTTCTCATAATTGGGTTAAATATGAGCAGAAATATTATTTAAAAAATGGTTTAATTAATTATTCGTAGAGGAAAAATAAATAAATAAGGATTTATTTAATTATTCCTCATGGGGTTTCCTGTTTAAATGGGAAATAACTTAATAAAAAATGGTTTATTAAATTGTTTCTTATAGTGAAAGCAATTTTACTATGGTAAAATTGGAATTACATGGTGTACTTCGATCCATCTAATTGTAAAAGGTTAGATGACCAAAAATTGGTGCAATAGATTGCCCCCTGTAAGGCCCACACTTCATGGGGCGCATTCACCACAACGCACACATCCACTAGGGCGTTTGACAGAGTTCAGGCGCCATGCGACGACATTGGCGCAGACGCGGGTGTGCGACGGCATGGGTGTGGGCACGGGCATGCGACGACATGAGCACGGGCACGGGCGTGTGCTGACGGGCGTGCAGGCACGTTATAGCGGGCGTGTCGCACTAGCCAACATATCAAAACGTTATAGTGGCCGACGTTACACCTTGGGCAACCGAGTCAAGAAGAGGGCGTTGGTGGGTTGGCTCGGGTCAACTAAAGTGACCAGCAACACCCCCACGCCACATTTGATAAACATATATATAATGCGTGAGGATGATGGTGGAAATTCATCCAACAAAGAAGAAGAATAAAAAGTAAGCGTTGGAGCACCATGAGTTAGCCAACAACTCGTTGGTGAGAAGAAACACCACTACGATGAAAGGAAAGCAAAGCATAGGTTGAGTCATGATATGGACATGCAGGACGTGCGACAAACTTCTACAGGGCGTCCGCACCATAGAATGGATAAGTCAGGTAGCACACAGGGCGATTCAGGCACCAGAAGTGTAGGAATTTCGCAAGGCATCCACAGGCAAGTCAGGTCATGGTAGGGCGGCTCTGCATGAACTGAACTTCAGTTCGAAGGGCATTCCGGCAGAATCGTATGTTAGAATTGAGTGTCGTAAATTGTAGAATGTGCATATTAATGCGCCGCATCTAACCATATAGTTGAGAGGTATATTGGACACACATGGAGCTCAAGGAACAGTCTGAATGGATTTGCAATGCCAATTTGAGTGACCCGGGTGACCCGGCAACATTTGGGAAGTTTTGTGCAAGATATTCCCAAGGTGAAATCCAATGATTGTAAGTGATTGTTGTAGGCTAGTTTGATGGTTGAAAAACCTTACAGCTTGGTCAAAATGCTAACTTTTCTTGCCAAGGAGTAGAAGTGGCTTTTGCTGGATTAGAACATATAATTTCATATTTATGAAACATATTATCGGCGGACTCATTATTAAGGGAGTTTCCCCTCCCTTGTATGTATCGGTGTACATGTGGTATGATAATGATTTTTATGTTTATTTTCACATATTTAAAGAACATTTGGTTAATAACTAACAAGTGTTGCTAAGGGCATAGTCTATATACTTGAGTATTTGTAAAAAGAAAAAGTACAACAGTGTCGCACCCGTCTATAGCGTGGTTGAAAGACACCAAAGGTATAGGGGTGTGACAAGTGGTATTGGAGCTACCATTACTGGGAAGCTTTCATACTGAAGTAGGGATACAATTGCAATGTTGCAGGTGGTGTTGAAGCTAAGCTTATACATTGGGTTTCTTTTGAGACCTTAGCTGAAGCAAGGCTTTTGTCAGGGCTAAAGCTACAAAAGAGGACATGCCAACTTTGGAAGAATTCAGGGAGAAATCCCTTGAAGCTTTACAATGGATAGCGCACATGAGGGAGAGCTTGGGGATTCAAGAAAATCTTGGAGTCTTGGAGAAAGAAGTGGTGGAATCTTGGAAGAAAGCGAAAGCACTTATAGAAGAGCATGATGCGGTAGCACAATCTCTTAAGGCCTTGTATGAGGAGGGGATATTGTCATCTAACAAGGATGAAGTTGATCAAGTTTTTGACAAGATGGTCCATTTCGATGAATGGATGGCGTTATGCTATGAACTAGAGGCACTTCGAGATGAGATTGCCAAAATTGGAAAGAAGTATCAAAGAGGAGGGAAACATACTTTGGCCAAACCAAAGGATGTTTGGAATGTAGTTGAGCAGAAGGAAGAACTTGTAGAACAAGTTGAACCCAAACCAAGCACATTGCAAGCATTACAAGTTGATCCACACAAGGATTTTGCATATGCGGAAGATGTCAAGGATGAACTTGATGAACAGGTTGGACCGAGGCCAAGCACATTGCAAGCATCAGTGATGGATGATTCTCATGAGAATGTTATGACGATGGAAGAGATGAAGGATGAACTTGTGACAAAAGTTGAACCAAGACATGACACACTAAAATAATTGGTGGAAAAACTAGATGGAGATGTTGCAAATGTGATTATGATCTAGGAGGAACTTGATGAGTAGGTAGTACCAGGATAAAACACATCAAAGGCATTAATGAGGATGGAGGACACTCAATTGAAGATTCTTCATGGAGGTATGACTTGTGTTTCATTGGAGCATTTGGAAGATGGACCATATGAAGGGAAAAGAAAAGACATGAATTCTTTGCCAACACCACAGAGGACCTTTCCTTAGATGACTACTATGATGAGACCTTGTACATTGATGGAACAAGGAACATGGGATGTTACAAAACATGATGGGAAAATTTGTGACTATATACTTTATGGTTCAAATGCCCTAGACAAGGGTGGAATGTGATGACCTTTATGATGGAAAGGGTCATGCCTAGCCACATAGAATGGAAATTTCTCGGCATGACCCATAGACTACCTTGGTGGTAGGGCACGTTGGTGGAGTGGACTTCTTCATGGCTTCAACCAATATGGACCTCTTAGCAGACCTTTAAGGAAGGAAGTACTCATATATGATGGATGAAGGTAGGAGTAACCGAGAGCACTTCACCTCGACATATGTATGGACATGATGATGATGAGTGTTGAGTTGAGTTCACCTAGATGAACGCATGGGCAACCAAAGTCATGGACATGAACTACATGGATATCTTTTATCGATGGACTGATGGGACATTGTTCACCATGAGCAACAAGGACATTCGTTGGATGAGCAGCCTATGAGATATTCATATGATTGCAGGTGAGAACCTGTGATGGCATTCATGGCCAATACAAGCAGGCTTGCCAATGCTTTGGATATGATGAGGCATGGGAGTTCATGATGAATTTGCATTCATTGGAGACTTCATAATATGGTGATCTTGGAGTATCTGATTCATTGAGGAGTTGATGTCAGGATTCGTCTCGATTTTGATGCATTATGGGATGCATACCTTGGAGCACATTTATGGGGTGTGTTCAGGAGGAGTAACTTGATGGAATGGTCGAGCCAAGAAACTTTGGAGTTTGATGGAGACGCAACGATGGGGATGCCTTGGTGTATGGTGATCCTAGAGTATCTGATTCATCGAGGAGTTGATGTTAGGATTGGTCTCGATTTTGATGCATTATGGGATGCATACCTTGGAGCACATTTATGGGGTGTGTTGAGGAGGAGTCACTTGATGGGATGGTCGAGCCAGGACACTTTGGAGTTTGATGGAGATGCAGCGATGGGGATGCCTTGGTGGTACACACTTTGGCATGGGGTTGAGTCTACTTGACTTAGCCACACTTCTTACTTTTGATGATGCTTGGAGGATGAGACTAATTTTCATACAAGTAGCACATGGATTAGCATCATGGACAACATGTTGTGGATGATATGGGGAACACTTCATGGACCAGAACATGCCACACTTGGATAAGATTGATTCTTGATTGAGCTGATGACATGATAGGATGCTAGATAAACTTACCAATGGTGGCATGAGGAGGAGTATTCTCATTGTTTTGGACGTTATGGTTGGATTAGCTACCCGACTAGTTCGAGCTATGGGGGTATTCAGTTCACCGCGCTATGTCTGATAGATGTATCAAGGCAAGGCAGAGATATGTTGTGTTGGGATGGAGTACCATGGCATACATTCACACGAGATTGACAATATATGATGGGTCGACATGATAGATGCTACAACAACATGTGAAGTTGTTGAGGAAATTGACTTCCCACTATCGTATAGCATGTGTTGATTGTGACAAATGTGTTGATGATCATGGATTGAGAAGACATTTCATGTACATGAACCTTGTTGGTTTGTGCCACGATGTTGCGGCGATATTGTGCAATGAGACTTTGTGATGAAAGTTGTGACGATACTTTGCGACGATATGATGTGACGATGATAGCACTATCGGGGATGATAGTAATATTTTAAGCGGGGGATTATGTAAGGCCCACACTTCATGGGGCACGTTCACCACAACGAGCACGTCCACTGGGGAATTTGACAGAGTTCGAGCACCATGCGATGACATGGGCATGGGTGCAGGCGTGCGATAACACAGGCGCAGGCACAAGCGTGCGGTGACATGAGCGCGGGCACGGGTGTGTGGCGACGGGTGTGCGGGTGTGTTATAGCGGGCACATCGCACTAGTTGACATATCAAAACATTATAGAGCCCGACGTGCGGGGGCACGGTCGACGCTACACCTTGGGAAAACGAGTTGAATGAAGGGCGTTAGTGGGTCGGCTCGGGTCCACTAAAGTGACCTGCGACACCCCCACACCACATTTGATACACGTATATATAATGTGTGAGGATGATGGTGGAAAGTAATCCAAGGAAGATGAACAATAAAAAGCAAGCATTGGAGCACCACGAGTTAGCCAACAACTCGTTGGTGAGAATAAACATGGCTGTGGAGAAAGGAAGGCAAAGCGTGGGTTGAGTTGTGCTCTAGATGTATAGGACATGCGATAAACTTCTGCATGCCTTCTGCACCATAGAACGGGCGAGTCGGGCAATGTGCAGTGTGAGTCCGGTGACGGACATGCAGGACTTCCACAAGGCATCTGCAGGTAGGTCAAATCACGGCAAGGCATCTCTGCACGAATTGAACTTCAGTTCGGAGGGCATTACAGGAGCATCGTAGGTCATAATTGAGTGTCGTAAATTGCAAAATGTGTGTATTAATGGGACGCATCTAACCATATAGTTTGGTGGTGGATTGGACACACAAGGAGCTCAAGGGATGGTCTAAACTAATTTGCAGTGCCAATTTGAGTGACCCGGGTGACCCGGCAACACTTGGGCAGTTTTGTGCAAGATATTCCCAAGGTAAAATCCAATGATTATAAATAACTGTTGTAGGCTAGTTTGATGGTTGAAAAGCCTTAGAGCTTGGTCAAAAGGCTAACTTTCCTTGCCAAGGAGCAGAAGTGGCTTCTGCTGGATTGGAACATATAATTTCATATTTATGAAACATATTATCGGGTGGACTCATTATTAAGGGAGTTTCCCCTCCCTTGTATGTATGGGCCTACATGTGGTATGATAATGATGTTTATGTTTATTTCCGCATATTGAAAGAATTTTTGGTTAATAACTAACAAGTTTTGCTAAAGGCATAGTCTATATACTTGAGTATTTGGAAAAAGAAAAAGTATGGTAGTGCTGCACCCATCTATAGCGTGGTTGAAAGACACCAAAGGTATAGGGGCGTGACACCCCCCCAACTTGCCAGCGTTAGGAGCTAATCGTATGACCGATGTGCGTTGTAAGAAGACAATCAGTAGATGCTGAAGGGGAGTCAGAGAGAGAGAGATACATAGATGGAGTGAAGTGGGAGAGGGAAATAACTGAGGGGTGAGAACTATGAATGATATAAGTCTCCTTTAATTTTTGGGTACCTATTCTCAGTGAGGTGAGGGAGGCATACCTATGCCTGCTGATATGACAAAGTACAAAGAATAATGGTGCACCCAACAAAACAAAACTGAGCAATAAATGACATGATAAATGGTACATGACATGCTGACATAAAATGGGCCAGAAAAAAATATAATGGATCCCACATACATACTGTGCCTAGAGAAATATGAGGCAAGACTGCATGCAATAATATCTAAGTACATGAGACATAATAAAAACCAAAAAGCCCTTGGTAAACAAGAAAGGGCTTTGAAAATATGAATGGATCATTTGAATTATACATGCATGTTATGGGCTATGAAAACGGCTAGAACCAAACCCATCAAATCTACAGAGCTGCATCTGAGGTTGTAACATAATCTGAGGTCATTCGGGCATGTGGGTGAAAACTTGAAGGGCCACCCCCTCAAGAGGTCTGAAACATCTCTCACACACCTGGGAATCACTAGTACAATTTTTTGAATCACCAAACCATCAAGTCTACAAATATCGATAATGCAAGAATGAGTTGAAACTGAGCAGATGAGAAAACTTCATGTCAAATGGAAATGATGAGTCCCTTTTCCTGATCTGAGTCACCTAAAAATTATGGAAGTAAAAACCAAGGTACAACGCCCTCTATAAATTTATTCTGTAATGAATGTGTTAATGTCGACAGAAGGAGATCCACCATAGGTGAGGCAATGAGGAATCATCAACTAAGGAACGAGGGATCGACATAGTAAAATGACTGATGGACTCACACCAGGGATGATGGTGGAATAAGAGATACTGAGTGGCGGACAGACTACCTCCCTTGTCACAACATAAAAATCATGGATGACATGGCAGTGAGGGACTCGACTCCGGAGGGGATGGGGGACAGTATGACTGGAGGCCAAAATGGGATACGAGAGAGAGGGACAAGGAAAAAATGGATGGAATACTATAATAGGAGGAAAACTGATTTGGGACAGACTCCATTAATGTGATGGTGACTCAACTCGAATGCTCTGAATAAGGGCGACTTGATGATGCTACCACACTGAATAGGCCTAGTGGGGACCATAAAAAACATGAGAAAAAAATGGTCACTCATGACAAAAATTGACACACACGTTAACAAGTAGGAAGGCAAGGTGGTGCCTCAAGCACAAGTAGCGCAAGTCAAGAAATCCGATTTTAAGATCTGGAAAAGTGACCCTTCTTGGAAAAATGTCTTCCTGGTAAAGTGTCAAATTACGAAAAAAAAAGGATACCCATTATAGTGCTCGGTGATAACTTCCCAACGGTGATGATGGTTTATCAAAACAAACTATGGTTTGGTTGCAATTGGAAAAAGAAAATTTATGGTTTTTCTTTTCATATGGTGATTTCCCTCCAATTTGATTCATTTTCTAGTGGAGCCATGGTGAAATTGGATAGGAGAAGAATGCCCTAAATCTTGCGACGATTGAAGTGGAAAAATCGACGGCTGGAATCAGGATTTTTCAGTTCTAGGTAGGTGGCCTAACCAAGTTAAAAATGTCCTTAATTCTTCTGGGAATAATGGTTCCTGATGAAGAATCAATGTAAGAAAGGAATATATGACTAAAGTACTAAAGAAGGTCTAGAATCATCCCCTCCCACTAAGTCAAACATGGAGACCAAGTGGTAAGTGTGGTATCAGATAAAGTAGCATATTTGAAGATATGGGATCAAGTATCTACGATATCTGGCTCACCAGAGAGGTGGGTAGGATAAACTATCCAAGGAATGGGAGGATAATCGACCACCTAGATCAATGGGATCTAAGACGAGACTTATGAAAATCAAGTGAAAATGTGGCCAGGGGTGCCATCATTCCCTGAAGCATTGGATACTGTCCCCCAACATATGTGATGGAGGGGAATGATTTGGTATGAAAAGGTGGTAATGATGCCCCAAGCTAGAGGAGTTTGTTGAGCGCCATGGTGTTCCAAGTACTGAAATAATGGATTCGAGAATTCAGTCTCGTAGGCACTAAATCCTCAAGAGGATGGTGCGAATATATACAAGCATAGGTGCTCACAAGCATGCTATGGACACGCAAAATATGTTTTGAATAGTGGACTCTAAACACATTTTGATCATGTGGTTCACCATTTTTTTATGTTATGGTTATCTTCTATGGGAAGAATGGACATGTGCAGTTAGAGAAAGGAAATGATGGATTACCAATCGTGTTTGGAACTGCAAATATAAAGAAAATGAGCTAAATTTTTTGGTTTGCATGCATGTTGTCACTATCCCAAAGAGTGGCTTTGGATATAATGAACTAGTGCTCACCTAGAAAACAATGTGGTTGACCAACAACAATGTCTAAGGGATTGGGTTGTTAATGGAAGTTGAAGGAATGATTAAATGGATCATCCCTAGAGTGATGTAAAGTGATATAAGACTCTAGTGGTTCTTCTAAATGGGGAAGAATAATGGTACTAGAGTCGAAACTACGAGATACGCTAGGAGGGTTTTGGAGAATTGCTTCTCCTAAACTCTCAAATATGGGTGCCCCCATACCCAAACATTAGCTATCAATGTAATGGCCACAAGGTGTATGTGGTTCAAATGCATGGGTTCAAAGTAAGTGGTTATATAACCGATCAACCTCATTATGGATGAAGTCTTTAGACTTCACAACATGTTTTTCATGGGTCTGTTGCGGAAGGAAGTAAACACGATGGTTCATATCATCCCAAGTAAAATAATGGGTGGTCATGGCTCCCATGTTGTCTTCATATGAATGGAAGATGGGAATACTCGAAGAAGGGATACCACATGATGCGGCGGAGCTACCTAGTACATCATCATGAGAAATATGGTTCACATATGCATTTCTAGTATGGGTAGACAAAGAGCTAGTAGATGAAACATCTGCCGATGTTGAGACCATGGTGTTCGACGAAGGAGGTTGGACCGAAACAGAATGGGAAGCCATAGGGGGGTCTTCCTCCATGGATCTCATGGATGTTGATAGTTAGAGAATAGCGACTAAAGAGTCTTTCATATTGACATCGTGGGGAGGTATCACAATGGGTACATAAATGTCCTTGAGTTCTGCTGAAGTAGAACTCACAAGTAGAGGGTTATAGGATCCACTACAAGTAGCCTCTATTTCATGAACTGCCTCAATGGTATCACGAGATTCATCGATACAAGGAAAAATATGAGAATTGTGGCCATAAAAATCACATAGAGCATAGGGGTGGTTCTTCCGCAACGATTTGATTTTCTTAGTTGAATCGGGTAGGGTAACATGGACATCAGGGACGTCAGATTTATGAAACGTCTCGTTGACCACAGTTCTGAGACGAGGAAACTCAGGATAGTTATGGGTGCCATGTCCACCAACATCACACAAAGCGCACAAAGGTGACTGCTTTGGAGGCTTAGGAGGAGCATGATTTGTTTGGGGGGCCTTGTCCTTAGGTTCCTTATTTTTTGATTTCCCCCCTCATTGAATGCTTTGGAAACAGGAGTACGTTCTTGTTGAGGTGGTTGAGGAATTGAAGAAAAGGGAGGGGTCATAGCGACTGGTTCAACCGAGGTAAAAGGGTAAAAATGCAACGGTGGGTTACACTTTCATGATAAATGTGGTCAAAGGGTAAAAATGCGAAGGTGGGTTACACTTTCATGAGAAACATGGTCGAAAATTTCATTTTCCCAACAATTCATTTGAAATTTTATAAAATTTCGACCAAACTAATCAAAATTATGGGCAAAGTTTGGAAGTTAATTAAGCCAAACTAATTATGTCATTTGCATTAATAGCATATTGACAACGTGGGTAAATATATTTTTGGCCGGAGATGGGAAAAATCGAAACAAAAGTTTGGCCAAACTAATAATCTTGACGAGCTAATAGTTTGATTGTACTTTTGAAAATAATTCGGTCGAACATTTTCTTATAAATATACTGGCCTACAGACGACAACATGTTTTAGGCTTGTTATTGTTTGTTAACGTTGTCTCATCTATCTCATCTTTCTCTCTCTCTCTTTTTGCTGTTGTGCATTGTTTGTGTTTGTTGTTGCAGGGGATTTCTGTTGTAGGGGCGAGAAGGTGAGAAGGCTTGGTGTTGCTATGTTTTATTTTTTTATGTATTTTTTGTGATTTTTCACCTTTTTTCTCTTTTTGTTTTTTGCAGGTTATTTGTAATCTGCGTCCTCGGCGATCTCCTACTTTGTCATCTCATTGTAATCTCATTGCGGCCTTGTCCTCTTGTCGTCTCTAAATTTTCAGGTAGACAAAAAAACTCTTGATTCCTTTGCTTCATTTTCTTATGCGGTACCCAAATCTACGTGAACCATTATTGAAGCAAAGAATTGCCAAAATATTTTCACCAACTATATGCTTGATGTGTCACTAATGATAGTTGATAGATCTATCTGAGGAAGGCCTAATGGGAGGCTTAATTCAGCGTTAAATATATGGAGTCTCCTTTCCTTTGTTTTTTCATCTATGCATTCAAAAGAATTGCTTTGATGATCATCAAAGCCTTCTAGTACTCAACATTTCCATACCGATCACCTCTTAAAATTATTAAAGGTTTCTAGCTATATAATACTCCCTTTCTAAGAAATATTGCATAAATTTCTTAAATTTTTCTAGCTATATAATACTCCCTTTCTGAAAAATATTGCATAAATTTCATAAAGGTTTCTAGCTATATAATACTCCCTTGCAGAGAAATATTACATAAATTTCAGGAAAACAAAATAGTGTCTCCTTAGTAAAGTATAATTAACCTTAATTTCCATGCTAGCAATATGCAAGAAATAAATTAAGAATCTGTTCACCTACGAAACAATTCCTCAAACTACACATTCATCAAAATTCTAGAAGTCACTGAAGTATGGCCTATAGAAAAGTAGTAGATTTTATAGTAGCAATGGAAATATAATTGGCTCCTATTTTATCTTTACATTCATTCAAATTTCTAAAGCTAGAAAAAAATTATTATAACTAACATTGAACTTTAAATTTTTATTAGTTCACCTCCATTAAAATAATTGTTGCAAGAATTTTGTCCACCCTTAAAATGACAATAACAGTTGCAATGGTACATAACGATATTTCAGGCAATAGCCTTAGAGATGAACATTACTGCAAACTAGCAGTCATCAGATAATTTAAGGTTATTTTCTTGAAAAATGAAATAGCCATTCGAGGGGATGTTTTTAATTTCCAAACGGTCATTTCTAGCTTCTCACTATAGGAGAAAAAATATGTTTGTTCTCCTCCACCTCCCTTGTGTCATGCAACAAATCTCTTATGAGATCATGTTTGATGCACTCATATTTTAACACAATATCTCGAGTTTTATCATATCTTTTGCCTTTGCTGGTATCACCTGTTATCTGTGACAAAAGCATACACCTGTGCATTAACCTTAATCCAAATACACCCAAGTGTCTTTTTCAAGGTTTTTTCTGTCATTGTTTTTCTTATTTTTTTTATGTCACCCCACTAATCATGTCTTGTGGGAACCAAGTCACAGCAAACCGACCCTATCTTATGGGCACCAACTCACTAGGAACCAAACCTTCCAGAAAAATAGTACTTTCAGTTGTTGAGGGCTGCAATCCTCAGACTAACTCCACCCTACTACCCTTAACAGTGACTAATCTGCATTCTTCCATATCTAATCTTCAACATGTCTTTAAAGGACCTTCAACAATAACACCTTATTTCTGTTGCTGAGGGATTCAAGAATTTTTTCCCAAACCTCCATACATATAGAGTGGATATATGCATACTTGGGTTAGATAATATTTGTCTAGGATTCTGATTTTCTTATTTTTATTGATTTAAAATTTAATAAAATGTGTGAGATGTATATATATTGACAAATTCATTTAATTTTATTTACAAATTGTGATACTACAAAATGATATCAGATTAGTAATGGTGATAAGTACAGAAGTATTGGTAAGGTTAATCAAGCATGATACCTATCTAGCTTCATTAACTACGTGCTTGTACTCAGCTTCATGATTACACTGGTGAAATGAGAAATACATATTTTGCGTTCCATAATTGAGCTTGATTGAGCTCTGTTCTTAGCTGAATTATTGTAAATCACCCATCCATATGCTTACTTATATAGTAGGAGTAAGCTAGCTTTCACTACGATATAGCTTTTCTTATACTCTATTAAACCATGTGTTTATCGATATAGAGCTTACATATATCCATATTCACTCACATATGGATAAATATAATTGTAATCATTCATTCCAATCACACTTAATACTCAAAAATGTGGTTTCACTAATTCCATAAGAGATATATGTTGTATTATGTTGACACTTCAGAATCACTATTACTAATCAGCTTAGTAAGAACCATCATAACTAGCTTATACTATCCATTATGTTCTAGCATCATTGATTACTAGAATCTTACTAGTTAAGATCATCTTAAAGGTTGGAGGTTATGTTTTAATAGTGGTAAGTGAAACATGACCCTTGTAACTATTATTATAAGTACCACTTTATTCATTATTTAACCTTACTGCATCTATTACACTTCTCTATTAGATCTCTTCCCATTAAGAGTTGTAATCATATAGGCAAATAAGACTATGTATTAAGTAACTCACTGTTAATTAGGGTAGTACTAATGGTAAACAACATTTTAGATACTTTGATCTACATTTGTTGAAGTTGAGCTGCCATGGCCACAACATTGAAGCAACACCAAAGCCAACACCCCACACATGAGAAATATTGATCCTCTAAATCTAAACATCATCACCCTCATCTAATAATCACGAGGTTCAAATTAGTTTTTATTATAATAATTTGGTTAACAATTTAGATAACGTATATTGTTATTATTTTATTTGGTTAATATAGTGAAATATTGTTTTAGAAATATATTTAACATTTTGAAAACTATTTCTTTAGAAATAGATTTAACATTTTGAAAATTTTCTGAAGTACTTAGATTATGTAAAATTTTCTTAGGCATTTTTCTTTTTAGCAGAATTGGATATGCATTAAGATTAATATTGATCTAACATTTATTGAGATATAGATTTATATTGATTACCTGATTTTTAATTTCTTCTCCCAAGAACATAGTATTGTCACTTGTGGTAATGTGCTTATGCACACAACTCCCCTAGACATGCATGCATACATGAATATATTAAACATTAGTTTACATCCATCTTTTAGAACAAATCATGAATAATACTAGTGTGCAGGATAATTATCTTCACACAGCTTTCACATGCACACAACAGCTCTACCTTACATGCATACATACATATACTAAACATTAGTCTATATCAATCTTATAGAACCTATAATGAATAATACTATTGTGGAGGATAATTGTCTTCACACAGCTTTCACATGCACACAACAACTCAACCATACATGCATACATGCATATATTAAACATTAGTCTACATCCATATTGTAGAACCTATCATTAATAATAAAAGTGTGCAGGATAATTTTCTTTACATAGATTTCACATGCACACAACAGCTCCACCAGACATACATGCATACATGCATATATTAAAAATTAGTCTACATCCATATTGTAGAACCTATCATTATATTTTCATTTCTGTGTGCCGTGATAATTGTCTTCACAGAACATTCACATGCACACAACAACTCCACTAGAAATACATGCATACATGCATATATTAAACATTAGTCTACATCCATCTTGTAGAACTTATCATTATATTTTCATTTCTAGTAGCATTTTTATTTAAATTAAGTTCATAAATAAACATACCAATCCAAACTTATGCACATACTTGATTTTCTGGGCTAATGTTCATCCTCACTTGACAACATCACTCCATGGTTGTAACTTAAGGCAAACATCAAGGAAAACCATGTACATGTCATTTATCCCATAAACTTTAAGGCAAACCATCTGTTTAATTTAATATATTTTTAAGGAAAATGCTAGTGTTTTTGGAAACCATGTACATGTCATTTATCTCATAAAATTTAAGGCATTTGCTAGTGTTTTGGGAACCATGTACATGTCATTTCTATGTCATTCCTCCCATAATATTTAAGTCAAAATTTAAGTATAACCATACATACATGTCATTTATCCCATTTCTCCCATAAACTCAAGGCAAAATTTAAGGATAACCATGTACATGTCATTTCTCCCATAAAATTTAAAGCATTTTCTAGTGTTGTTGGAACCATGTAAATGTCATTTCTATGTCATTTCTCCCATAAACTTTAAGGAAAAAATTACTTTAAGGCATTTTATAGTGTTTTTGGAATCATGTACATTTCATTTCTATTTCATTTATCCCATATACTTTATGGAAAACTTTAAGAATAAACATGTACATGTCATTTATCGCATTTCTCCCATAAAGTCAAGGAAAACTTTAAGGATAACCATGTACATGTCATTTCTCCAATAAAATTTAAGGCATTTGCTAGTGTTTTTGGAACCATGTACATGTCATTTCTATGTCATTTCTCCCATAAAATTTAAGGAAACATTTAAGACAAACCATCTACATGTGTCATTTCTCCTATAAATTTTAAGGAAAGCTTTAAGGCATGCCATTTCTATGTCATTTCTTTGTCATTTATATGTCATTTATCTCATAAAATATAAGAAAATATTGAAGGAAAACTTTAAGGAAAAACATGTACATGTCATTTCTCCCTTAAAATATAGGCAAGGAAAACTTTAAGGCATGTCATTTCTAGATGTGATTTCTCCCATAAAATTTAAGGCAAAATTTAAGGCAAACCATGTACATGTCATTTCTCCCACAAACTAAAGGCTTTCTCCCATAAAATCAAAGAAAACTTTAAGGAAAATCATGTACATGCCTTTTTTCCTTTCTCCCATAAGGAAAAATTTAAGGCAAGCCATGTACATGTGTTATTTCTCCCATAAAATTTAAGAAATTTTCTAATGTTAATTTAAGGCATTAGCAATAAGGAAAATGCTAGTGTTTTTGGAAACCATGTACATTCCATTTCTTGCATAAACTTTAAGACATTTTCTAGTGTTTTTGGGAGCCATGTACATGTAATTTCACCCATAAAATTTAAGGCAAACCATGTACATGTCATTTCTACCATGAATTTGCAGTAAATGTTAATTTAATATATTTTATTGAATTTGTTTTTTTTAGGGATAAAAAACCCATTAAATATGGTTGAAAAATGGACATTATGTATAGATGTTTCTTGCTATCACAATCCAGGGAAAGTAGTGATTACATATGTGCTTTGCAATATTGTGACTAACAAGGTCCTCCAAAGGAAAATGAATATATTTGCAAGAAAAAGAAAACAAAAAGGCATATTATATTGCATTGATAGAAGGCTTGGAAACAACTAGGGAGTATGGGTTAAATGGAATTGTAGTTTTCACCAATTCTGAACTTGTGCACAACTAGATGAAAGGCATGTACCAAGTTAAGAAGGAGAGACTATAAACAACTTCATGGAAAAGAAAAAAATATTGTTATACAATTTCAATTTTTTAGTATAAGACATTGTGCAAATGTCAATAAGATGTCTAGTGATGTATTGTCTGGGGCAATGCCAATTCAATATTCATATGTCAAAGATGAATTAATAGATTAATTAGTATTATACGGGTCAATTCCAATTCAAGGTTTATCTCTCAAAGATGAATTAGTGTTGAGATGCTCTCCAAAATTTATTGATGGACATTGTAACTTATCTTTGATATATGTGTGTTTTTTACTTATAAATGCGTCATTTGTAATCACAATGTGTTTTTTTTAACTATATACCAAGTGTGCTCCCACCATGTAAGCGCAACTTGGTGAACTTCTAAAAATGTGAGGACTTGAAATATTTTTTGTTTAAATTGAGCTTCACATATCAATTAGCGCTTTTAAAGTTGTGTTTTACATAATTTTTCTACTAAATTACATTAATTTTTTGAAATATTTTGAATTTAATTTATATAGTAATTTAAAAATAATTGTAAATTTCCACTGTAGATATCCATATATATCATGAAGTATGAAAGACGAATATCAATAGAATCCCATGCCTCTACGAAAGAGGGGGATCATGGATGGAGGGATGTTATTGGTATTTATATTAAATGTGCATGTTTTTAAATGACATTTGAATATATAATCTCATCCCCATACATACATGTGTGTATACACGTGGAATTATTTTTTTTATTGACTATATATATAATTTTATCCCCATGTACATACATGTATACATATGGAATTGATTTTTTTTATTAATTTTGTGAGTTAAATTAGTTTTTAATAAATTTGATATTTTTTTTTTAGGAGTTAGAAGGACAAGAGTATCTACTCCATAAGTGGATCATGGCCATAGTTCACGCAATCATGGTATAGATCACGCAATTTAATCAATCATATGTTCATGTATTTATATGTATGAATGTACTTTTGAATTGATTATAAATTCATATTTTTTTATGAAGATTCTCTCTCATCATGTGAGGTTGGTGATGGTACACATTCTCCTAGAGGCCCATCAATAGGTGGTGGCCAATTGTGTGAGGGTTGTGATATGCATTCTCCCGAAGGCCAATCAATGGGTGGTCGTGTTGGTTCTCAAACAATCGGTGGTCATTCTGGTTCTCAATAGTCTCAGGGTGGCTATGATGCTGGCCAACCATATCGAAGTGCCCATCAATCTGAATATAATTTTCATTCAATTTGTAAAAATTTGTTCACATGTTTTTTTATTTATACAAAATTTTATATATTGATGCAAAGGGTGAAAATGCTGCTACAAATGTTGCTCCAAAAAGATGTAGGACAAAATGTGTTATTCAAGAAGAAGGTTGTACACCAACCATGACTTATCCGTATGACATTTCCGATATACCTTTGGGAAAAAACATGCAGCAATGCACATTACAAAGGTGTCAACATATTTATTCAAAACTGAAAAAATATCTTGTGTCTTTGACACTCCTTGCTAAGAGTTGAGAAAACTTATAAGTAGTTACTCACTCTTTAAGAAAACTAGTATATGTGTAAAAAACGCTTGGGCCTACAACTGATACCTTTTTAAAAGTGATGAGAAAAATAAAGGAAACGGTGATGGGTGCCGATACATGGGAGGTTGTTTAACAAAGAGTTACAACAGAAATAACCAAGTCTCTGTTTAATTTTAAAGAAGGGCCGAAAAAAAGATGCTAAAGATGCACTATTTCGAGTACTCTGATATAGCTAGCCATTTGTATGATAGACACCTTGCTGCCTATGGAATACTACCATGGAACGATGAGGTTCTGCTTAAATTTGAAAAATTATTTTATGCAGAATTATTTTTGAGAATCAAACACAATTATAATGACCTCCCCTCTGAATTTTTTGGTCTTGGGAAAGGTCAATAATGTGACCGTAGGGGCAATAAGCATGATTCTGTGTTGCGTCACCCTGAGACCCAATTTTTTAGGCGACCTCTTCGTGTGGAAACTTTGTGGTCAGAGATGGATGCCACTTTTCAAATTATTCGAGAAGCAAGGCATATCATCATTGACAATGTTCAGATTGGAATAGGTAGAATTGATGTTTGTCTGGATTGACAAAGAGCACGAGAGAATCCATGTGATAATATTGTATATCATATAGATGATGAGATAGACAGCATGAGTGTTGAATATCCCAGAACATATGAAAATAATTTTCGCAATGGTTGGGAGGACCTAATTATTCATGAAGAAGAGGGCATGGCATTAGTATGTGTTAATGGTTAGGTGATTATTTTAAGACATGTATAATTTGTAATAAATACATATATACATACATATATTTGTATACATTAATCTAAGAAAAATGTATCATATATGTGAACACCATTTGTAGTTCTCATGCTTGATGAACGAAGACGTTAATATCACGGTCCAAGCCTCAGGTTCACACAATCAAGATGGTTCTCACCATGAATATGATATTTTGGCACATGTTAGTGTTTTTTAAGTGATCATGATGATGTACAATTATTTTAATCTATTATTATATATTAGAACATGATGACATATTTCTAAAATAAATAATTGTGTACATAGCTACATGTATATAACTAAATGTTAGTAGATTTTGATTCCGTTCGATGTTTTTGTGATGGAGGTACATTCTTCTTCCTTAGGAGATGTGAAAAATCCACCATCACAGGTATGAACATTTTTTCACTTAAATATTTTTTTAAGTTATACATTGCAGTTAAAAAGTTCCATTAAAAAATGAGATTTAGATCTTGAATTATCTTAAAGTTTTAAATTTTTTAAATTTTAGGTTTTTGGAGATTTTCTTTCTGAGCCACCCTTAGGAGATGTGCCCCAATCCACCATCACAAGTATTCAATTTTCAGTTATAAGTTTAACTTACAGATTGAAGTTCAAAATTTTTATTATAAAATGAGATCTAGATCTTGAGTTATTTTATAGTTTGAAAGTTTTTGAAAATATGTTTTTGGAGATGATTTATGTTATCCAAGGACTCTAGAGATGGAGTGTATGATGGAGATAGGAACATCCACACGATTTGAACAAGCTTCCTATTTTTTTTTTAATATTATTGAAAATTAGTTTATATGCATTTTTATTTGAAAATTTTGAGAATATATATATATATATATATAGAGAAAAAGAGAGCATATATATATATAGAAAGATAATACATAGTGTATATATATATATATATATATATATAGTTTAGTGTGGAAGATGTTACTCTGGAGGATGTTTTAATGGACGAGCAACAAAAGAAAATGGAGAGGGAACCACATGAGGTATTGCAAGATATTTGTTTTCATTTCGTTCTTTTACATGAAGTTCTATATTCTCATTCAATTTTAAAACATTAAATTTTAATGTTTGTACACATTGTGTATAGGTTCCCCATTCTTCAGAGGATAGCACAAGGGTCGGGACTTTGCTGGCAGAGACAATGGATCCATTTGTATTTGATTGATGATGCACATGTGTGCAACATTTTATTTCATAGATCTAGTCTTAAATTTACTTTTTTTATATATAGTCTTATATATGCAGTCATATTTACTTTTATATATAACCTATAACTTGATACTTGTAACACTATATATTGAACTATATATATTTACTTTTATTGTTCACGTGATACAAATTTTGGACTTATTTTACTGTTTGGATATATTTTTAAACTGCATTTACTTTTATCAAGAATGATTTTAAATTTTGGATAGTTACATTTGGCATGTGATCACATGTTGTGATATATAATGTTTTGTTTTTAAAACTCAAGTTGTTATTTTATATTTTAAATATAAAAATAATCTAGATGGAAATTTCAAATTACAAAACACATACATGTGTATATTTTGGATAGTTGAACTACATTTTTCATGTGATCACATGTTGATGTATAATGTTTTGTTTTTAAAACTCAAGATTTCATTTTATTTGTTAAATATAAAATTCAAATCTAGATGGAAATTTCAAATTACAAAACATGAGTATATTTTGGATAGTTCAACTACATTTGGCATGTGATCACATGGTGTGATATAATGTTTTATTTTTAAAACTCAAGTTGTCATTTTATTTGTTAAATATAGAATGAATCTATACAAGGAAATTTCAAATTACATTTTCACAGTGTGTATATTTTGGTTGGTTGAAATATATTTGGCATGTTATTGTGATTTATTGTTTTTCTTTTAAAAATTTTTCATTTTATAGATGTTAAATATAAAATGAATCTCTCCAAATGGAAATTTCGAATTACAAACCATGTACATAGTTGTGTATATTTTGGATAGTTGAACTACATTTGGCATGTGATCACATGTCATGATATAATTTTTTGTTTTTAAAATTCAAGTTGTCATTTTATTTGTTAAACATAAAAGGAATCTCTAGATGGAAATTTCAAATTACATTTTCACAATGTTTATATTTTGGATGATTGAACTACCTTTGGCATGTGATGACATGTTATGATATAATGTTTTGTTTTTTAAACTCAAGTTTTCATTTTATAAATTTTAAATATAAAATGAATATCTCTAGATGAAAATTTTGAACTACTAACCATGTATACATTTGTATATTTTGGATAGTTGAACTACAGTTGGCATGCGATCACATTTTGTGATATAAGGTTTTCTTTTTAAAACTCAATTTGTCACTATATTTGTTAAATATAAAATGGAGTTCGAATTATATTTGTTAAATATAAATGAATCTAGATGGAAATTTCAAATTACAATTTACAAATAAACGTGTCTATTTTGGATAGTTGAACTACATTTGAAACTCAAGCTGTCATTTTATTTGTTAAATATAAAATGAATCTGGATGGAAATTTCAAATTACACTTAACACATGTACATTGGTAAATGTTATGCATTTGAACATGTGTGTGAATGCTATATAATTTTAGGATGTACATCTATAATTTGGGTGATATTTAAGTACAATACATATCGATGTTTTAAAATCCATAAACAATCCTAAAATGTACAGGCTATAGCCCATACCATGGCCTCGCACTAGTGTGAGAAACCCATCAAAGGCAGCTATAGGGGTGTGTTTTCAGGCCGCTCTCACCGTGGCTATGACCAACTATTGCAATTCACCGAGGGCTTTGAATCTGATAGCCATGAGGTGTTGGCTCCTCAAGCACTTGATAACATTCATGGGGAGACTATTTTGCCTCCATAGAAGCCTAAGGGTAGAGGAGTCTACTAGAAATCCACTATTCCACAATCTTTTCATGCTTTACCCAGCAAAACCAAACTGCTTCCAAGTTATGAGCCCACGATAGAGGATATAGTCATTAGGTTTATGGAATCGGATGATGTCTGGACCAGAGATTACAATGCAGAGTACCCAATCACTCCCATCATCTACGTGACCCCTTTGAATCCTCCTTGAATGCCGACAGCTAAGGAGGCAGCCATTGATAGATAATATGGGTGCCTGATGGAGGAAGAGGACTAGGGGATGGAAAAAGATGAATGAACTCCATGGTTTTCACCTCAAGATATAATTCATCTCTTTTTTCTTAGATGGGCCACTTAATATCTTGTAGTACAAGATTGGATGATAGTCTTGAGGGGTTGGTTTCCTCCTTTGAGGCATCCCCAAACTTGGTTTATTTTTAACACTACCAAGGCAGGGATAGGCTAAGCACTGCTTGCCATCTCTTCCCATTGCCTTTGTACAATTTTTCATGCTTTTAATATAGTTTAGCCTGAGTTACAAAAAAAAAAAATGTGAATATATGCACATAAAAATAAGTATATGTACATATCGATGTATAGATCTAAAAATAATCATAAAATTCTAGGAGTTCTTAGATGTGTCAAACAATCATAAAATTTTAAAATTACATTAAAACATATATATCCTGTACATGACATTTTTCATTAATGTACATAGAAAAGCTACTTTCAGTTGATAGTAAACTGGAAATTACAAAACACATACCACATATTTTTCATTCAAGAATGAATATTATAATTTACTTAATAGACACATCTAAAACGAAATCGTGCAACTTCAAATTTTCATTATATCAACTATGCTAGATACACCGATGTGTAGATTTTGCAATAATGACATTATGGAAAATTGTACTAGAGAATGTATGAAATCATTTAAGACCATATAATCTAGACATTTGTATGTGTACACGTGTATAAATTACTTATGTGCATGTACCAAAACAATGTACATGTGCAAACACTTGTACATATAACATAAAAAGGCAATTCAATTGATAGTTGAGTTATGGAAGTTCTAAAAGATGAATCCAAAGAGAAGAAATTGTTGGGCAGTTCAATAAAAAAAATTCGAATGGAATGCCATCATTATTGATCCATTCATGATCAGCTTTTGATATTTTCCATTTATTAATTTTCATTTTTTTCTTTTATTGAACTTCTATCAAATTTATGCTTGTTGCACACACCAAGTGATTATATTAAAAACTTATGAGATCAGGTTCATAGTCTTGAAAGTAAAAAAAATTCCCCACTTTGATTAGTTTGTTGGAAAAAATAACCTTTTAGTATAATAGACCCTCTGTCATATGTAAACCTGTTATCATCACAGTTTTCTAATAATTTCATCTTTTGTACATCAAATAATACTTCACATTTTCATCGTTGATAGTAGGTGCAACCACAACAAAAACATCTCCTGCACAATAAAAAAAACTCATTTATTTAAATTTAGATCATAATTAACATGAAAAATTAACTTTAAAATTAATATGTGTACTTGATTTCATTATTTATTTCTAGATCTCTATCATTTGAAAGAAATTGAAATGTTACCTTCTCTAACAATATCAAAAACTCGATCACCTTCAGATGATATTGAGTTCTCCTATGATTGCGTTTCTTCAAAGATTTCGATGAAAATTTTCACCTTTGTATTTAGTTTTGTAATTTGTCAATATGTTGTGTAACCAGCTCCAAAGAGAGAAGAAAAGAGATATTCACGCCTTAGAAATGAGCCACTTCGAGGGGGCAACCTCCAATACATTACATGAATGAACAATTCTTGGATGATACAAATGAACAAAACCTCCTTCTATATATAGGAGTCCATGGGGCCATAATATAATCCTAGTGGGGCCACAATGTAATCCTAGCCGACCTAACAATAATAATGTAAGGGCACAATAATAACAATATGGGGGTTACAGGGGTACAATAATAACAATAAAGGGGGCTACACTAACATAATAAGGGGCTACACTATTAATATAGGGACTTAACATGCCCCTCTCCTTCAAAAAAGTGTTGTCCTCAACGCTTGAGTAGCTCTGGGTGCTTCTGTATAAAATTCTCATCCTCCCATGTAGAATCTTCGGTGGGTAAGTTCTTCCACTTGATGAGATACTCTGAAATTGATCGATTCCGTAGTTGTCGAGTTCTTGTTTCCATGACCGCTTCTGGTTCCAATATGATTTTTCCTTCCTCATCAAGTTCTGGCAATATTGTTTGAACTGGAAGATTTTCACCTACAACCTTCTTTAAGCATGAAACATGGAAAACTGGATGCACTCGCGAAGAAGCAGGAAGCTCCAATTTGTATGCCATAGTACCAATATTTTGCAACACCTTGTAAGGACCATAGTACTTTGGCGATAGTTTATTATCCTTCTTAGCTTGCTTGAGGGACATTTGTTTGTATGGTTGTAGCCGTAAAAATACCCAATCTCCTACATCAAAACTTCTCTCGCTGCGATGTTGATCTGCCTGTTGTTTCATTCGATTTTGTGCCAAATTCGGGTTATCCTTTAAGAGTTGGAGAACTTCTTGCTGATGCTCGATGTGATCTTCCACTGCTTGAACCTTCGAATTTTCTCTTAAATATGATGTGATGGATGGTGGATGATATCCATAAAGTGCCATAAATGGGTCATTTTTGCTGCAGTATGGAAGGAAGTGTTATACCACCATTCAGCGAGAGGTAACCACTTGACCCATTGTGTTTGTTTATCGGATACAAAACAACGAAGATATCCTTCCAAACATTTATTTACTATCTCTGTTTGACCATCAGATTGAGGATGATAAGATGAGCTATGAGCTAATTGAGTACCCAAACAAGAAAATAACTCTGTCCAAAAATTTTCCGTAAAAATGGGATCTCTGTCGCTCACAATAACCCTTGGGCTTCCATGTAGCTTTTGAATTCTGTCCACAAATGTAGTAGCAACTGTACTTGCTTTAAGTGGATGAGATAATGCACAAAAGTGTGCATACTTGGTAAGTCTATCAACTACCACCATGATGACATTCTTTCCTTCAGACTTAGGTAAACCTGTGATAAAATCCATTGAAATCTCCTCCCAACGCTGACTTGGAATGGATAAAGGTTGTAGAAGTCCGGGGTCTTAATTGTCTCCACTTTATTCTGCTGGCAAACCAAACATTCCGCCACAAACTTTTGAATATCAGATTTAAGGCCATCCCAAAAAAATTCTTTCTTCACCCTGTGGTAAGTTTTTAAAAATCCTGAGTGTCCTCCTAAAGGAGAAGTGTGCAATTCCGGAAGAATCTTTTGTTTTAGTTGGGAATTCTTACAAAGATATAAGCGATCTTTGTACCATAAGGAATCATTTTTCCAACTAAATGTATCGGATGTACTAGGATCTTGCTGCAACTTTTGAATGAGTGTCCATACATCTTTGTCCTTCTTCCATTCATCTCTTGCTTCAGTTATCCAATCTTGTTGGATAATAGAAATGGCACAAAGAAATGCTTCCACCTATTAATTCTTTCTTGAGAGTGCATCTGCAACAACATTTAGCTTCCCTTTTTTGTAAATTATTTCAAAGTCATAACCCAACATATTTGTGACCCATCTTTACTGCTCTTCTGAAGATAGTATTTGTTCCAAAAGTGTTTAAGACTATCATGATCAGTTTTTACCTTGAAGTGTCTTCCCATTAGGTAAGTTTGCCAATTCTTTGGTACTTGATGTACTAACATTTCTTCATATAAATAGGTTTACGTAAATAATTTCCTTTGATTGGACGACTTTCAAAAGCAATGGGTCTTCCTTCTGCATTAAAGCTGCTTTTAAATTCCATTTCTGAGAGCAACACATTCCTGATAAAGGTTTTGTGATGCGTAACTAGACGTGCTGACATTGCCTCTTTAAGATGTTCAAAGGCCTTAGTTGCTTCAGGAGTCCATGAAAATACATATTTCTTCAATAATGTTGTTAGAGGTGCTGCTATTCTCCCATAATTCTTAACAAACTTGCGATAATAGCCTGTTAACCCGAGAAATCCTCGCAACTGCTTTATTGTCTTGGGGACTTTCCATTCCTTAATGGCTTTAATTTTGTTAGGGTCTACTTTAACACCCTCGTGGGATATAATATGACCCAGATATTCCACCTCTTGTACTCCAAAGAAACATTTGGATGTTTTTGCATATAATTGTTTCTCCTGCAATAGTTTGAGCACCCTGTCAACATGTTCAACATGATCTTTCCAGGACTTGCTATAGATTAGTATATCATCAAAAAATACTAGCACAAATTTTCTAAGGAAAGGTTTGAAAATGGAATTCATCAACCCTTGAAATGTAGAAGGTGCATTGGTAAGGCCAAAAGGCATGACCAAAAATTCATAATGACCCTCATGAGTTCGAAATGCTGTTTTTGGAATATCTTCGGTCTTCATTCTTATTTGATGATATCCTGAACGAAGATCCAACTTGGTAAAATAAATTGCTCCATGTAATTCATCCAATAATTCATCAATCACAGGAATGGGAAATTTATCTTTAATGATGAGCTTATTGAGCTCCCTATAATCCGGGCACATTCGCCATGATCCATCCTTCTTGTGTACCAATACTACAGGAGCAGAGAAAGAACTTTGACTAGGTTGAATTATACCCGCCTCTAACATTTCTGCAATCATACGTTCAATTTCGCTCTTTTGGAAGTAAGGATATCTATAAGACCTGATGTTTGGAGGAACACTTCCTGGAATCAAATGAATAGCATGATCATGATCACGAATAGGTGGGAGTCCTTTGGGAGTTTCAAACACCTTGGAATGATTGTCCAAGACTTGTTGGAGATCTGCAGAAATAGATGATTTTGATGTCAGAACTTCCAGTGAGCATAACTGTGCAATTACGCCTTGTTGTTCTTTCTTTAGAAGCTTTGTCATGACATTAGAGCTTATTATCCTTCTGGCTTCCCTTCAATACCCCATAATTCGAGCTTATTATCCTATTACGAAAGAATTTCAGAAAAGTTCTTGAAAATTAAAAGCTCTTGTCCCTAAAGATTGCTATGTGCCTCAGCCTAACATAGCTTACATAGATGGAAGCTGGTTAGCGAACCAGAGTGGAATACAGTTGCTCAATGTTATGCATTTTCCAGCAATTTATAGTTCTCAATTTATTATCATATTTATGGTGGTGTTTAGGTGGAACTAAGTCAATTATTGTGCCACCTGATGAATTAATCTATGAGTACCTGAATCAATCAACACTATTACCTTTTTCTTCTTGATCTGTCCTGCTATCTTGAGAGTTTGAGGAGTGGTAATTCCTGCCAGTGCATTACATGATATGGTCGGATTCATTTCTTCCTCTTCTATGGCTGGTTCCTGGTGTATATCTCTTCTTGTTCATTTTCTTCTTCTTCTTCACAATCTATGTAAAATAATTTCTTTTCAGCACACTTATGACCTTTAGTGTATTTGCTATCACAACTGTAGCAAAGCCCTTTTGCTCTTTTTTCTTCTAATTGTTGTGGTGTCAACCTTGTAGGTTGTGGAAATCTAGATGTAGCCACACTTCCTTCTTTATAGAATTGAGTAGTAGACTTCCTTGTTGCCATAATTTTACATTCAACTTTTCTTGCCAACTTGAATGCCTTCTCTAATGAATCAGGTTCCAGAACACGAACTTCATGTTGAATGTTATCCTTTAAACTGCCTAAGAAGAGATCAATCCTGTGGTCCTCTGAAATATCGGTTACCCTTATACTCAATTTTTGGAAGTCCTCAATGTGCTGCCCCACTAAACCCTTTTGTTTGAGATTTATCAATTGGGTAAAGAAGGTGTTGCTCTTTGTATCCTCATAATGTGCTATCATTTCCTCCGCAAAAATTGACCAAGTGACAATTTTTTTACGGGAGCAAAGCCATCGATACCATACAAATGTATTTTGTTCTAAATGTAAAGTTGCAATGCGTACCTTTTGTGTGTTTTGCCCATTATGGAGATCAAAATATTGCTCCATCTGTAGTATCCATGTTACAGGATCCTTTCCATCAAACTTCCTCATATCCATTTTTGGAATATGGTGGTTCTTCCCGCCAACATTCGAGTTTATTAAATCACGATTAACATTTATTTTGTTCTCATCATGAGGTTCTTCTCCTATATTTCCGCCATTAGGAATCATTTCTGGTTTTAAGCTTGTCATCAAGCCTTCCATGTATGCTTTTAGATCATTCTTCATGTTTTCCATGTTGTCTTTCATGTCATCCATCCTAGCTTCCATGCCCACTTCCATGCCATCCATCTTAGCTTCCATCTTAGCTTGCACACCATCCATCTTAGCTTCCATGCCTTTCTTCAAACCATCCATCTTCAATTCCACACCTTTCTTCAAAACTTCCATTTCATTTTTTGCTGCTCTTTGCGAGAGTGAAATTTGTTGCACTTGTTCTTGTAATTTTGATAGATCATGTTGCAATTCTTCATCTTCATGAGTCATGGTAGAGCCTTATGAAGGCTTGATGGGTGTTGAATTCTTTTTAGGGGCCATTTTAGAATTCAATATTGATATCTATTCTACAATATGCCCTTGGAATCAATTCAACTTGATTCTTCAAACAAGACTTATGCAATTCGGGAAAAAAACAATACACACCTTTACTAGCTTTTAGGAGCTCGATATTGAAATTGAATTATCTCTGTATTTGAAAATCTTCGATATCTGAAATTCAGCTCTGTAGTAGATCTCTGAAGCTTCTTTCAAATGCCACAGGTCTGACCTGATTTGGATTCTTCAAGACAAATTTGTGTCCAATCTCCCACAATGACCTAATTCTGGACTGGTTTAGTAGAGCGAACTTGTACGACTTGCCACGTGTCACTGTTTTGTCCTTTGTCTCTGAAATTGATAGCGAAGAAACTTCAGTCTGTGTACTTGCGACCACTTTTTACGGCACTTCAATCCAATGCCCAAAGAGAGAGTTATTGAAGTTTTCCCACGATCACCTCTTTGAGATGAAATTCAGGAGCCTGAAAAAGCACTACCTTCCACAGATCATATCTCCAAAAATATTGCGAACCAAGCTCTGAAATATTTTGACGAATTTCCTCAGGATTTCAGCTTCGCACCATATGAATTTCAGACTCTGAAACTTCGTACAAAAAAATTTATAGCGCAATTGCCACGATGACCTGTTTATGATCCTGAAAAAATACCTAACTTCCACAGATGATATCTCCTCAAATATTGCGAACCAAGATCTGAAATTTTTAGACAACCTTCCTCAAGATTTCAGCTTCGCACCCTAGAAATTTCAGCTTCTGAAGCTTCGTAGAAAAAAAGTTATAGCGAAAATTCCACGATGACCTGTTTGGAGCAGCGAAACCCTAGAATCCCAAAGCTCTGATACCAAATGTTGTGTAACCAGCTCCAAGAGAGAAGAAAAGAGATATTCACGCCTTATAAATGAGCCACTTCGAGGGGGCAACCTCCAATACATTACATGAATGAACAATTCTTGGATGATACAAATGAACAAAACCTCCTTCTATATATAGGAGTCCATGGGGCCATAATATAATCTTAGTGGGGCCACAATGTAATCCTAGCCGACCTAACAATAATAATGTAAGGGCACAATAATAACAATATGGGGGTTACAGGGGTACAATAATAACAATAAGGGGGGCTACACTAACATAATAAGGGGCTACACTATTAATATAGGGACTTAACACAATATTTTACATACATTTTTTTCACAAACATCATTTGATTCTGTGTTGCCTATGAAAACATGAAAAAAAAATAATATATTCTTTTATCCAATGCAAACATATTTTTGGACAACTTTGTTTTAATTGAATGCAATTTTTGAGTCCCTTTTATTGTTTCAACGTCATCTCCAATTGATGTATCTACACCTTAGACCCCCATATGCCAAAAAAACCTATATCAAAAATTCAAAGAAGAATATAAATATGATATCAAAATACCATCAAAGATAATCATTGTGATAAATGTACTGTTAAAATTAGAAACCCAATAAAAATTAAATTGAATGTACCTTCGTACTTCCCTTGATTGGTTAGTCTCATGGCTTAGTGAAAAAATGCACCATTGAACAACTTCTTCAGCTAAGACAAGTCATTTTGTAGAGTGTTCCATTTGATATCTACCAAGTGCTTGTTTTATACATGCTCTTATACCTTCATGTTCTACTTTTCCATGACTAGTCTCAATGAAATTCTAACAATGTTTAATGCAGATTTTCATATGAAGATGACACAACCAAAAGAATGATCATGAAGATTTGAATTTACATGTGCATCCATCTCACCATATCCAATTTTCATTAAATTTTATTCCACTACTTTTCAAGGAGTCATAAATATTTTAAATAGTGTTGTACAAAATATGTATCATGTGTATGATCGTCACTGATATAAAAATGATATGAATTAATAACATGTCAATTTTCACTGGTGCTTTCTATATGATCAACATTTTTTTTAGCGTGTCTATATAGAATATGGACAAGAATGGAGACTTGGTCAGAACGATAGTATTCACTCTGAATTTATTTTTTTGGAACAAATTTGTAGTTTTCTACAAAATCATATATTGAAAAAATGGTCCCTGGTGGAGAAAATTCACGGGAATTTTTGAATTGCAAGTCCTGCCATCGAGCTCTATGGGAATTCTTGGTGTGTTTATAAATTTCTGCCTCAACTTTCTCAAAAAATCTATGACAACAATTTCTTCTTCTTGTAAATCAATTCTCTTAGCACTTGTAGTACTACTTGAACCAATCGATGTATGGATATATTCATATCTCTTCCATTTCACTTTCATGTTGGAAAATGATTGATCATATATATTTATAAGATATTTTTTTTCAAATTTAGTCAAATTTCCACAATCATCGCATTTTTTACCACCAAAACATTTCTTTTGGTAAAATAATTCATGGCTTTCTCTTCCACATAGAATTTGAGATATGAAATGATTCATCGATAGTGGAAGGAGGAGGTCAATATTTCCAAATTTTTTTACCAAAATTAAGGAATGTGTCATAATATAACTGAAATTTCACATGATAATGACAACAATAAGTTTCGTGTACAATGATAGGTTTTACATATCATGGTTTTTGTTGCACAAAAGCACTGATTCAAAGATCAATTTCACAATTCTCTTCTTTGAACTTGTTGAACAACTCAATCTCAGTGGTGTCCAAGAAATGTTTTGCATGTTCTTCGTATTTATTTCGTGTTATTCTTCTTCGCATCACATCCCTTTCTTTTGGTGAAACACATGAATTTTTTAGCCAATATTCATAAATTATTTTTTTAACATTTTCTCCAAGTATATCTTTGTATAGTTGCCTACAAATATTTGTCCAATAACCTTGTTCACAATTTACATCTACTTGTAATAGACATTTTCAATCTTTGTGCAAATTTTTTCAGGAGGTTCCTAATGCTCGTGCCATAGATTTTACCAAGCAATTCTCTTTAACAATTGATGAAACCACTGCAATTTGTATTGCTCTACGTGCATCTTCAAAAAAAATTTCTTTCTAGATCTTCTAATTGACCTTAGAGAATTATTTGTATTTTGTATCACATTTTCCTTCATTATTTTTTATCTTTTGTTGATTTTCGAATACCCAATAAAGTCATAACTTATTTTAATTTCCTTGATTTTAATATACATTTTAACATTTGGGCTTGAACTGCCATAGTTTCATTTTGAAGAACGAATCAACAATGTGGTTAACACGATATCGTATACCATGGCCAGCTTTTTTATCTCCATATGTGTGAGTGTCAACATTTTCTAACATCTCATCATCGATATTGATTTCATCTGTACATATTAGAATTAAACGTACATAATAACTTTAAATATTCAATAAATAACTAAATTAATAAATCTGTATAATTTCAATAATACACATTCAGCACACACACACACACACACACATATACCTCGTGATTCAATTTCTTAACTTGAATTTCTTTCAAAATTTTCACCATCTTCAATAATTGGTTCCATATCTCTTTCACTTTCTCTTTCAAAATTTTGTATCTCATCATCAATGTTTTGAGGAATATCTCTCTCTATTTACATTGCAAAATATTTTTCAAATTGGTTCATAAAATAATTTTAAATATCAAATTTATAATATTTACATTTACATACTTGTTTCAACATCTAGTTGAGGTTGATTTTACCTTTCAATATTTGAGCGTTCTTATCTCTTTTTTCTACGATATTCTCTCCCCTATTCTCTATGTTCCTCAGGATCTCTTGTTCGATCATATTTTCTCTTGCACTTCCTTTGATTTCCCATGATAATTGAGTATGAAGCTCAAAACATTTCATTCAAAAATTTAGACAAAAACTTAATTAAAAAAAGCTGCTGAAAAGATTTAATTTAAAAAAAAAAAAACTCATTTTAAAAATTCTGCACAAAAGACATACTTCAACCCAAAATAGTTACTCTAAAAAATCTGCAAAAAAAATATCTTCTTAAAATTAAATGAAGGTTAAAATATTTCCTTCCAAGTCCTGCTAAAAAAATTCATTTAAAGAGTTAGACAAAAAAACATTTTAAAAATAATTATAAAAGATTTACTTCAACCCAAAACACGTACTCTAAAAAAATGTCACTAAAAACAAAATACCTCCAAGAAATGTTGTTTCAAAATTAAGGCCAAAAAGCCTAAAAAAATATCACTCTAAAAAATACCTCCAAAAAACTTCATTTGAATATTAAGCCTAAAAAGAGTCCTTTGAAAATTAAGCTAAAAAAATGTCCAAAAAATGTCTTTTGATAAAGCCCAAAAACCTCTAAAAACAAAATACCTCCAAAAAATGTCCATTGAAAATTAAGCCCAAAAAGCCTCTAAAAAAAATATCACATAGGTGCAAAAAATGTCCTTTCAATATAAGCCAAAAAGTGTCCTTTGAAAATTAAGCCCAAAACAAGTCCCTTGCAAAATCAGCCGAAATGAAGAAATGTGCAAAATTATGCGAAAATAATGATTCTGTTTTCGGCTATTTATATAGCCATGAAATGTTTTTTTGGAGGGGCTTCATCAAATTTTCTGGCCAACGTAAATTCAACTAAAATTTCAGCTGGACTTCTGTAAAAACTTCGGTTGAACTTTTGTGTCTTTAGAATTGACGGGCTATCGAGGCAAAAAACAATTCGGCCGAATTTTATTAAAAGTTCGGCCGAACTAACACGTTTGCAACCACGCATCAGCTTGGCTCTGAACACATTTCTTCAACTTTGGAATTATTAAACTCCATGAAACTTTATGAATTAACTGTCGGAACCAAGAAAATAATTTTCATAATTCAAACTACTTTTGAGAAATATAAATTTTTATGGAATTTCGTAAATATTTACTAATTTTAATTAATTTTGTAATAAGATGGGTGCAAAAAATTTCAGAAGGTCATTATGATTCAGTGAAATCATAATTCTGTATCTTCTAAAATACACTGTAAAAAAATTTGAAAAAGTTATGGTGCATTATATTGGTCCACGGTCTATAATGGGTAGTTTTCAGATTTTTAGTTTATAACTAATATGTTGAGAAATTTTGTGTGAGCCTAAACATATTCAACATATGCAATTTTTCATATTGGATTAGTTCAAAGAATTCTAGTAATTATGATATGCATCAATTGGTTTCTTAAATATAACGAAACCGAGGTAGACTCCGTCTAGATTATTGTAACACATTTTTTTTCTCAAAAACATAAAGTTTTCAAAGAATACATCAACGTGTTTGAACATGAATTTTTATGAATCCTTTTATTGTTAAAGACCACACACTCAAAGAAAAGTTAAGTTGACATATCAAATGTGTATAAAAAAATTCCAAATAATAAGTAATAGAAAGCTAACAATTTTTTTTACAAGTTTTATTTTTATCGTCGAATGAAATTCTAAACAGAAAAATTGTTTTGGCTTGAAGAAAGTTGAAGAAAAGAAAAAAATGATATTTTTTTCTCAAAAAAGGGAAAAACATGCAACCCAACTTCACATTATCACCCCAAAGCGTTATAATGTTTGAACTTACCAGGTGGAGTTTTTGTTGGTGGATCAATGTACCAGAATCGGATCCCCAGGGTCAAATTCAGAAGGCTCAAGGTAGCCATAACAAGCACCGAAAATACTCCTAATTAGGGAGCTAGAAATAATATCTCACAGGAAGAGTACTAGCTTGGTGGAATGTCTCCCAAATGGTCAAGGATAGCGGGAACCATTCCTCGTAGAAAAAGGTTGGAAGAGACACCAACAGAGGAAGAAAGTCCTTAAGTAGAAGGCCTTGAAGCCTGTGTTGAGTGACCAACAATAGGTTACAGAGGCATTGGTTGTTGGCTAGTCGACCTGGACCTCTTGTGGCTAGCCCGAGATGCTTGGATCATGCAAGAACTTGATGAGCTGGGGTCAGTGATAACGGGGGAGGGGGGGGAGAAGGGAATGAACCAAGTATGTTGGAATCTTTATAGACTCCTAGTGAAACACTCGTGAGAGGTGTGACTGATTATTTATCGACCACCAAAGATATGATAGACTCAAGGGAGGTCTAGGAATTCGATTTTTAATATGTTAATTAATCGATGGTGATAATATTTCCATTATGAGGAAAGCACATCTTATTCTAAACCACAGATGAAAGAAATGACATCGCTTAGGTACAACTACCACCCAAAAGGATATTGTAATCGAAGGGGGCATTAATGAATTCAATGTCAACACAAACAATCTTACCCATAAGATTGACAGGACAATTGTGTAACATGCCAAGGGGTTGAGAAGGGTGACTGTCCCAAGCACGCAAAGTGATGGTGGATGGGGCTAATTCAGGTGATCCAAGCTTACTCCAAATAGAGGTGGACATCACGCAGGTGGATGCACCCTCGTCAATGATACATCTCTGAACATGGAACTTGCGAATCTTGACTATTATTTGCAAGGTAACGAATGAAGGTAAAGGGAGATGTTCTAATTTTTCAACATCAAATACAATCAAAGGATCATCTAAAGGATCCACAATGCCCAAAGTAGATATGAGAGTTTTTCGTTGAGATTGGAATGACTGGATGACTTCCAGCATTGACATGGCAACATGCAATTATGCCAAGTCATCTAGTATGTTGTAGGTGTGCCCTACTTTGGCAGAAGTAACATTTCAACATAATGGCCCTTTGGGGATCTTGTGATTGACCTCTGCCCTAGAACGAGGGATTTGTAAGGGAATATTGGGTGTCGAAATGGACTCTGTGGAAACTTTGGTTGGGGACTCAGTTGCAAACATAATGGGTTACTTGTCATATTAGTGCGACGAGGTCTGAAGGTGGACATCAGTAGTATTGACCTTTTCAGAATTCATCATGAGAATATGGTTATCAAGGGTACCAGACTGTGGAGGCTGAAGATTGGTCTGACCTTGAGGTGTTTGGGCAACAACATATCCTTGCTGAGGGAAAGGATTTGTGAACATGGTTGGTTGAGTTGGCACAATGTTTGGAGGAATCGAAGTGGTGGGTTCCTATCCTGTAGATGCTTCTTGTGCTTCCCACAACTGGCACATCTAGGGTAAGAGGGGGAAATCATGAGTATAATGGCCATGGACACCACAACATGAACAAGGCTTGTTCATACAAAAAGGATTTTTTTGCTTAGGTTGATCACCATGTTGCTAGGTTGCGGTGTTAGGTTGGTTCCCTTGGGGTGCGTTCGATTGATTACCTTGGTGCCCTTGGTTACCCTGTGCTGGTTGGTTATGGTTTTCTTTCCCCTTATTATTTTTCTTTGAATTAGGAGGATTAGCCACGATCTGTTGTTCATACACCTGGCCCTGAGGAGGAGGTGGATACTGTTCCAGACGTTGAGAAGGAATGGGAGGTTTGGGTGCTGATGCTAGAATGGTTGGAGCACCGAGTTGTATATAAGTGTGGAAAAGAGGTTGGGAAATATTGGGGTAAACATGTTGAGCAACATCTGACAGTGGAATCGGTTGATGTAGTTGGGAAAATGCGTAAGTCGTGCTTTGACCCAGATACATGCTGTTGGAAGGGGGATAAGTACTGGAGGAGATGTTCCCCACCCCAGGGAAACCATAACCCATGGAAGGATGAGTATACGGATGTGAAAGAGATCCAACAATACCGTCAGTGGTGTGAGATTCCCCTATGCTTTGGAACCACCAGGTCTAGGAAGATTTGGTAAAACAGTCTCAACATAACCAGTCTGGGCATATATCAAGTCATATTCAATGCGATTGGAGAGATTCTTCCTCTGTTTGAGGAAAATGAGACACAAAATATTTACCGATGGAAGGCCAAATCATTCTGAGAAACTAATCCATATAGACACGGTCATCGAATTTAGGATCTCGACACAAGATCCTCCTTCTATGCCATTCTTGGACATAGTCATATAGGTGGGTGGCAAAAGTTTTACAAAATGCAGTCAACAATTCGGTACTAGTATCATAGTTGAGAGGTAACTCGAAGTAGGAGAGAAACGCTTTAGCAAGCATCGCAAAAGTGGAATGATACGCAAAGGTCTGGTCAACATACCACTTCGCAACTTCTCCAGTGAGCATACGTTGGAACAATTAAAGGTGAATGGAGTCATCGATAAAGGAATTGGGAGAAAACCACATGCGAAAGGAGCATACATGATTAGTAGGGTAATCTCTTGTGTTTCCTTAAAAATTAGCGATGTCTTAAGGAATCTTAGTTGGCATAGTAGGCCAACCTCGATTGTGGAGTATAGGGTTGTTGATTAACTAGCTAAAATCAGGAAGGCTTAAACCTGCCATAAAAGGTAGCAAAGGAGTAGCTGGAATGGTTCTAGTAGTGGCTCCATCATCAGGGTCGGGGCCACCACCAGCTTGAGGACCTCCACCTGCATTAGCTCCTGACATGATGACGGTATGAGGGTGAGGGAAACTAGGCTCAGAATTAGAGGAAGAACCCAATGAACCAAAATCAGAGTCAGTATGGGGATTTGACGGAAAAATAACTCGGACCCTATGAAGTGGATTAAGTCTTCCTAATCGAAACTGAGTGTGAAGGCCTTTGATTTTCCAAGATAAACACCTTGGGGGCACAATGAAGGAAAGTCACAGATGACACGAAAGGGTTGAAGAGTTATAAACAAAGGCTCAATAAGGCAGATAAATTGATTACAATATTTATGTCTTGGCTTGGCAGTATAAACCAAGTGCTCTTCACTTTAGGTATGTATGTGTGCAAGCCACATGTTAATTTTAAATAATCCCAAATATTTGTATAAAGAAAAAGAAAAAAATTTGAAGTCCTATAAATAAAACTAAAAATGCAGTAAAATAAATAGCTACGCATGCATAAATTCAACCCAATAGAAGGCTTCCCAAGAAACTAGTTGAAAAGGTAGGCGAAATTGACTAAAACACAAAATATGACCAAGGGATATAAGGTATAAGGGACATGTATGTAATGACTTATATCTACTGGACATGATGTAGAAAACAACAAGAAACTCGAGGGGGGGAATTCTGCAAAAAAGAGAGGGAAAGGTTAAAACCCTAAGGGGAACAAGTGTACCCTAAAGGAAAGACCAAAAAAAACAAAAAAGGGGGTTTTGGATAGAATAATAACCAATCAAAAGGGACCTGAAAGAAAGATAGATTAGACCCTGAACAATGGCTGAAAGTGCCGCAAATCTAAGACTACCTACTCAGCTAAATCCCTTCTAGAAAGGTGAAAGTGTACTAAATCCCTAAGGGGCTTGGTTCTACTTCAAGGAGAAAAACTGAGCATATAAAGGCCTAATATGGTCTTAGACGGAGGTTTAAAAACCCAAAATAGTGCTTGCAGAAAACCCTGACTGTCATAGAAAAAACATAGAAAAAAGTTGCAGCTCACAGGTACTGACCTATAACCTGCGGAAATCGCAATTTCTGGTCCAGAAGGTGCGAGTTCAAGTAGAAATCATAGGTTCTATTCTAAAAAGAGAGAGTTCCAGTTTTGGTATCCTCAGGCAACAGGTTGTGGAAACGTTATTGTCTCTAGCGCGACTCATACATGTTACCTGTGGAAAATACCTGAAAACACACAAAATTTAGAATTTTTAATTTAATAGGGCATAAAAGTTAAAAAAAACATCAAGAGACTAAAAGCTAATGAAGAAAAACCTTAGTTACTGAAGTTGTTGGCCATGAGAGAATTTGAATAAACAATAGTGGAGTCGCCATTTGTTAGCATACATTCTTAACACAAGTGTATGAAAGGAGCTCACTTTAGCTGCACGAAAAAAAACCCTAACAACAAATATGGCTGCTTAAATTCTTTAGATGTGCAATCGATAGTGGAAACAAATGCTGCAAAAAACCTGATCTATGTAGTCAAAGAAGTTAAACAGTGAAAATAAATAATAATTGCTCCATGCATCCAATAGACAAGACAAGATATAAAGAATTTGAATATATTATAACTCCTGGGAAAGGAACAAATAATATTGTTACTAGTCCCCCTCAATGGGATGGGTTCTTGGCTATCCTCAGTGCCTCAAATCTAGAATTCTCTCTCTCTCAATGATGTATAAAACCCAAAAATTTTTGAACTCTATGAGATCTCAAGAACAAAATAAGTAGTAGCAGTGATGAGAATGATCAAAGAACAACAGTGAAAGTGATCAAAGTGAAGAATGAATGGAAAACCCTCCTATTTAAAACAAAGTATTGAGTTATCCTTGATAATGGCGCATAATAAAATATTATTGACCAAGATCTAGTTCTAACGGCTTGGAATATTTTATTATATTTTTTTGGAGAGAAAATGTATTTAAATTGGTTACATACCTTTATTTATAAATAATATTCAAATCAATGATTTATTCATCACTTCAAGAATGTGGTTAAAGAATAATTAACAAATAATGATTTCTTTGATTATTTATAGGAGGATTAGTGAAATTTAACAAGGAATAATAACTAAATAATGATTTACTTAATTATTCCTAGAGAAAAAATAGAAAAATAATTATTTATCTAACTATTTCTCATAATTGGGTTAAATATGACCAGGAGTATTATTTAAATAGTGGTTTAATTAATTATTCCTAGAGAAAAATCAAATAAATAAGGATTTATTTAATTATTCCTCATGGGGTTTCTTGTTTTAGCCTGAAATATCTTAACAAGATATGGTTTATTAAATTATATCATATAGTGAAAGAAATTTTACTATGGTAAAATTGGTCTTAAATGGTGTATTTTGATCCGTCTAATTGAAAATGGTTAGATCACCAAAAATTGGTGTAACAGATTAGCACCCAATGTGAGAGCATTACGAGCTAATCGTATGACCGAAGTACGTTGCAAGAAGACAATCAACACCAAAGGGGTGTCATAGAGTGAGAGACACATAGATGGAGTGCAGCAAGAGAGGACAATAACCGAGGGGGCGAGTCCTACGAATGATATAATTCTCCTTTAATGTTTGGGTACCTATTCTCAGTGAGGCGGGGGAGGCATACCTATGCCTATCGAGATGAAAAAGAAAAAAGAATAATGGTGCACCCAGAAAAATAAAACTGAGGAATAAAGTACATCATAAATGGTACATGAAATCCTAAAATAAAATGGGAGAGAAAAAGATATAATGGATACCACATACATACTGCACTTAGAGAAACATGAGCGAAGACTGAATACAATAATATATGAGTACATGAGACATAATAACAACCAAAGAAGCCCTCATAAATAGGAAAGGGCTCTGAAAATATGAATGGATCATCTGAATGATACATACATGCTATTGGTGGTGCAAGCAGCTGGAATCAAACCCATCAAATTTGTGGCGCTGCATCTAAGGTTGTAGCATAATCTGAGGTCATCCAGGCATGTGCGGGGCTACCTGAACGACCACCCTCTCATGAAGTCTGAAACATCTCACGCAAACCTGGGAGTCACTGGTACAATCTACTGAATCACCGAACCATCAAGTATATGAATCTCGATTATGCAATAATGAGTGGAGTCTGAGTGGATGTGAAACAATCAAGTCAAAGGGCAATGATGAGTCCTTTTTCCTGATCCGAGGCACCGGACAAGAATGGAAGCTGGAACCAAGGTACACCGCCCTTTAGACCTTCTAGAATGAATATGGTGATGTCGAAAGAAGGAGGTCCACCATAGGTGAGGCAATGAGGAATCCTCAACTTGTTGAGATTGCAACAAGATGATGAGCTTAGTGGAAAGAAGTCGCCTTCACTAAGTGGGCCCGCAGGCTATTTTTGGCGCACAGTGTATTTTTAGACTATCTCTATTTTTAAACATGTTGATCATATTCTATGAGTTGCATCTATTTGTGGATGGTTGGTCAAGTTGGAAAAATAGATGGACTTCTATTTTTAGACATATTGGGTGGAATCTATTTTTAGATTGCCAGTCTAAAAATAGATATGTCGAATATTATTAGCTCTTAATAATATTTGGACTATAAACGTTATCTTATTCTCTTGGAGCACTTCAGTTAAGTGCACAGATGTGGCACAGGAGCTGACAGAAGGAATTACGCTATTCCTGAGGGTTAAGTGGAGCTATTTCATGGATACTTCAGTTAGAACTCATGTGACAGAGTTTGGTGGAGTTATTGAGGTATTTAATGGAGTTGTGTTCATTTTAACTCAGTTAGACACAGTTTGTTAGGTCCCTATATTACTAGTATAGTCCCTTATTATTGTTAGTGTAACCCCCTTATTTTTATTATTGTACCCTTGTAACCCCCATTTTTGTTATTATTGTGCCCTTAAATTATTATTGTTAGGTCGGCTAGGATTACATTGTGGCCCACTAGGATTACATTATGGCCCCATGGACTCCTATATATAGAAAGGAGGTTTTGTAAATTGTATCATCCAAGAATTGTTCATTCATGTAATGTATTGGAGGGTGCCCCCTCGAAGTGGCTTATTTCTAAGGCATTGATATCTCTTTTCTTCTCTTTTTGGAGTTGGTTTCACAACATTTGGTATCAGAGGTTCGGATTCTAGGGTTTCGCTACTCCAAACAGGTCATCGTGGAATTTTCACTATAACTGTTTTTCTACGAAGTTTCAGAAGCTCAAATTTTTAGGGTGAGAATCTGAAATCCTGAGGAAGACTTTCTAAAAATTTCAGAGCTTGGTTCGCAATATTTTCAGAGATATCATCTATGGAAGTTAGGTCGTTTTTCAAGCTCCTAAACAGGTCATCGTGAATTGTCTCTATAAAAAATTTTCTACGAAGGTTCAGAATCTAAAATTCATATGGTGCGAAGCTGAAATCCTGAGGAAATTCTTCAAAAAATTTCAGATCTTGGTTCGCAATATTTTTGTAGATATGATCTGTGGAAGGTAGTGCTTTTTCAGGCTCCTGAATTTCATCTCAAAGAGGTGATCATGGGAAAAGTTCAATAACTCTCTCTCTGGGCAGTGGATTTGAGTGCTATAAAAATTGGTCACAAGTACACAGACTGTAGTTTCCTGGCTATCAATTTTAGAGACAAAAGACGAAACAGTGACACGTGGCAATTCCTACAAGTTTGATCTACTGAACCAGTCCAGAATTAGGTCATTGTGGGAGATTGGACACAACTTTGTCTTGAGGAATCCAAATTAGATCAGACCTATGGCATTTGAAAGAAGCTTCAGAGGGCTACTACAGGGTTGAATCTCAGATATTGAATATTTTCAATTATATATATAATTCAATTTCAATATAGAGCTCCTCAAAGCAAGTAAAAGGTGTGTATTTTTTTTCCGAATTGCATAAGTCTTGTTTGAAGAATCAAGTTGAATTGATTCCAAGGGAATATTGTAGAATAGGGATCAATATTGGATTCCAAAATGGCGCCTAAAAATAATTCAACACCCATTAAGCCTTCAGAAGGCTCTACCATGACTTATGAAGATGAAGAATTGCAACATGATCTATCAAAATTACAAGAGCAGGTGCAACAAATTTCACTCTTGCAAAGAGCAACAAAAAATGAAATGGAAGTTTTGAAGAAAGGCATGGAAGTGAAGATGGATGGTTTGAAGAAAGGCATGGAAGCTAAGATGGATGGCGTGGAAGTGAAGATGGACGGTTTGAAGAAAGGTGTGGAAGCTACGATGGATGGCATGGAAGCTAAGATGGATGGCATGGAAGCCGGCATGGAAGCTAAGATGGATGATCTAAAATCAAACATCGAAGATTTGACAAAGTTGATACAAGAAATGTTTCGTAATGGTGAAAATATAGTAGAAGAACGTCATAATGAGAACAAAATAAATGTTAATCATGATTTCATAAACTCTAATGTTGGCGGGAAGAACCACCATATTCCAAAAATGGATATGAGGAAGTTTGATGGAAAGGATCCTGTAACATGGATACTACAGATGGAGAAATATTTTGAGCTCCATAATGTGAAAAACACACAAACGGTACGCATTGCAACTTTACATTTAGAACAAAATACATTTGTATGGTATCGATGGCTTTGCTCCTGTAAAAAAATTGTCACTTGGTCAATTTTTACGGAGGAAATGATAGCACACTATGAGGATACAAAGAGCAACACCTTCTTTAGCCAATTGATAAATCTCAAACAAAATGGTTTAGTGGGGCAACACATTGAGGACTTCCAAAAATTGAATATAAGGGTAACTAATATTCCAGAGGAACACAGGATTGATCTCTTCTTAGGTACTCTAAAGGATAACATCCAACATGAAGTTCGTGTTTTGGAACCCGATTCATTGGAGAAGGCATTCAGGTTGGCAAGAAAAGTTGAATGTAAAATTATGGCGACAAGGAAGCCTACCACTCAATTCTATAAAGAAGGAAGTGTTGCTACGCCTAGATTTCCACAACCTACAAGGTTGACACCACAACAATTGGAAGAAAAAAGAGCATAAGGGCTTTGCTACAGTTGTGATAGCAAATACACTAAAGGTCATAAGTGTGCTGAGAAGAAATTATTTTACATAGATTGTGAAGAGGAAGAAGAAAATGAACAAGAAGAGGATATACACCGGGAACCAACCCTAGAAGAGGAAGAAATGAATCCGACCATATCGTGTAATGCACTGGCAGGAATTACCACTCCTCAAACTCTCAAGATACAAGGACAAATCAAGAAGAAAAGGTAATAGTGTTGATTGATTCAGGTAGCACCCATAATTTTATTCATTGTAAGGTAGCCAAGGAATTAAATTGTTTCCTATACCCAGCACCAGAATGTCAAGTGATGGTTGCAAATGGAGGAACTATAAATTGCTCTAGAAAATGCCATAATATCAAGCTAACCATGGGGGAATATGTATTGACTAGTCCAATGCTTTCCATTCCTATGGGAGGTGCTGATGTTGTACTAGGATTACAATGGTTACAATCTTTGGGGACGGTAGCTTTTAATTTTCAAGAACTTTTCTTGAAATTTTTTTCAGAAGGAAACGAAGTCGAATTACGGGGTATTGAAGGGAAGCCATGAAGGATAATAAGCTCTAATGTCATGAAAAAGCTTCTAAAGAAAGAACAACGAGGCGTAATTGCACAATTATGCTCACTAGAAGTTCCGACATCAAAATCATCTATTTCTGTAGATCTCCAACAAGTCTTGGACAATCATTCCAAGGTGTTTGAAGCTCCCAAAGGACTCCCACATATTCGTGATCATGATCATGCTATTCATTTGATTCTAGGAAGTTTTCCTCAAAACATCAGGCCTTATAGATATCCTTACTTCCAAAAGAGCGAAATTGAACGTATGATTGCAGAAATGTTAGAGGCGGGTATAATTCAACCTAGTCAAAGTTCTTTCTCTGCTCCTGTAGTATTGGTACACAAGAAGGATGGATCATGGCGAATGTGTATGGATTATAGGGAGCTCAATAAGCTCACCATTAAAGATAAATTTCCCATTCCTGTGATTGATGAATTATTGGATGAATTACATGGAGCAATTTATTTTACCAAGTTGGATCTTCGTTCAGGATATCATCAAATTAGAATGACGACCGAAGATATTCCAAAAACAACATTTCGAACTCATGAGGGTCATTATGAATTTTTGTTCATTCCTTTTGGCCTTACCAATGCACCTTCTACATTTCAATGGTTGATGAATTCCATTTTCAAACCCTTCCTTAGAAAATTTGTGCTAGTATTTTTTGATGATATACTAATCTACAGTAGGTCTTGGAAGGATCATGTCGAACATGTTGACAGGGTGCTCAAACTATTGCAGGAGAAACAATTATATGCAAAAACATCCAAATGTTTCTTTGGAGTACAAGAGGTGGAATATCTGGGTCATATTATATCTCACGAGGGGGTTAAAGTAGACCCTAACAAAATTAAAGCCATTAAGGAATGGAAAGTCCCCAAGACAATAAAACAGTTGCAAGGATTTCTCGGGTTAACAGGCTATTATCGCAAGTTTTTTAAGAATTATGGGAGAATAGCAGCACCTCTAACAACATTATTGAAGAAAGATGAATTTTCAGGGACTCCTGAAGCAACTAAGTCCTTTGAACATCTTAAAGAGGCAATGTGCCTAGCACCGGTCTTAGCTACGCCAGACTTCACAAAAACGTTTATTGTGGAATGTGATGCCTCATGAAATGGAATTGGTGTAGTTTTAATGTAGGAAGGAAGACCCATTTCTTTTGAAAGCCATCCAATCAAAGGAAAGTATTTACAGAAACCTATTTATGAGAAGGAAATGTTAGCAATACTGCATGCACTAAAGAAATGGCGAACTTACCTAATGGGAAGACACTTCAAGGTAAAACTGATCATGATAGTCTTAAACACTTTTTGGAACAAAGACTATCTTCAGAAGAGCAGCAAAAATGGGTCACAAAGATGTTGGGTTATGACTTTGAAATAATCTACAAAAAAGGAAAGCTTAATGCTGTTGCAGATGCACTCTCAAGAAAGAATGAAGAGGTGGAAGCATTGCTTTGTGCCATGTCTATTATCCAACCAGATTGGATAACTGAAGCAAGAGATGAATGGAAGAAGGACAAAGATGTATGGACACTCATTCAAAAGTTGCAGCAAGATCCTAGTACATCCGATACATTTAGTTGGAAAAATGATTCCTTATGGTACAAAGATCGCTTATATCTTTGTAAGAATTCCCAACTAAAACAAAAGATTCTTCTCGAATTGCACACTTCTCCTTTAGGAGGACACTCAGGATTTTTAAAAACTTACCACAGGGTGAAGAAAGAATTTTTTTGGGATGGCCTTAAATCTGATATTCAAAAGTTTGTAGCAGAATGTTTGGTTTGCCAGCAGAATAAAGTGGAGACAATTAAGACCCCGGGACTTCTACAACCTTTATCCATTCCAAGTCAACGTTGGGAGGAGATTTCAATGGATTTTATCATAGGTTTACCGAAGTCCGAAGGAAAGAATGTCATCATGGTGGTAGTTGATAGACTTACCAAGTATGCACACTTTTGTGCATTATCTCATCCATTTAAAGCAAGTACAGTTGCTACTACATTTATGGACAGAATTCAAAAGCTACATGGAAGCCCAAGGGTTATTGTGAGCGACGAAGATCCCATTTTTACTGGAAATTTTTGGACGGAGTTATTTTCTTGTTTGGGTACTCAATTAGCTCATAGCTCATCTTATCATCCTCAATCGGATGGTCAAACTGAGATAGTAAATAAATGTTTGGAAGGATATCTTCGTTGTTTTGTATCTGATAAACAAACACAATGGGTCAAGTGGTTACCTCTCACCGAATGGTGGTATAACACTTCCTTCCATACTGCAGCAAAAATGACCCCATTTATGGCACTTTATGGATATCATCCACCATCCATCACATCATATTTAAGAGATAATTCGAAGGTTCAAGCAGTGGAAGATCACATCGAGCATCAGCAAGAAGTTCTCCAACTCTTAAAGGATAACCCGAATTTGGCACAAAATCGAATGAAACAACAGGCAAATCAACATCATAGCGAGAGAAGTTTTGATGTAGGAGATTGGGTATTTTTACGGCTACAACCATACAAACAAATGTCCCTCAAGCAAGCAAAGAAGGATAATAAATTATCGCCAAAGTACTATGGTCCTTACAAGGTGTTGCAAAAGATTGGTACTATGGCATACAAAATGGAGCTTCCTGCTTCTTCGCGAGTACATCCAGTTTTCCATGTTTCATGCTTAAAGAAGGTTATAGGTGAAAATCTTCCAGTTCAAACAATATTGCCAGAACTTGATGAGGAAGGAAAAATCATATTGGAACCGGAAGTGGTCACGGAAACAAGAACTCGACAACTACGAAATCAATCAATTTCAGAGTATCTCATCAAGTGGAAGAACTTACCCACTGAAGATTCTACATGGGAGGATGATAATTTTATACAAAAGCACCCAGAGCTACTCAAGCGTTGAGGACAACACTTTTTTGAAGGAGAGGGGCATATTAGGTCCCTATATTACTAGTATAGTCCCTTATTGTTGTTAGTGTAACCCCCTTATTGTTATTATTGTACCCTTGTAACCCCCATTTTATTATTATTGTGCCCTTAAATTATTATTGTTAGGTCGGCTAAGATTACATTGTGGCCCACTAGGATTACATTATGGCCCCATGGAATCCTATATATAGAAAGGAGGTTTTGTAAATTGTATCATCCAAGAATTTTTCATTCATGTAATGTATTGGAGGTTGCCCCCTCGAAGTGGCTTATTTCTAAGGCATTGATATCTCTTTTCTTCTCTTTTTGGAGTTGGTTTCACAACACAGTTGAGATAGTTGTATCTAGTCTAACTGATTGATACACTAGTGAGAGTGGTGTGAATTAATTAATAATTAATTCACTAATTATTAACTCATTAATAAACTTAAGAATACATCAGTTAACTACAGTGCATGGAAAATTTCAGTGGAGACCAGTGGAGAGGTAGGTGAAAGAGCAGTGTGACTATCAGTTGTGACTATACTTGTGCTTGAGTTTGCACCACACATTGATGGAGATGCCAATGAGGATTACACAGTGCAAGCCAGGTGGATTCGAACTCATTTAGATCCCATATTCAACAAGGATTGCGTAGTAGAGGTAGGCTAGCAGGTGGCAAATACTGGTGCATGGGATTTGCTAGATCAGACCTGATTAGTGTGTAGCAATTGGATATTGTACTGAGAGCTTGTGCAGAGCTTTGTATGATGATTGATACATGATCTCTATGACATATAATATAGAAATAGTTGGGGGTTTTCCGGTTTAATCTTTCCCATAAATTACTGTGTTCATATGTGTGAATTTTTATGGTTTTAATGTGTGCATGCAATTGATTTAATTTCCTCAAGTAATGATCAATAGTAGAAGAGATTCTGTATTGTGCATGAATTCAAATAGTGTGTGATCAGGACAATCTTGGATTTATAACGCATTAGTTATATCATTTCTACATGGTATTAGAGCGATATTGATCATTGGAGCAATTGAAAAGCATTGAACCTGTTGAGTTTTGTGCTGGTGGAATTCAAGTTTGCAGTAGTGTTTTCTTGGTGTCGAAGTTGAGATGTCTTTCAGCAGATTGCGATTGGAGTATGCCCTTGAGGGTAGCTTGAATTATATTGCATGGAAGGATAGGATGGAGGTAGTGCTGGAGGATAATGGGTTGAAGGAGTTCATAGATGCAGAAATTCCAAAACCTGCTTCTAGCGATGTTGCCGCACTTGACGCATGGCAAAAGAAGACAAAAAAATGTTGAATAATATTGTTGGAAGGTGTGAAGGATCACATAGTGTCTAGCCTTCATGGTAAAGCTTCTCGATTCTTGATGTGGAAAGCTTTGAAAGACTTGTTCCAAATCAAGAGAGACCAGAGGAAGTTGGCGCTCAAGGATAATATCAGGAAAATAAAAATGGAGAAGGGTGAGAGTATACCCAAGTACCTCACGAAGTTTTTCGAGTGCAGGGATGAGATGGGAAGTGTGGGGGTTACTATAGATGAAGAGGACTTGGTGAGCTTGGCTCTGCTTGAGCTTCCGAAGAGTTGGCATTCCTATGAGGAATTTTTCAATGGTTGGGAGAAACTACCTAGATGGGAGAGAATTTGGTCGAATCTTGTGCAGGAGGAGATAAGGCGAAGTACCAAGGATGGATCTTCATTGAATAATGAAGATGAGGAAAATTACGCTTTGGCTGCCAAAGAAAGGAAGGGGAAGAGCAAGAAGAATGCTTCTCAATCCGGTGCTAAAGGCAAGAAGCAGGACATGTCCAAGGTGAAGTGCTTTCACTGTCACCAACATGGATTTTACGCCACTAATTGTCCACAAAAGAAGAAAAATAATCAGGTTGTTGGATCTTTAGCTGGAGAGGCCTTAGCCTCGCATTTTGAGATGGAATTTTCGCTGATCACATGCTTGGTCTCAAGTGTGATGGGTTCAGTGTGGTTTCTTGACAGTGGTGCATCTTTTCATATGACCGGAGACAAATATTTGTTCAGTGATCTGGATGAGAAGGATCTTGGAGTTCACATCGAGATGGGCGATGATGGTATATACAGTGCGACTAGTATCGAGACCATTTCCTTTGAGAGGGAGTCTGGTAAACCTTTCATATTGAAGGATGTCATGCATGTTCCAGGATTGAAGAAGAATCTGATCTCGGTGGCCGTGTTAGAAGACAAGGGATATGATGTTGTCTTTAGTGAGGGAAAGGCTTTCCTACACAGTAAGGCAACTAGTGAAACCTGGAGGATAGGGGTTCGAGTTAAGAACCTTTATCAGTTGTAGGTAGATGGTTGCGCAGCAATGGAAGGCAAGGCAGAAGGAGTGGTGAGCTTGGATGAGGGTGAGATATGGCACAGGAGATTGAGCCATCTTCATCATGGTGCTTTAAAAATTTTGTAGCAGATTTCTACCAGGCTTCCCAAAGGTACACTTGCGTAGTCAAATCAGTGCAAGGGATGTAATTTGGGAAAGTTTGTGAAAGCCACCTTTCACGAGAAGGATAGTCATGCCACAACGATCATTGAAAGAATTCACACAGACGTGTGTGGACCTTTCTCAGTAGCTTCGACAACAAATAACAGGTACTATGTGATATTTGTTGATGACTTTTCTCAGAAGTGCTGGATCTTCTTCATGCAGAAGAAGAGAGAGACATACTCAAAGTTCTGTGAATTCAAGGCACTGGTGGAGAAAGATTCGGGGAAGCAAGTGAAGGCTCTTAGGAGCGACAATGGTGGTGAATTCATCTCTAGATAATTCAAGGACTTTTGCAGCACAAAAGGAATTTGAAGAGAGCTCATAGCGCCTCATAACCCACAATAGAATGGGGTTGCGAAGAGAAAGAACAAAACGATCGTGGGTGCTGCATGGGTGATGTTGCATGATCAGGGCCTTCCCATAAAATTGTGGTCTGAGGCATGCAATACTGCGGTCTACGTGCAAAATCGTTGTCCTCACAGAGTGCTTGGCATGAGTACACCCAAGGAGGCATTTTCTGGTAAGAAGCCTCATATTTCTCATATGAAGATTTTTGGCTCACCTATTTACATTCATGTGACGAAGGATGCCAGGAAGAAGCTGGAGCCAACTGCAGAGGTTCGGATATTTGTGGGGTACACTGATACACCCCACAACTATCGTGTGTATTTGCTAGACAGTCGGAAGACTTTTGTGCGACAGGATATCAAATTTCATGAGGAGAAAGCCATGAAGTGTTCACTTGAGAGGGAGCCACACTTGCATGCAGATGAGGAGCTATTAGTTCCTAAGGATGAGCCTCAGGATGTGGATCAGCCACAAGAGGAGGTTCATGGAGTGGAAGAAACCACTCATGCAGCGCCAACCATCAGAGGGCGGAAGCACACTACAAAATCTGAGCGACTGAATCAGGATGCAGAGAAGATTGTAGGAGCACCTACATCACAATGCAGACAGAGACAGTCACCTGACCGTTATACTGGATACATGGCTCTAATGAGAAAGTGTATCATGACAGAACCATCCTCTTTCGAGGAAGCTCTGGAGGACCCTGCATGGGTAGATGCCATGGTGGAAGAGTATGATTTGATTGTCAGAAACAGTGCATGGGATATTGTCCCAAGGCCAGAAGGGAAATCAGTGGTAGGTTTGAGATGGATCTACAAAGTGAAGCAAGCAGCTAACAGGAGTGTCGAGAAGTACAAGGCAAGATTTGTTGCCCGGGCTTCTCATAGATTGAGGGGATTGACTATAAGGAAACCTTTGCACCTGTCGGAAGGTATTCTTCCATATGGAGTATTCTATCTCTCTCAGCGTAGATGGGGTGGCACATTCATCAGTTGGATGTGAAGACTGCATTCCTCAACGGAGTGATTGAGGAGGAGGTGTACATAGAGCAGCCCAAACGTTTTGAGATCTTCAACAATGAGTCACATGTGTGCAGGCTCAAATTAGCGTTGTATGGGTTGAAACCAGCAACTCGTGCTTGGTACACACGGATAGACATTTATTTCACCAGACTTGGTTTTACCAAGAACGAGGCAGATCCCAACCTGTACTAGATAGTGGTTGAGGGTAAGTTGCTGATCATTGTACTTTATGTAGATGATTTGCATGATACTGATTGGTGATGAATAGTTGATACTCTCATGCAAGGCTGATCTTGCAAAAGAGTTTGAGATGAAGGACTTGGGCCTCCTTCATTATTTCCTGGGATTGGAAATTTGGCAGCGCAGTGATGGATTTTTTTTGTCTCAAGACAAGTATGCCCTAGGAGATACTGGAGAAGTTCAAAATGCAAGGCTGCAAGCCTATCGACACTCCTCTTCCTGGTGGTTGGAGGAAAGAGGATGCTACATCAGCAGAGGTAGTGGATGCCACTATTTACCGACAGTTGGTGGGGTCGCTCATGTATCTGATCAATAAACGACCCGACATATGCTACGCTGTTTACTAGCTTTCACAAGCTATGGTTAAACCTGCCAAGCTCTTTTGGAAGGCGGGGAAGCATGTATTGAGATATCTCAGAGGCACATTTGGATATGGAATTTGGTACCGATAGTTGGATGAGGTGAAGCTGTGTGGCTTCACGGATTCCAATTGGGCAGGGAGCCCAACGGATAGAAAGAGCACATCTCGAGGGATTTTCAGTGCCGAGTCGACAACAGTTTCTAGGTACAGTAGGAAGCAGAGATCCATGGCACTCAGTTCAGCGGAGGCCGAGTATATGGCAACAAGTTTGGCTGCATGCGAGGCTATATGGATGAGGAAGATCTTGGTTAGGTTGTTCGGTTCACACTTAGATCCTACTGTGATATATTTTGATAATTAGAGTTGCAACAAACTATCGGTTAATCCAGTATTTCATGATAGATTTAAACACATTGACATCTGGTATCATCATATCAGAGATTATGTGCAGCAAAAGATCATGTTACTTTATTACATTCCTACAGAGGATCAGGATGCTGAAATCTTAATGAAGGCGCTCACCAGGAGCAAATTCGAATACCATAGAGGCTGGATCGGGTGGCAGATAATCCCTATCTTGTTGAGAGGGAGTGTTGAGACTGCAACAAGATGATGAACTTAGTGGAAAGAAGTCGCCTTCACTAAGTGGGCCCGCAGGTTATTTTTGGCACACAGTCTATTTTTAGACTATGTCTATTTTTAGACATGTCGATCATATTCTATGAGTTGTAGGATGCTATTTGTGGATGGTTGGTCAAGTTGGAAAAATAGATGGACTTCTATTTTTAGACATATTGGGTGGAATCTATTTTTAGATTGCCAGTCTAAAATAGATATATCGAATATTATTAGCTCTTAATAATATTTGGACGATAAACATTATCTTATTCTCTTGGAGCACTTTAGTTAAGTGCACAGATGTGGCACAGTAGCTGACAGAAAGAATTATGCTATTCCTGAGGGTTAAGTGGAGCTATTTCATGGAGACTTTAGTTAGAACTCATGTGATAGAGTTTGGTGGAGTTATTGAGGTAGTTAATGGAGTTGTGTTCAGTTTAACTCAATTAGACACAATTGAGCTAGTTGTATCTAGTCTAACTGATTGATACACTAGTGAGAGTGGTGTGAATTAATTAATAATTAATTCTCTAATTATTAACTCATTAATCAACTAAATAATACATCAGTTAACTATAGTGCATGGATAGTTTCAGTGGAGACCAGTGGAGAGGTAGGTGAAAGAGCAGTGTGACTATCAGTTGTGACTATAGTGGTGCATGAGTTTGAACCACGCATTGATGGAGATGCCAATGAGGATTGCACAGTGCAAGAAAGGTGGATTCAAACTCATTCAGAGCCCATATTCAGTAGGGATTTCTCAGTAGAGGTAGGCTAGCGGGTGGCAGAGATCGGTGCATGGGATTTGCTAGATTGGACCTGATTAGTGTGTAGCAATTGGAGATTTTACTGAGAGCTTGTGAGGAGATTTGCATGATGATTATTACATGATCTCTATGACATATAATATACATATAGTTGGGGATTTTCAGCTTTAAGCTTTCCCATAAATTACTGTGTTCATATGTGTGAATTTTTATGGTTTTAATGTGTGCATGCAATTGATTTAATTTCCGCAAGTAATGATCAATAGTAGAAGAGATTCTGTATTGTGCATGAAGTCAAATAGTGTGTGATCAGGAGAATCTTGGATGTATAATGCATTAGTTATATAATTTCTACATAACTTAGGCATGAGGGATCATAGTAAAGTGACTGATGGATTGACAAGAGGGATGATGGTGGAATATGAGATACTGAGTAGCGGACAGACGACTTCCCTCGTAAGAGCATCAAAAGAATGGATTAGTTGGTAGCAACTCACTCTACTTTGGAGAGGATGGGGGACAACATGATTGGAGGCCAAAATGGGTGACATGAGAGAGGGACAAGGGAAAAATCGATCAAATACTGTAATAGGAGGCAAAGTGACTCAGGACAAACTCCATGAATGTGATGTTGAATCCACTCAGATTCTTTGAACAAGGGTGACTCCATGATGCTACCACAAAGAATAGGCCCAGTGGGGACCATAAAAAACATGAGCAAAATATGGTCACTCATCACGAGAATCGACACGCGTATTAACAGGTATGAAGGTAAGATGGTTCCCCAAGTACAAGAAATGCAAGCGAAGAAATCCTATTTTAAGAGGTGGCAAAGTGACACTTCTTGGAAAAATGGCTACATAGTGAAGTGTCAAATTACCAAAAAAAGGACACCCATTGTATTTCTCGATGATACCTTTCCAATGGTGATGACGGTTTGTCAAATCTAGGTATGGTTTGGTTGTAGTTGGCGAAACTAAATTTAGGGTTTTTATTTTCATAGGGCGATTTTCCTCCAATTTTATTCATTTTCTAGTGGAGTTGTGGTGAATTTGAAGAGGAGGAGAAGGCCCTATATCTTGTGAAAATCATAGCAAACAAACCTACCAATGGAATAACGATTCATGTGTTGTAGGTAGGTGTCCTAACCTATCTAATAATGGCATTAACGCTTCTTCGAATAATGGTTCCTGATGAAGAACCAATGTAAGAAAGAAATATAGGAATGAACTACTAGGGAAGGTCTAGAATCATCCCTGCTAACCAAGTCAAACATGGGGACCAAGTGGTAAGTATGGTATCACATAAAGTAGAATATTTTAAGATATGGTATCAATCATATAGATATATGGCTCATTGGAGAGGATGGTAGGATAAACTATCCAAGGAATGGGAGGATAATCGACCATACCTAGATTGGTGGGGTCTAGGCTGAGACATATGAAAGTCAAGTGAAAAGGTGGCCAGGGGTGTCGTGATGCCCCCAAGCATGGGATACTTCCTCCCTTCATATGCAACAGAGGGGAATGATTTTGTATGAAAAGGTGGGAATGATGCTCCTAGCTAGAGGACTTTCTGGACTGCCATGGTGTTCCAAGTGTTGAAATAATGGGTTCAAGAATTAAGTTTCATAGGAACTAAATGCTGAAGAGGATGGTGAGAAGATATAGGGGCATATTTTCCCCCAAGGATGCTATGGACATGCCAAATGTATTTATAATAGTTGACTCTAAACACATTTTGATGATCTCGTTCACCATTTTTTTATGTTATGGTTATCTTCTATGGGAAGAATGGATAGATAGAGTTAGAGAAAGGAAATGGTTGATTACCAATCTCATTTTGCACTACATATATCAAGAAAATGGACTAAATTTCTGGGTTCACATGCATGGTGTCACTTGTTAGTAATCAGTATTTTTTACTTGTTGGTGATGACTAGTTCTAACAGCCAAGTTTTCCAAACGTTGATCTAAAAATTTGTCAAATTTCCAGCTGGGAAAAACACCTATAAATTTTTTTTCCCTTTTACCTTTCAGTCTGCCCATGACGAGATGAAACCTCATTATCAAATCCTACCTTGCCTCAGCCATACTAGTCTACCCATCAACTCTAAAAAGACAATCCAAATCTATTCAAACAGTCTCCCCTAAGTTAGGAAGTGGCACTTTAAGGCATTTCACCTTGGGAAAACTATCAAAGAGCCAAAAACCTCCATTTGCTATAGACCAGTCATAACATACCTTCCTACTCTGCTAATGAAGTTGGTTACAGCCCTAGGTCGCGCCACTACTACACCCCTAAGTCTCAGCAATCCATAGACCATAAGTCAGGCTGATTTTAGGAGTTTTTCCAGTGTTTGATGGCTCTTTCAAAGACAGAAACATACCAACATCTCAGAAGAAAATTTTGAGCTCTACATGAGAAGACAGTTGCTTCTCAATATGATCTTGAGCCTGAGATACAACTACACAACAAAGAGTTCTTCATCAAGCTCTTGCAACCTCATTCAAAGCCTGAAAGGACAGTTCAAGGAAAAAACAACACTATCAAGCGGCTGATGATATGAAATGGCTAAGAACCTCCTTCATCTATAAGCAGAGGGTTTTAAGAGCACCTCCTCCATCCATAAGTAGAAGGACAGGTCATTACACAGGCCAATGATGATGATCATGTTTCAAAGATTACTGATCTTCCTACTCATAAGGGAATGTTCTTATGATTACTCATCATAAGTTCACAAATGAAAGTTTGAGTTTAGTTCTTCCCAAGAAAGGTATTGCAACTAGATACATTTTTTCAGTAAATGCAAGAAGGACTTTGGCATATTTTAGGTTCTGGAACTCATTGAAAGAAAATTTTACATGCCACTATCACAAAGGAAGGCAGTTTCCCTATAAAAACAAGTCAAATCACTCTGCTATTACATTTAAATAAAGGAAAAGCTTTTAGAAGAAAATGCTTTTCTTATTAGAGAGAGAACAGTAAAAGCTCAGGCAAATATAGCTGGGTCTCACCCATAGTCAGAAAAAAGCACCAACTGGAGAAATGCACCTACAGTCACAAGATGGATTTGATCCGGTTTTTCTCTAGCAGACAGATATAGGTATATATAGAGAAAAAAATGGCAAATCAAGTTTTGAAGGGGTAGGTCATCTCTTTGCAAATGGAAAAATATGGTCCATAAATCATTGCTGTATTATTAAGTGAATCTTCTATGATTGACAATGTCACCAGAAGGACAATAGTGGCAGAAGTCACTTTTCAAATGTGTAAAATACAATGAATAGAGTTGGCCCTTGGAAAAGGTCACAACCATTACCACTGTTCAACTAAAATACACAGACCTTCTTCACCAACAGTTTTCAAAAGTAGGGGCCCTTCTTAACACATTCGAAGTCACTTTCTTTCTTTTCAAATAGACAAAGGCAGTGGTGTAAAGTGAGAAATATTTCAAACCCTCTCAAATCAAGCTCAAAGGTGCATTGGCCTTTTCACTCTCAAACATAGTAAAAGACCATTGCCCTCCATTTTGCATTTCAAAAAACATAAGGGAATACTCCTCGTGTTGTCCTAGAGATGGGAGAAAAGGTTTTCGAGCAATTGCACAGAGTTATCAGGCTTAAAGAAATGTGCGGCGCGTTCAGGCGCACAAATTAGAAAGGAATACACAGGCGCGTGGTGCGCCTGTAGGTTTGGGTCATGTCGGCCCGACAGGTGACCTGACAGACGTTTTGCGCGGCGCTCTCACCTCCAAACATGCTGCGCATATGCCAAAGCATTTAAACACCTATAAAGGTTTTTCAAAGCTTCTCAAACGTGTCTACAAGTGAAATTATAAGAATGATGGGATCCTGTTGATGTTCAAAAATCCCAGAAGCTACCCTCAAAGCAATGATGAAAGGTAGAGGCACTGTTTAAAAGAAGAAAAGCCGAGTTTGAAAAATGAAAACAGTGGGCCTAATTTCAGAAAACAATGATTATTATTAAGTGTTTTCTCATTTCAAAATGTTTTCCTTAGTGTGGGAAAAGGCAAAAACAATGTTTCTCTTTTGTTCCATAAGGCAGAGTCAGTAAGTAAGCTATCATTTATAGTTGAAAGGTGTGTGGGGAAAAACTGGTGTGAGGAACAGTGAAGTAAAGAGGGCAGTATTTTTTTTAAGGAGGGGTTTATTGCTATTGAAATACTATAGTGTTCTTTATGACCACATGAAAAACAAAATAAACTCTGTCACCTATTACACAGTAAACTTGGACTGTGTATTTCCTTTTTGACTGATTGTCTTCATTTTGTTAAAACTACTGGTGAAGTGGCCTACAAAGAAGACAACAGTGTGTTGAAATAAGAAGATTGTGTTTTTTCCTTGTCTGAAATACAAATTTATACTCTGTCCTCAAAACATCAAAAGGCAGGGTACCCTTACCAAAAACACAAGAAAGACCCTTGACTATGTTTTTCTAAGGAATACCAGGGAACAACCTCAAAATAGACCAAGGGAAAATGACCAACAAATTAGGCCACCATTTAATGAAAATTATGTGGAAGAAGATGATAGGGATACAGAACCCATTGATGAAAGTCATTTGAACCTCATAGGGTTTGATAATGAGAGTGAGGTGTATCCGATAGAAGAAAAATCATTCTTCTCTCCGAATCAGGACGAAACCAACTATGAAGATATCGAGGATCCTGCCATAGATTTCCAAAATGATATAATAGAAGCTCACAAGAAGTATGACCTTAGAAGCAAGAAAAGTCAAGACAACTCCAAGAAAGGTAGCTCAGACACTACTAAAACCCCTGATACCATCCTTAAGAGAGCAGTCAACAGCAACAAAATCATAGTTGGGAAAAATGAACAAAACAAAGATAGAGTTACCCAAACTAACCCTGATTCAGATACTCCTATTACTTCCACAAAAATTCCCGAGGTGGCTGCGGTAAAAAAAATCCCAAAACAGACCTAGCAAACTCAGAACATAGAGAAGGTCATGGTTGAAAAAGCTGAAACAAACATATCTAAACTACAACAACCTTTTAGTTTTTAGGGCGAGATCACCAAGATAAAGATCACCATGCCTCTTACCGAGCTTATCACCCAAAACTCTTACAAGTCCCAAGTGTTGAAATTCTTGAATATGGGAAGTGATGCCAACACACTTAATCTAGCTGATGACACCCCCGAAGTGTTGTTTGGTCCAAAAGTAGAAGGGAAATTCCAAGAGGGAACCACTCTTCCCTTTTACATCAGTTTAAATATCCACGACCAAATCATTCACAATGCCATGCTAGACTCCGGCACCTCGCATAATCTTATGCCAAAGGTTGTAATCGAAAGACTAGGCCTATAGATCACTAGACCATACAAAGACTTGTATTCATTTGATTCGAGTAGAATCAAGTGCCTGGGTTTGATCAAAGACCCGTGTTTCAGTCTGGCCCAAATACCTGTGAAACGTCTAATCATGGAAATAGTGGTGGCAGACATTCCTCCCAAGTACGGAATGCTTCTATCCAGATCTTGGGGAGCCAAGCTCCAAGGGAATATTCAACTGGATATGTCTTTCGCCACCATTCCTGTGTTTGACCAAACAAGAATACTCTATCGAGAGTCACACATGAAATACATGATCAGTAGCCAAGAGAGGCCATATAAAATTCCAATGTACTCCGTGCATTCCGACCTAAGCTCTTTTATTCTCTATACTGATGAAGACATTAAAGAACAATCTCAAGAAACTGAGGCAAACTTGGACCCACCACATCAGCTGCCCCTAGTTCTCTATGATGAACTAGATACTCAAAACTACCATGATCATAAACCACTATGTCTTGAGGAAAGTAAGTATGTGCCTTCTGAAATAAGAATAGAGCAAGAAGCGCAAACCATCATGTACTATCAAGTGAATTGCTCAAACCTGAATCAAACATCAGCAGTGACCTACGGAAAATTTTTCAGGATAAAGGCATTAAAAGACTTACATATCCAAAACATTTTTGGAACTCGGGAGCAGGGAAGTTTAATGTTTCTACCATACCTAAAAGACTTACCATCACATAACTCTTCCACTGCAAATGAAACTTTGACCGTAGCGATAACAACTCAAAATCCAGAAAAAATGCCTGATAAACTTCTTATGAGCAGAGATGATAGCTGCAGTCCAAACATACGTCAGTTACTTGAATTGGCTCATATTCTATCTTTTTACCAAAAGCTTAGAAATGCTAGAATTAGCAATCTCATGCAGAATACCATTTCATACAGGGAAAACCGGGGAAAACACTATGCCACCTTTTCAAGAAACAACTTCGACAAAAGGAAATATAATAGTCTGAACCAATCAGTAATAATTAGGGATAAAATAGCTGGTCATAGGGTCTGTTTTGATTTTAGAAACATTAGTGCACATCCCTATAACAGAAATTTTATTATTCCTATTCAAAACCATGATATCCCAATAAAAGGTGCTTTTAACCATATGTTATTGCAAGATGATGTTTCATGTTATAGTCAAAGAGTTCCCTTGCAAAGTAGATAGCCCAAAGATTTTTTTCAGTATGCTGGAAGTAGTTCTATTTTCAGGCTCAAAATCACAAAACCACTGGATATCAAAAATATCCTCATAACAACCATGTTTCCAGTCCTGAATTTTTTCACTTTTGCATACCTTGATGATGTCATTATTTATTTCAAGAATAACCAAGAGTATATGCATTACTTAAGGAAGATGTACAGTAAAGAAAGGAGTAGGAATTAGAGATACAAAGAAGTACAACGGCAAGATACTGGTTTGTTCAGATATTCTTGCATGAATCCCTATGTCATGTTGGAAAGAGAAAACTTTCCAAATTTCTCTTTTTAGGAGTTGAGTGGGCCGAGAATGATAGGAGATCCTTACGAGGATAAAACATTTCATTCATTGTATATACTGCTGTTTGAAAAATGGATAAAACAAAAAGTTAAAAAAAAATAGAAGATAGAAAAGAGGGTGGTTGAAAAATAGAAAAAAGGCCCCATGTTCCAAAAAATAGTCCTTCAGAAAGCGTACAAGTCTAAATGCCGCTACTAGTACTCCAGTGTCTTGTTCAGCTATCTAGCCTAATCATAGCAGAACATGTTTAAATTTATTTGCTGATAAGTTAGTGAGTGAAAAATATGGTCAACATTGTGTAAGATTGACTTATCACAGAGAGTAGATTAGGAAAAGATATTGGTTTCACACGCCCAAAATAGAACCAAAGAGAAAAGCGAGATGAAAAACACATTGTACATCTTAGCCCCGTTTTTCTAGATTTCCTTTTTGCAAAATAATTTTTGTGTGCAGCTTGTCCTTTCATGCCGCAAACAAATGAAAAATCAGACTGTTCAACCCTGATTTGATCATTTTTAATTTCATGTTTTAGATTAGAGAATAAATACTGTCAAACAGCTTAATCTTGACAGTTGATCTAGTTTAGGTAGAGTAGTGAAAGAGTTCATCAGTTTAATCTGAACTCCCAGCAGATATAAGTGTAGAATTAGATAGGTTCATTTTGCAAAAAGAAAAATATATATTGTCGAAAGGCTACTAGTTCAAATGCACCAAAATGAAGAAAATATGTTAGGAAAGATAGTGGGGTAGGTAGAAATATCATTGATGCTAATCATGATGTCACTTTTCAGAAGTAGCATCAAAGAAGGGTGAAAATTTGCACCAATGGGTAAGGCATTAGTCTTCATAAGCCAAAGATCTGAAATTCTGGACACCTCCTGAAAAGGAGTTGCCCTCCCCAAATGGAGCCACTGTTATTCATTAGTATTTTTTACTTGTTGGTGATGACTAGTTCTAACAGCCAAGTTTTCCAACCACTGATCTAAAAATTTGTCAAATTTCCAGCTGGGAAAAAAACCTATAAATTTTTTTTCCCTTTTACCTTTCAGTCTGCCCATGATGAGATGAAACCTCATTATCAAATCCTACCTAGCCTCAGCCATAATAGTCTGCCCATCATCTCTAAAAAGACAATCCAAATATTTTCAAACAATCTCCCCTAAGTTAGTAAGTGGCGCTTTAAGGCATTTCACCTTGGGCAAACTATCAAAGAGCCAAAAACCTCCATCTGCTATAGAACAGTCATAACAAACCTTCCTACTCTGCTAATGAAGTTGGTTACAGCCCTAGGTCGCGCCAATACGACACCCCTAAGTCTCAGCAATCCATAGACCATAAGTCAAGCTGATTTTAGGAGTTTTTACAGTGTTTGATGGCTCTTTCAAAGACAGAAACATACCAACATCTCAGAAGACAATTTTGAGCTCTAGATGAGAAGACAGCTGCTTCTCAATATGATCTTGAGCCTGAGATATAGCTACAGAGCAAGGAGTTCTTCATCAAGCTCTTACAACCTCATTCAAAGCCTGAAAGGACAGTTAAAGGAAAAAACAACACTATCAAGGGGCTGATGATATGAAATGGCTAAGAACCTCCTTCATCTATAAGCAGAGGGTTTGAAGGCCTAAGAACCTCCTTCATATATAAGCAGAGGGTTTTGAGAGCGCCTCCTCCATCCATAAGCAGAAGGATGGGTCATTACATAGGCCAATGATGATGATCATGTTTCAAAGATTACTGATCTTCCTACTCATAAGGGAATGTTCTTCTGATTACTCATCATAAGTTCACAAATGAAAGTTTGAGTTTAGTTCTTCCCAAGAAAGGTATTGCAACTAGATATATTTGTTCAGTAAATCCAAGAAAGAATTTGGCATATTTAAGGTTCTGGAACTCATTGAAAGAAAATTTTAGATGCCACTGTCACAAAGGAAGGCAGTTTCCCTATAAAAGCAAGTCAAAGCACTCTGATGTTACATTTAAATAAAGGAAAAGCTTTTAGAAGAAAATGATTTTCTTATTAGACAGAGAACAGTAAAAGCTTGGGCAAATATAACTTGGTCTCACCCACAGTCAGAAAAAAGCACCAGTTAGAGAAATGCACCTATAGTCACAAGATGGATTTGATCCGGTTTTTCTCTAGCACATAGATATATGTATATATAGAGCATAAAATGTAAAATCAAGTTTTGAAGGGGTACGTCATCTCTTTGCAAATGGCAAAAGATGATCCATAAATCATTGGTGTATTATTAAGTGAATCTTCTATGATTGACAATCTCACCAAAAGGACAGTAGTGGCAGAAGTCACTTTTCAAATGTGTAAAATACAGTGAATAGAGTTGGCCCTTGAAAAATGTCACAACCATTACCACTGTTCAACTAAAATACACAGAACTTCTTCACCAACAGTTTTCAAAAGTAGGGGCCCTTCTTAACACATTCGAAGTCACTTTGTTTCTTTTCAAATAGACAAAGGCAATGGTGTAAAGTGATAAATCTTTCAAACCCTCTCAAATCAAGCTCAAAGGCGCATTGGCCTTTTCACTCTCAAACATGGTAAAAGACTGTTGCCCTCCCTTTTGAATTTCAAAAAACATAAGGGAATACTCCTCGTGTTGTCCTAGAGATTGGAGAAAAGGTTTTCGAGCAATTTCAAAGAGTTATCAGGATTAAAGAAACGTGTGGCGCACCTGTACACCTGTGCGGCGAGTTCAGGTGCACAAATTACAAAGGAATACATAGGCGTGTGGCGCGCTTGTAGGTTTGGGTCATGTCGGCCCGACAGGTGACCTGACAGACGTTTTGCGCGGCGCTCTCACCTCCAAACATGTCGCGCATATTACAAAGCATTTAAACACCTCCAAAGGTTTTTCAAAGCCGCTCAAACGTGTCTACAAGTGAAACGATAAGAATGATGGGATCCTGTTGATGTTCAAAAAGCCTAGAAGCTGCCCTCAAAGCAGTGATGAAAGGTAGAGGCACTGCTTAAAAGTAGAAAAGACGAGTTTGAAAAATGAAAACAGTGGGCCTAATTTTAGAAAACGGTGATTATTATTAAGTGTTTTCTCATTTAAAAATGTTTTCCTTAGTGTGGGAAAAAGAAAAAACAGTGTTTCTCTTTTGTTCCATAAGGCAGAGTCAGTAAGTAAGCTACCATTTACAGTTGAAAGGTGTGTGGGGCAAAACTGGTGTTAGGAACAGTGAAGTAAAGAGGGCAGTATTTTGTTTAAGGAGGGGTTTATTGTTTTTGAAATGCTATAGGGTTCTTTATGACCACATGAAAAACAAAATAAACTTTTTCACCTATTACACAGTAACCTTGGACTGTGTATTTCCTTTTTGATTGATTGTCTTCATGTTGTTAAAACTACTGGTGAAGTGGCCTACAAAGAAGACAGCAGTGTGTTGAACTAATAAGATTGTGTTTTTGCCTTGTCTGAAATACAAATTTATATTGTGTCCTCAAAACATCAAAAGGCAGGGTACCCTTACCACAGACACAGGAAAGTCCCTTGACTATGTTTTTCTTTGTTGACTGTCTTCATCCTTGTTAACTATGTTTTCATTATAAATATTGGCTGATTGGTATGAAAAGGGTGGAAAAGGCATTATTCTGAAAGAACAAGGATCTAGAGCTGCAAAGGAGAATGACGAGGCATTACAAGAAGTTAAGTCAGTTTGCTTGTCGCAAGTTAAAGACTGCCCAAGAAAAGCTAAAGGAGGCTAAAGGGAAGCGCCCGACACGAAAGATGAAGAAAGACACATCAGGACTTCATATTTTGGCTTCTACTTTAGAAAATATTGCTAAGAACCGTTGAGGGTCATACACACCGATTTTGGCCAAATTCTGACATACTTTGGTTTTTTGGCATTTTTGAGTTTTTGGTCAAAACTCATGAAATTCGCCATTTCATTTTTGGGATTCTTCAAAGGAGGAGAATGGTATATTTGGATGCCATAATTTTAGGATCATACCCTCAGTGATTTTGAGGACATTTGGAGATCATTTTCTTCCCCGAAATGGTGAAAAATGCTCGCTTTTTGCACACTCTGCCCGATCTATCAGCAGACTGTAATTTTTGTTTTTTTACACACAGGTTCAATTTTGGAGGACTTCCAAGAATTATTTTGGGAACATTTCAGTTTTTCCAGAAAGTAGACACTCAGAGCTTTCCAACGAGCTATCATGAGCCTTCTTTTGACATCGAGAAGGCTGCCAAATGTTGCCGGCAAGTCAGGGGACCTTTTGCTGATGTAAATCTTGAATATTTTTGTAAAATTTGAACCTTTAAATTTTGCTTTTTCCCAAATGTGCGTTTAGCTATTTTTGCACATAAAAAATGATGCAAAGTCAATTATTTTTCCTTTTTTAGCATTTTCTAGATATTTCATGAGATATTTTGTGCCTTGGGCTTTGCAAAGCCTCAAGGACAAGATTAGATATTTTGATTAGGCCAATAGGATAGCAAGTTGAACCATGAGGTTTTCCTCACTTGGCCTATATATTCCAAAGGCTTTCATTGTAAAAGAAGGCTGAACTTGAGAAGAGAAGCAATATATGGTCATATAAGATTTGGAAGAAATACTTGTCTTATGCTTTTGGATTGCCTCTTGGATGCTCTTGGATGAATGAAGAAGGATTGTTGTTGGATTCCATGACTTGGTAGAATGGTACAATGTCTCTTGTTTTGTTGTTGTCTTCTAGTTTTCATTCATGAATACATGTTTCTTGCTTGCTATAGATCAGTAGAGATCAAATTTGAGATATGCCCTTGGAGGCACCTCAAATTTTCTGTTTCTTCATAACTTTCATGTTTTCTTCTTCCTCAGTTACATTAAAGATTTCTTAACTGCTCTTTAATAACTTGAGGATTTTTTTGCTTGTTTTATTCATATTTCTATGCATGCTAAGTATGATTTACGGTATGCCCTGCTTACCTATGGCTAGTTATAGTTCCATCCATGAAATTTCTCTTTGACTGATTAGATTATCATTTTGTTTGAACCAAGAAGGCCTAGTTTCGATCTAGCCCTTTGCCTAAAACTATGAAAATCTCGTTGTTCAAAGTGCCCAATAACTTGAAGTACTGTGTTTAGGCATTCCGACATAGTAAGTTAAGTTGTTTGTCCATATTAAGTGTTTTCCCCAAAGTCTGATAGCCATTTCCCAAAGTTAGAGGGTCATATACTTCTATGCATGGCTTGAATGTTTATTTCTATGTATTGATTAGATTATAGTTACATTTTGCATGATTAATGGTTTTCCCTAACATGTTTATGTTATATATTGAACTAGTTATGCTTGAAACTCTTTGTTGTTCACAAACTTGATGTCCATTTACTCCATTTTTCCCAAATATCCTTTCTACCTTGAATCAAACCGGCCTTTCAACAGCCTTGTATCACCGTCTGATAGCTTTATTGACCTTTTCGACCCCATAGCCCAGTTGATCTGACATATTTTTACCTATCTTATATCTTTGATCAATTTCATCTCTCACAACCTAAAAACCAAAACCAAAAACATACTTCATAACTAGCCTTAATTCAGAACACAATAAGAAAAACACACAGATATCCCTTACACATATATAGAGAGCCCTCTCTGAGTCCAGGAAGGCTAGGTCCTCAGACTCCAAAGCTTGGTTTGATGTTACACTGTCATTTGGTTTGCCAATCAGCCAAATCACGGGACCCTAACATAATTGCGATCATGGTGGGACCCTGAGTAATAAACAAACTTAGTTTCCCTAAACTTTCCAGTAGCCTTAAGAATACTATCTGATTGACTTATCCCACTGCTCACTAACATAATGGCGATCACGGTGGGACCTTCCGAGTTAGTGACAATCTAAGTACACCTTAGTAACTCTCGAAGTCTCATTCAAACTTAGAATACTTAAGTGTTGTCCGAAGAGTAGAAAATAACTCTTTCACCATCTTAGCAAAATGATGAGTCAGTTATAGGAAACTCTTCCAAACCTTAAAAATACATAAAACTCAAAAAACCCCAAAAAATATCCCTTAGATTGGTTTTTGTCAGTACTGGTGGTGGACCATACACATATACCTCAAAAAAACCAAGTTCCACCTGGCGACTCCACTAGCCTCAAGTAGGCCTAAAAAACTCCATAAAAGACTAAAAAATTTCATAAACCATACCTTTCTGCTAACACATCCTTCCAAAACTTAAACTTAGGATGGAAATTCTGTAATCAGTGACAAAAATAAGTGTAACTTAGTGATTCAAAAAAGCCTCACCTAAACATAGGAGATAAGCAGAAACCCTCTTGCCAAAGAAAACCACTAGCTTGTCCATATAGCTTAGAAAACTGTTGAAACCAAGTGAATCACTCTTCTTCGCAAGTTCCCCTTTCAAAGTTGCTATAAAACTTTTCCAAGCATCTTTGATAGTATTGGTGGTGGACCATAGTTTTCATAAAATCCACCTGGCAACTCCACTAATTCATCCTTTTGGTTTTGACCATCCTTCACTTTAGTATAACCTTAGAGAGGCCATCCATCTGAAAATTTCACAAATACCACCCTCTCTAAACTCTAGAATCGAAATCTGGCTTCATGAAGAATCTACACTAGATCTCACCGAGACCCAAATCCCCCTATCATAGTAGATGACCCAGAGAATATTCTGTGGCAAGTTTTCGAAACTGACAATCTAGCTACCGATAGGTCCATCCGTAAAACAAGATCAGTACCTGAACATCTTACTACCTTACCAGATTCCCCTTTTGACTTAGAATCAGAAAAAAACACTTTTCAGAAGCAAGTTCCATAGTAAGATAAAATTTTACGATCTTGAACCCCTAGATATGCCAGAAAGTCCTAGCAGAGAAGCCTCACCTACCACACCTCCCGAATTTCAGCTTCTCCATCACTTTGGCTCATACCATCCCAGATCTGCTCAAAACCAGGTCATTATTCCAAGTACATTCGCCACTCCCACCCAAATCACAACTGTTCAAATCACCTCAGCCCATCCTACAAGCCCTCATCTTGTACATCATCCATTAGTTCCCATCATGGCAGCCTGGTATGCACCTTTGTTGTTGCCACTACCTTTGTCTCCCATACCAGATCACTATCAAGACAAAATCCCACAATTTACCGGAGCAGAGACTACCACAGCTCAACAACATGTAAGTAGGATTAGCGATGCCTTTGAATACATGGAAGAACAAGACGAAACCATCAGAATGAGCATGTTTGCCCAAAGCCTAGGCGGAGTGTTGAGCCTCAAAATTGTGCTTCCTTTCATCTTACTTTACCTCATTTTCCTTTGTCCACTGCTATCCTAGACCCAATTGATCAATGAATTTAGTTGAAATTACTTTTAGAATGATTAACATGACTGACTTGCTAAATTTTGTGATTTTTGTCATTGTAATGCATTTTGACCGGAACTAGCTGCAGAATGCAGACATTCCGTAGCTAACCGGCGATTCTACAGCTGTCTTCACGTTTGGGTATGTTCCAGGTGGCCTCTCAAGAAAAACCACATATGGGCATAATCCACGTCATGTCTACATGGTTCGTTGCTCATCATGGAGGAAGAAACGAATTCTGGGTATGGTTTTGGTACGTGGGAACACATTTAGTAAGGCAGACTTCTATTAGGACTGTCTCAGTCTAGATGTATTTTTCTTCTTTACGTAGCCACTTCAAGAGTCCTAATCTGATTCCGATAAGGAAAGACAGTGTTCCTGAAATTATTGCAAGTCTTATTATTTACATTTGTTATATAAACACTTTGGAAACCGAGAGCTAGGCTAGATTTCGTTCTAGATTTTGCTTAGATTCTGTGCTACATTTCTGAAGACGCAAAGTGCTATGTTCAAGTTATTTCATCTTTAATGAAGCAGACAGTGTTGTTTTGAAAGCGTTGATTTAATTTGGAGTTGAATTCTGTCAGGTGGTAGAGGGCCCCTGCCTCTTGCACGGATTTATTTGTGTAAATTAGATAAGTATTCTAGCTGCCTTTACGTTTTTGAAGTAGAATTCGTAGTTGTTTTAATTAGCTACTGTAGTTATACTCATTCTAACTCTTCCAAAAGATTATAATGATGAATGGGAAATGGCTATAGTATTGTAGGAATTGAAGTTGAATTCATAATTGTTTAATTAGCTACTGTAGTTATACTCATTCTAGCTTTTCCACAAGAAGAAACTCTTCCAAAAGATTATAATGATGAATGGGAAATGGCTATAGTATTGTAGGAATTTAAGTTGAATTCGTAATTGTTTAATTAGCTACTGTAGTTATACTCATTCTAGCTCTTCCACAAGAAGAAACTCTTCCAAAAGATTATAATGATGAATGGGAAATGGCTATAGTATTGTAGGATTTAGTTGTGATTTTTGTTGTTCACTATCACAGTTACCCTTGTTCTAATCACTCTTCCACGAGAAGAAACTCTTCCAAGAAATCCTTAAGGCGTCCAAGGCATAACCGTGATAATGAATGTTTTAGTTGTGTGTTTGCACTAAGTACCATTGCGGTTCTTGCTCTTAAACGCTTGTCCAAAATATCACAATGACGAGTAGGAGATGGCTATGATATCTTAGTTTTTCATTGCTTCCAGTCTTTTTGCTTGCATTTGCACTTAATTACATAGTCAGAATTGTTCTAAAATCTCTTCCACAAGAAGGAACTCTTCCAAAATATCAACAATGATGGACAAACAGACTGTATAATTTCATAGAATAATGCATAATAGCATAGTTAGGATACTCCGGAGTTTCATTGCACTTAACTCATGTTCAGTTATTTTGTTTTGAGTTTGATGATGACTTGTAGTTCAGCATTGTTTTAGATTAGTGGCATCTTAAATTCATTCTTAGATTAACTCATTACACTTGCACTCCATATTCAATTTTCATTCACTGCATATTAGACTACTTCAGTTGTTAAACTTAACAAAACAGCCTTCATTATTTACAAACATCTTCTTGTTCTAAAATCTACAATTGATCTATAACCATAAGAACAGAAGACAATATCATTTTAAGGCCTGAAGTACCTCTGCAATTTCATTATCATAAACAGAACCCTCCTTCAAAAGACTACTTTCAAAAGAAACTAATAACTTTGGAGTAAGGTTTTGTGACATTCCACTAAATTGCAGAATAGAGTTAGGAACTAGTCCTAGAATAGATGGTATCAATGTTTTTCCTCCAAATATGTTTCAAATTTCTAATCAAGGACAAAATGTTGCATCATTGTAAGATTAGTTGTTTAACTATTTAGTTAGAAGATTTGCATACTTAGTGATCATTTCTCAAGTTGAGTTTATGTTTTGAATCATTTCTTTAGAAGTCATTATCAAGCTTTGTTTTTGCCTAATCTTATTTTAGATTTGATTTTTGCTTTCATTATTGCATCTGCATTTACCATTTGACATCAACCAATTAGGCTTCACTCTGTTTTCAATCATTAGGTCCTTTCCATTAGCTTTCTAGTCATTATCCATGTGAACATAAATCATCTCAAAAGACCAAAAACATCATAAATCATCAATAAAGACCAAAAAAATCACAAAACACTACACACAACGCATTGGGAAACAAGCACCTAGCTACATATAGTACACTTCACTTCAGCAGTTTACAAATCCTGGTTGACAATTAAATGAGCTCAATTTAGGAGACTAGATTGAGACCAAACATTTTGGCACCGTTGTCGGGGAAGTGAAAACTAGGTAACCTTTGTTTCTTAGCATCCAAAAACAATTTTGTGCGTAGAGAGAGAGATTCAAGTGGGAGATTTATAAGAAGCATAAGCAGAAGTTTGATTTCTAGGACACCACTTGTTTCACTTAGACCCAGAGCTAGTATACCTTCAACTCAAACCCACAATCCATCCTTTACTGATCCTGGACTTCTAGAAGACCTAAGATCAGATATTCCATTAGAAGAACCTTCCACTTCATCCATTGAATCTATCTTAGAAGGAAATCCAAGGACTTCTGTTAGGAACACAAACTTTCCTACTATCATAGAAGGACCAACTATGGCAGAAGAGGGAGGAGGAGGGGTTTTTAATGGAGAACACACATTATTTGGAGGGGGTAGAGGTAGAGGTAGAGGAGAAGGAGGTAGAGGTGCAGACGGAGGAAGAGGTAGAAGAGAATTAGGAAGCTCTTTTGGGTTCCCTATAATTGATGAAGAAACCAATACAACCATGAAAAACATTTCACCCTCTGTACTTCCAAACTTCTATGGACTTAAAACTGAAGATCCTGAAACTTTCTTATTTGAATTTGAAGTTTTGTGTAGAGGAACTTACGACCTATACAGATATTCAAAAAGCGAAATTATTTCATTCAGCAGAAAAGGCTTGACGTGAAATGTTTATGAGTCTGATCGGCAGTTCTATTAGAACATGGGAAGACATGAAACAAGCATTTCTAGAGAGGTATTTGGATTATTGTATGCCGGTTGATCATAAGGAAGAAGTGTTCAAGATGTTACAAAAAAAAGATTAAAATTTAGAAGATTTGTTGGAAATATTTAATTACAACATCAAAAGAGCAAAAATGGAAAACCTAGATCAAGACACCTTAAAAGCTCTTTTGTTGAAAACAATTAGGGATGAATGGTTGGATATCCTTAACATGATGGGAAAAGGGGATATATCACAACTTACATTTCCTGAAATATCTGAGTTATGTATCAACCTTTCAAGAGGGAAATCTAAAACTGTCAAAGGCCCAAGAGATCCTGCTCTTGCAAGAGCAAGTAAGTCTGCTTCTGGGACAGTAAGTAGATCAAAAATAGGACACATGCTTGATGATTTTAAATTTGACATCTTAGGGAGTCTTAGTGAACAAATAGACACCCTCAAGATACAAAACAAGAAAAAGGCTGAATCTGATGCTTTGGCAATCTTTTGTCCCAAATGTAGAAAGAAACATGCCTTGAGAGAATGTCCTTTGGATGTAAAAGTTGTAGAAACCTGTGTTATTTGTTCTGAAAAACATGAGACCAAGAATTGTCCTTATCTTCCGGGTCTCAAAGCTGTCTTTCAGGAGGAAACTCCTACAGATTCCACACAGTCTCTCAATTTTGTATCTAGAAGACCTTGGTAGGGACCTCAAACACAAGGATTCCATGATCAAATGTATAATAAACCTCCACCTTGGAATTCTTGGCAGCAACCTTGGCCCCAATTTCAAAATCAATCTCAATCCTGGGCACAAGGAACACAAAGTCCCTATGGAAGATACTCTCCATACTATCATTATCCACCATCCTATCCACCATATCCACATTTTTATCCTCAAAATCCTCAACAAAATTATCCTCAAAATCTTCAACAAAATCCTCAACAACATCATCAGAACCAACCACATCAAAATCAACCACTTTCATTACCATTCCATCAAAAATCAAATCAATTTCCCGCTCAACCCATGCCAAATCCCAATAATAAAAACCCTCAGAATACATACATGATAGAGGGCCAACAGTTTCCAACTTATTTAATTACTCCTCTAGACCTTAGTGATGTTCAACTTAGGTCTGGAAGGATACTTGAAAAGAGGAAACCTTCTGTGATCATACAAGAACAAGATAATTCTGAGGAAGACTCCCTACGAGTGAATAAAAGTCTTGAGGAAGACACATCCTTTCAAGACCCACACATTGAAAAACTAAAACAAAAAGATCCAATAAATCCAACTCCTGTATTAGAGCAACCATCCATATCTACTTCTATACCTCCCTTTCCGGAAAGATTACAAATTGATAGAGGTGTAGAAAAACAAATCATGGTGCCTAATTATGATTTCTTAGATGAATTGAGAAATGTTTTCATTAAAATTCCATTATTGCAAGCCATCAAGGAAATCCCAATTTTAGCCAAAACAATAAAGGAGTTGAGTATGAAGACAACAAGAAAAAGAATAAGAGAAACCAAGAAAATTCAACTGGTAGGACAAATAACAGACATTATGATGGGCAAGATTTCTATTCCAAAGTATCTTGACCCAGGAAATCCAGTTGTCAAAATTCACATCAATGGAATTGAAATTCAAAACACACTCATTGATTTAGGAGCAGCAATAAATATCATGAGTAGACAAATCATGGGCAAACTGAAACTTCCTAATCTTCTCTTTACACCCACACTATTACAATTAGCAGATAGATCTTGGTGATCAGACCAGATGGGGTAATAGAAGACATCTCCAGTTGTCCTTTAGACTCTTGGAGTACCCCTGTGGATTTCCAAGTGATCCTCACTCCTAAGAATAACCAGAGTGCATCCTTTGCTGATACAGGGGAAGACCTTGGTTGGCTACAAATGATGCTTTTATTAGTTGTAGGTCCGGTGATATGTATATTTCTGATGGTAGTTCAACTAAGCGATTCACTTTATATCCTCCAGCTAGGAAAATTACAGATCTAGATGACACTCAATGGATAGAGGATGAAGAAGATTTACAACCACTCTTCACAATTTCAGAAATTAGTGAAGATAATCAAATTCTGAATACTCTAGAAAACTTTGAATCCTCTCTAGAACACAAACATGAATCATTTCAAGAGGGATCCAATATTGAGTTTTTGTCATCTAGGCAGATGTCTCTTCATTCTATGGACAAATTTGGCAGCTCTACAAGTGAAATTTTTCCAGGCAAAACTTTGAACATAAACAAGAACCTAGAAAATCTCAACAAGAAGAGTTAGTCAAAGTATTACAGAGACATTCTTCTGCATATGCATGGGAATACACTGACATGAAAGGGATAAGCCCCAAGACTTGTACTCATCACATCTATATAGAGGCAAATTGCAAACCAATCAGATAACCTCAAAGACGAATGAATCCAAATCTTAGAGAAATTGTTAAAGAGGAATTGCAAAAATTGTTAAATGTTAATTTCATCTATCCTATTTCAGATAGTCAGTGGGTTTCTCCTTTGGTAATTGTGCCAAAGAAAAATGGAAAATGGAGGGTGTGTGTTGACTACCGAGAACTGAATAAAGCTACTCTTAAAGACCATTTTTCCTTACCTTTCATAGATCAAGTATTAGATACATTAGCTGGCAAAAAGTACTTTTCATTCCTAGATGGGTTTAGTGGTTACAATCAAATCCAAGTAGCACTTGAAGACCAAGATAAAACCACATTTACTTGTCCTTGGGGTACCTATGCTTATCGAGTATTGCCATTTGGATTATGTAATGCACCTGCAACATTCCAAAGGGCAGTATTAGGAATTTTTTCGGATCTAATACATGATTGTGTAGAGGTGTACATGGATGACTTCACAGTTTATGGGAATACATTTGAAGAGGCTTTAGAAAACTTGGAAAAAGTTTTAAAAAGATGTCAAGAAGCAAACCTTTCACTTAGTCATGAAAAATGTTTTATGATGTTTACTGAAGGTATTGTTTTAGGGTACCACATTTCAGGGGATGGGATTAGAGTTGATGAGGCAAAAGTTGAAGTCATTTCTAACCTATCCATTCCAAGTTGTCAAAGAGATGTTAGAAGTTTTCTAGGATTTACAGTGTATTATCGGAGATTTATAGAAAACTTTACCAAAATAGCATCTCCACTCTTCAAGTTACTTACCAAAGATTGTGAATTCAAGTGGACTTCTGATTGCCAATTAGCTTTTGAAACCCTGAAAACCAAAATTTCTGAAGCACCTATATTAAGGGGACCTAACTGGAAGTTACCTTTTCATATCTCGACAGATGCTTCCGATACAACTCTAGGAGCAGTATTGGGACAGAAAGACTTGATTCCCTACGCCATCTATTATACCAGTAAAAATTTGACTCCTGCAGAGTTAAACTATACTGTAATTGAAAAAGAGTTTTTAGCTGTTGTTCATGCCATAAACAAATTTAGACACCATATAACAGGCTATGAAACTTTTATTCACACTGATCATTCTGCAATTAGATACTTAATGAATAAATCAATCACTAATGGTAGAGTTATAAGATGGTTGTTGCTCTTACAAGAATTCAACATTACTATTCTAGATAGGCCTGGAAAACAAAACACAGTGGCTGATTTCCTATCTAGAATCCAAAATATCAAAGATGACACTCCAGTTGAAGATCAATTTCCTGATGAATATCTTTTTTCAATCTCTACTCAAACTCCATGGTTTGCTGATATTGCTAATTATTTAGTTGCAGGAAAATTTCCTTCAATTATGAATGCAAGGGATAAAAGAAAAATCATTAATGATAGTGCAAAATATTCATGGGTCGCTAATGAATTGTACAAGACAGGTCCATATTTGATCATTAGAAGGTGTGTTCGTGAAGATGAGATGCCTGAGATTCTCAAGGCATGTCATGATGAACCTTGTGGCGGACACTTTGCAGATAAGAGGACAGCCTATAAGATCCTTAATTTGGGATATTATTGGCCATCCTTGTTTAAAGATGCTAAGGAGTATGTCAAAAGGTGTGACAGTTTCCAAAGGGTAGGGAAACCTTCTCCTTTAGGTGAGATGCCATTACAACCTCAGGTACACATTGAACCTTTTGAAAAATGGGCTTTGGATTGTGTAGGACCTATTAGTCCTCCATCAAGACAAAAGAAATATATATTAGTTTGCACTGATTATGTTACTAAATGGGTAGAAGCTAAACCATTACTTGTTGCTAATGAATCATCTGTAGTTACTTTTCTTTTTGAGGATATTTTTACTCGTTTTGGTGTCCCAAGGGAAATTGTTACAGATCAATGAGCTCAATTTACATCAAGGCTAGTGGAGAAAATGATGGAGAAGTACAAAATCAGACATAGAAAATCTACTCCTTATCATCCACAAGCAAATGGTCAAGTGGAATCTACTAATAAGGTCATTGAAGGAATCCTAACAAAGACTGTTCATTTACATATAAGAGATTGGGTAGATAGGCTTCCTGAAGCCTTGTGGGCCTATAGAACTACATGGAGAAACAGAACAGGTCATACTCCTTATGAACTTGTTTATGGAAAGCAAGTTTTGTTTCCCATAGAGTTCCAGATTCAAACTTTCAAAATGGCAGTTCAGCTAGGACTTGATTTAACAGAGGCACAAAAGCATAGACTGGAGTAGATTAATGAATTGGATGAGATCAGACAAGATGCAGTTCAGAAAACAAGTCTAGTCCAACAGCAAAGGACTAGATGGCATGACAAGTACATCAAAGAGAATAAATTCAAAGAAGGTGACTGGGCTCTCTTGTTTGATTCAAAATTCAAGGATTTTCAAGGTAAATTTCAGACACATTGGCTAGGGCCATATGAAATTGTTGAAATTTTTTATAATGGGGCAGTAACAATCAGAACTATAGATGAAGAAGAGGTCACTTTTCTTGTGAATGGTCATATATTGAAGCTATATCACAAACCACTCTCAAGAGAAGAATTTGTCCAGAAGTTCCAAGAAAGCAGTGATGTGAAGTTAATGAAGAAGAATCTTTCTTCTTCATCAACTTGATTGAATTTTCTGAAGCATTTCTTTTTGAAAAAAAATAAAAAATAAAAAAAATAAAAAATAAAATAAAAGTATAAACATGAAAACCAATCACTGATTGGCATGTTTATACAGAAAAGATAGGGTGAAAATCAGAGTCTCTCTGACACTCTAACTTTTCCATTTTGTTTTTGCAAGCAGCTGTTACAAAATCATAAGTTCAGATCCATAGTGCTTATGATCCATCTCATTTCATTTCACTCCATTCACTTATTCATCCATACTCCATTTCATTCCATCATTCATATTTCACTTCATTCCACATATCATTCATCTCATTCCATCCTCCATCCATCTCATTTTCATGTCAAAATTTAAAGTTTGATGTCTTGCTGTAAATGAATAAAACATGTCATGGATTGCAGGGCAGTTCTTATGTTCTTTCACTCCATTTCATAAATTGAATCCATTCCATTTCATCATCCACTTCATACATATCATGTCTCATCATCCATCTTCATTCATACCATATAAAATTTCACCTATATTCCAAAAACACTCCATTCCATGATTAAAATATTCTACAGGTACATTCTGCAGCTTAACAGACATTCTGCAGCTGATCAGTCTTTCTGCAGCCAGACAGTCATTCCGCAGCTACAAATCCTGAAGACATTAATCAGCAGACATTAGAATTGCAACAAAATGATCCAGTGTATCCATGAATAAGAAGAATCAAGAAGAATTATGAAGACTCTTCCAAAGGTGAACAAAGAAGACAAAGACTACAAAAATCAAATGAAAAGCAAAGGTAACAAGTTTAGATTATAATGGCATTTCATAAAGTTTAGCATAGTTTTAGTTATGAATTGTTCGAAAAGGTTGTTTTAATTATTTTTATTGATCATGACCAATAAACCCTCCACAGACTTTGGATTAAAATCTCTCATTTCAAATTCCATATCCGACATCATTTAAGCGGTTAAAATGGTCGAGGTATTTGAATTCTTCACGTCTCTTAACCAAATAATTCAATGATGATTCTCTTTGTCGTTGTAAAAATCTTCGTCGTCTCTTCAATCATTAATTCTTTCCCTCCATCTCACTCCATTACCTCATTCCGTGACCACTACCATCACTCCATTCTATAGCCGGCATTTCATTCCATAGACAGAGATATTCTTATCACCGAGAGCAGAGCAAAAAGGGTATCAGTTTGAATATCAAAGCATTATCACTGTAAATACAGAGGTATAGCAGCGTGAGAATTTGAAGCCATTTGATTCCGGGGGCAGACAAAGTATCACTGTGGGCATAAATTGAGATTATCACTATAAACACAAAGGTATAGCAGAGAAGAATTTGAAGTCATTTGTCACCAGGAGACAGAGGTATAGCATTGAAGAATTTGAAGCCATTTTTTACCAAGAGACAGAGATATAGCAGTATGGGAATTTGAAGCTATTTGCCACCGAGAAACAGAGGTATAGTAGTGTGGGAAATTTGAAGCCATTTGTCACTGTCAAACAGAGGCATATCAGTCCAAAGTTCAATTGTCAATAGAGGTATATCATTCCGAAATTTGAAGACATTTGTCATTATCAATCAGAGGTATGACATTCTGAAGTTTGAAGCCATTTTCATTAAGAACTTGAAGCCATTTCAATTCGAAGGTGAAAGTCATTGTTTTTGTGGGTAGAAGAGTGTTAATTTGAACATTGAAGAAGCAATCATGGGTTTCATTGTAAGAACTGAACCAGTGGGTTCAAAATATTTAGAAGGCTACCCTCAATGAAAATAAATGTTACAACAAATAGGATGGCTTCAATTTTTGGAGAAATTTAATGGCTTCCACAAGGAAGTCACTAAAACATTTGCAAGATCATTTCAAGGAACTGAAGTTGAAGTGGGAGATGTCAAATTTACTATCACTGAAGTTTTCATTGCAGAAGCTACATGGTTACTTAGAACTGGAGAGAGATGGTTCAAAAACAGAGAATTCCACAATAAATCCTGGAAGCAAATTCTAAAATCACCAGGTATGGATATCACTCTGTTTAAGAAAGGAATTCCAAGTTCTGCATTGAAAAATAAGTGGAGAAATATATTGCTCATTCTTCAAAAATTTATTACATGTGAGGGTAGATATGGCACATTTTATGTCTACCACATTAGACTGATGATGCATTTTCTGGGGGAAGACTTAAACCTACCTTATTTCTTACTTCAAAGCTTGAAAAGGATGGCTTCCTGTGTTCAAAGAAGGGTTCAATTTTTAGAGACAACCCTATATCATCATGGTTTGGTTAAAATTTTGATTGAACACCATTTAGCCAAAACAAATGATACATGGGACAATTTCTTGATAAGAAATCATTTTGAAGAGCTAAAAGAACCATCACCTGAACCACAGCCTACAAGGAAAAGAAGAAAATGGAGAGCTTCTGAAGTTGAAATTGACAAAAAAGCCGAAGAAAGTAGTGAGGAAATCATCTTAGAGAAATTGACTCAAATCAAAAGACAACTTAAGAAAAGAAAGATAATCAGGAAATCTGCCATAGAGAAAGGAGAGGGATCTTCTCAGCCACGAAGAAGCCATAGACTAAAGGGAAAATTAAGGAAAACCCAAATCAAACAAACAGGGGTGATTAATATAGAAGACGAGGATATTGAAGAAGATGTTGAAGAAGAAGATTTTAATGAAGGAACCCCTGAAATTGATCCTGCTCAGCAACAAGTTTATGACTATGTTGAAAATTTGGAAAGGAAAGCTTCAGAAAGCAGAGAGAGAACCCCTAGTCCTCCATTGTCTGAAATAGATGTATTAAGAAGGGATAGGTATGAGTTGGAAATACTTAATAGACACATCAAAAATGAGAATGAAATTCTCAAAGAACAAGTCAAGCTCAAAACTGATATGAACTCAACCTTATCCCTACATATAGACAAAGTGGAAAAGACCAATGAGAAGTTGAAGAAATGGAACAAGAAGCTAATCAGGGCACTCACTAACTTAAGGTTCAAACTTGTTATCAGAAAACCCAGAAGATATTTAGCTTCCAGGCAAAGGAGAGGGAGAGGATTAGATGTTCTTGCAGAATCCTCTGAGTTCATAGGATAATTTGCATGAGGACATGCAAGGAGACAGCAGTGGGGGTATGTTGAGCCTCAAAATTTTGCTTCCTTTCATCTTACTTTACCTCATTTTCCTTTGTCCACTGCTATCCTAGACCCAATTGATTAATGAATTTAGTTGAAATTACTTTTAGAATGATTAACATGACTGACTTGCTAAATTTTGTGATTTTTGTCATTGTAATGCATTTTGACCAGAACTACCTGCAGAATGTAGACATTCCATAGCTAACCGGCGATTCTGTAGCTGTCTTCACATTTGGGTATGTTCCAGGTGGCCTCTCAAGAAAAACCGCATATGGGTATATTCGACATCATGTCTACATTGTTTTTTGCTCACCATGAAGGAAAAACCGAATTCTAGATATGGTTTTGGTACGTGGGAACACATTTAGTAAGGCAGACTTCTAATAGGACTGTCTTAGTCCAGATGTCCTTTTCCTTTTTACGTTGCCACTTCAAGATTCCTAATATGATTTCGACAAGGAAAGACAATGATCCTGGAATTGTTGCAAGTCTTGTTATGTACATTTGTTATATAAACACTTGGGAAATTGAGAGCTAGGCTAGATTTTGTTCTAGATTTTGCTTAGATTCTGTGCTACATTTTTGAAGACGCAGATTGCTCTGTTCAAGTTATTTATCCTTTAATGAAGCAGACAGTATTGTTTTGAAAGCGTTGATTTGATTTGGAGTTAGATTCCGTCTGGTGGTAGAGGGCCCCTGCCCCCTATACGGATTTATTTGCGTAAATTAGATAAGTATCCTAGCTGCCTTTACATTTCTGAAGTTGAATTCGTAGTTGTTTTCATTAGCTACTGTAGGTATACTCGTTCTAAAAACTCTTCCAAAAGAAGAAGCTCTTCCAAAATATTATGATAATGAATGGGAAATGGCTATATTGTTGTGGGATTTAATTGCAATCTCTTTTTTTCACCATCACAGTTATACTTATGCTAAGTACTCTTCCAAAAGAAGAAACTCTTCCAAAAAATCCTTCTAATGTCTTAAGCATGATTGTGATCTTGAACGTTCTAGTTGTGTGTTTGCACTAAGTACCATAACTGTTCTTGCTCTTAAAACGCCTTTCCAAAATATCTTGATGATGGGTAGGAGACAGTTATGATATCTTAGTTTTTAAATTGCTTTCAGTCTTTATATTTGCATTTTCACTGAATTGTATAGCCAATTTTGTTCTAAGAAACTCTTCCAAAATACCAACTATGATGGACAAACACGCTGTATGATCCTCTAGATTAATGCATGATAAATTACTTAGGATACTCCGGAGTCTAATTGCATTCAACTCATGCTCTGTTATTCTATTTTAACGTTTGATAATGACTTGTTAGTTCAGCACTATTTTAGACTAGTGACATCCGAAGTTCAGTTTTAGCCCAACTCATTGCATTTTCACTCCACATTTAGCTGTCATCCACTGCATGTTAGATTACTTCAGTTGTTAAACTTAACAAAACAACCTTCATTATTTACAAAGCTCTTCTTGTTCTAAATCTATAATTGATTCATAACTATATGAACAGAAGACAATGTCATTTCAAGGCCTGAAGGACTTTTGTAGCTTCCTTTATCATCTCACTAACATCTCCTCAAAAGAATATTCTAAAAATCTATAACCTTTGAGTGAAGTGTGGTGGTATCAAACTAAGCTGCATAATAGAGTTAGGAACTAGTCTTAAAGTAGAAGATCCTATGATGTCAACAATGTTTTTCTCCAAATATGTTTCTAAAAATATTTAATCATGGATAAGATATTGTCTCATTATAGGTTGATTATTTAATTGTTTAGACTAGGGGAATTTGTATACTTAGCTGACCATTTCTTAAGCTTTTTCAAAATACCTTTGATGAAAGAATTGGACAAGTTGAGTGTATGTTTTGAATCATTTGCTTCAAATTCATTATCAAGCTTTGTTTCTGCTTAATCATAGTTTAGATTTTATTCTGTTTCAATATTTGCAATTGCATCTGTCATTTGTTATCAACCAATTAGGCTTCACTCTGTTTTTCATCATTAGCTTCTTTCCATTAGCTTTCTAGTCATTTTCCTTGTGAACACAAAACCACCAAAAGACCAAAAACATCATAAATCATCACAAAAGACCAAAAACATCATAAAACACTAAACACAACGCATTAGGAAACAAACACCTAGGTACATACAGTACACTTCACTTCAGCAGTTTACCAACCCTGGTTGACAATTAAATGAACTCAATTTAGGAGACTAGGTTGAGACCAAAAAATATGCATATTTTATGTAATTCTTTGTTCTATTTCCACGGAAGGACGCAATTTCCTTTGGTTGTTGTTTTTTCATATAGAGAGAATGCAGGGAGGAATCCCTTCTATTTTGAATTAATCATCTTTGAGTCTGTTTCTTTAATGTATGGTGTTTTTATTCAACGAATAGGAATTTTTTTCTTTCGCTTATGTGGGTTAGAAGGAAGGTATGAAGGGTATGGATGTTTCCATATTAAAACCTCCTGGCTTAAAAATTTATTGTGTCTCATGGTAATTCTGGTTTCAAATACCGTTTTTTTGCATCAATTTGGAAGGTGGCCTAAGGTGATGGCCATGGTTTCATTCTTTGGGAGAACCACAACTCGTTTCAGAGTTTTTTTACCCCATGACATATTTTAGGATAGGGTGGTGGCACAGGGAAAGAGGTGCCAACGAAGGCTAGTTGTTTCGCTTAGTTATATTTGTCACCACCATGGGGCTAACGTTATATATGCTTTAGTTTTGTTTTTTACCACTATCTCAGGTTCCATTAATGCAAGTGGCAACCCATTTGTAATGGTGTGGGTGACTACTTTCCCGAGTTTTTGTCTCAGTGAATCCCTTATAATTCATGACACTGCGTTATGTATGGCTTAGGAAAAATCAATGAAAGGTGAACCAGGAGTGGAAGACCACGAGTGGAATCGGAAGAAAGGATCCTGGGTAATGAGAGGGGAATACTCCTCACAACTGCCTAAGAGGGTTGGCTAAAAATCTCAGTTCCAACTGAATAGTGATGTCACACATGCTTATATTAATGGAACATCAAAACATGTTAGAAATATGATAGCAGGGTGGGAGGAAAAACTCAACCACTGAGCAGATGAGGAGGTGCAAGAAGAGGAGTGGGAGATGTTGGTTCCATATCCATGGCAAAATCATGGGAGGGTTACTAAATACAAGCAGACCATCCACCTATATTATATGATGAAAAATATCGGGGCCAAAGCTATTATGCGTACGTCTGAATACATTAAAAATGATCCTAATCTGCAAGAGATCCAAAAAGACTACTAGTTGGTTTAACTCTAGATCCAACAACAAAATTTCTAGTTGGGACACATTGAGAAGCACCTCAAGTGTCCTCACTACTCTAAAATTCAAAGATCGATTAAAAATATATTGCACCGGTTGAGTTCTCCGAGGACTAAGTTATCACTGGTTTTCTACCATTTTTTGATTTTTGATGTTATCGATGGTGATTATTAGTTCTATAGTTATTTTAAGAAGCATATTTTCAATTTCGATATTAATTCCTATTAGGTTGAATTTCATAAAGTTAAAGACATCATATTTTTGATGGCATATAATGCTTTCCGATGGCCAACAGACATGCTTTCCCAATGGAAAATTGAGGCCATGATATGTTTATCATGATGTAACCTGCTTGAATTATGAATGAATGAAAGATCCTATTCAACTTACAAAGAAAAATTTACAGTGAAATATTTTACCCATGGCTAATAGTAAAATATATTTTTATTATTAGTTTATTTTTTATTTTAATTGTTACATGTCAATTAATCATAGAATGGATTACATATCATGTAATATCAATTCTATTATTTTTACATGTCATCTATCAACTCCATATTAAACGTTAAAGGAATTAATGTCTCTTTAATATTAAAATGTAAATCATTTTTTTCTATTTAGTTTCAATTAATTTATCTCTGTATAAAGTTTATGTACAATGAAGGTGTAAATTGATGTATTTTATTTATGGAAAATTTGGTTTTTTTTGTTATTGTTGTCTTTTCAATTTGTTATTGTAAGTATTATTTTATTGTTTTTAAATGTATTAGTCTCTATAGGAGAATGAAAATGTAGAAATTGTTTACACCCACTTGGCTAAATAGTTAACTATCACAAGTATGCTTATAACAATTGTTTGATGGAAGATAACATTCCATGTTCAATCAACCTCCTATTTACAAAATGAATGGATGGTGATCAATGACCATGACAACTTTCATGTTTTGAAAGTAAAAAATTGTTAATTCTTACAATGTGTAATTGTGTTATGGATGGAGTGATGGAAAAGCGCTAGTAATAATCTATAGGAAGGGAATTTTATAAGAAAGAAACTTTAGACAAGTCGTCACTACAAGCATCACTATGGAAATTATTAAGGAACTTTTATTCCTCATGAGTTACAAATTAGAAAAAAATTCAGCCTAAAAGTGGCCTCTTAAGTGAAAATAATAAAATAATAGTTAAAATAATAAAATAAGAGTTACGAATTTTGGAGGGAAAAGAAGAAAACTGCATTTTTTAATTGTATTTTTGGCTTACCTCCTTATAGGTTTACTCAAAGCTGAAGTGTAGACACTCGTTGGATGAACCATTAGATTTCGCTTCCAATGAGAACCAACCATGCATAATTTTCAGAAGACCCACATTGATAATAATTAAAGATATGTTAAAAAAAAAGTGTGTTTAAAAAAATGTGTTGAACACACTTTTTTTAATGTATATTCAATTTTCATCAATGTTGGTCTTCTCAAAAGTATGCATTATGGGTACGCATTGGATGTATAATTTAATTTCGCATCCAACAAGTGTCTACACTGGAAATTTGAGTCAACCTATAAGGATATAAGCTAAAAATACAATTTAAAAAATTTGTTTTTCTTATTTTCCCTTCAAAATATTTACATGTACCTCTTTTTAAATTTAAATAACTTTGATTGGTTTACATATTATGACATGGAAATAACGTGAAAATTTCATGGGAACTTTTAGGGTAAAATTCCCTGTAATGAGCATTGGTACAAAATGGTGTCTATAGTTTTGAAAAGATGTAATACCCTTAACCCCCAAATGGTTTAGTAAATGTACATATGATATTGAGGTTGAGGAGTAGCTATATGTTAATTATGTTGGTAAGAAAAAGTATTTTGAGGCATGTGAGGATGTATAAATGTGCTTTAAGACCAAGGTGAATATATAGTGACGTCAGAGAGCTTGTGTGGTAAAGCACCAATGAGTGTGAAATATGTAACATGCAATACACACATGTAATAATAAATTACATCGTGACTATAAATTAGGGAACAAAAAAGAGTATGGGGCGCTAGGAATCCCTAAAAGAGAAAGGTGATGTGGTGGAACTCGAATGTTGTTCCTAAGCCAAATGATTTAATATTCCTATAGGTAACCTTAGGAAGTAATATTAAAAGATTATAATCGAAAAAAAATGGTAAATGGAGGGGAATGAAACACATTGAATTTCCCTTTCTAATAAATATTTCTAGGGGATAATTATTAACTATATCTCGAAGAACCAAAGGGTATGCTTCTATTATGCACTTTGAACCCTAGGTAGGGCATGGTATAAGGGATCTTCTCCTTGGGCTACCTCATGGAAAGATGGATCCTTTTAGAAGAAGTGTGGGGGCAAGTTTCCCTATATGGGCTTAAAGAGTAACTAGAGCGCCTTAAGGGAGAAAATAATTCTTGGAAACCACAAGTCTCTAAAGTGTTTCTTGCCAATCGATTTATACGTCATGGAGGTAGTGCACAACCCGATGGATTGCAAGTGTGGAGAAGGGGATGCGTTACATAGGTTTGGGACTGATGAGGGATGCAAGTCTATCAGTTGGAGGCTATAGGGTTTGGTATTTCGCTCCTATTCATATTCAATACTATAACTGTAATTAGTTTTTGTAGTTGTTGGTATTGTAGATTTAGCACCCTAGCTGAGAGGTCACTATATATTAATGGAGTTGAAGTAGTGAAATCTATGGCTAGGTAGTGTACCCGAGGTTTGCAGCTAGTCGATGAATCTTGTAGGTCATAACTGTGCATATAAATTACCTACAAAAAAATTCTTAAAATATAAAAGTAATAAATGGCATGAACGTAAAAAACATATACACATAAAATTTCCCCTCGATCCGAAAACCAAGAACACCAGATTGATTTTCCATTATATGCCTTTCAATGTTACAATACATATATACATGTTGCAGTATTCATAAACCAAAATCCACCAACCCTGGATGAGAACATAACTATAGTATCCTTGAATGGATATAGAAAATACCATGGGTAGAAAATCATCATGCCCAAAACCATGTGAAAAATCCATGCACAAAACCATGGGTAGGTCAACCCACCGTCTTTGGGTCTTCCCCCTATCATTGGGTCCACATAAAAAATTTCCTGAGGCGCTGCCCCTGAGCCCATGCAATGGAGCTACCTACCCCTCGTGACCCCCCAATTGCGCTCGACTCTTAGTGGCTCTTTCAAAATTAGTTTTTTATATTTTATATTTTTCTTTTGAAACTCATTTTTTACCTTAAAATTACGCTAATCATTCCATCTGGCTCTGTCTTTTCCAATGGACTCTTACTGGTGCTGCCACAAAGTGGTATATTCAGTTATCTCATGGCATTTTTCAATATTTCAACTCTTTAGCCATGGTGTTTCTTACCCATATTCAGTTATCGTCTCAGTATGAGACTGGGACGCACTTCCTCACATCCTTGAAACAAGATTGAGCCACTCATATCTCGGATCATATTCATGAATAGAGGCATCATCGTCGCTTGATCAAGTTTGAGATTCCTGATCAGCTTCAAACTGATTGGTTCACGACCTCATTTTTCAATCAAATCTCTAAAGAAATAGCTATGGGGGCATGTGTAATTGAAGAACAGTCCATTGCTTGTGCCCAGTACCTTGATCATGTGTACTCCCAATATGGCATATTGTATGATATGTTTCCTGATGCTCCTCAACCTGGAACTTCCAAAGCACTGGCGATGCCATCCATCGATGGTATGATTGGTTCTGTGTCTCAGACTTCTTGGAAGTCCTCTCCTTTGAATACTGGGAAGAAAAAATATAATCCTTATAATGATATTGCTTCTCAACCTACCTCGAATTCTGGTAAAACCATGGAAGTCAATGCCGTTCAGGCCAATCCAACGGATAAAAATTCCAAGGGAAAAAAAGAAGGGTAAAGGTAAGGCCAAATCCGATACCCCGAAACAAGATTCTTAGAAGTCTCCTGCTAATGATGGTTCATAGCTTAAGTTGAAGTACCCTTGCTTGATTTGTGATGAAGAGCACTACACCAAGGACTTTCCTCGATGGGCCGAAGTGAGCAGATTACTCAAAGGCACCCAGGGAACTATGGTTGTTCTCAAAGAACCTTTTCCATAATAGAAGACCTAGATGGTAGAGAAACCTTAGTCCTCTACCCCATTTGGTTCTCAGGTCTTCATCATGAACAGTTCTACATCCGTTTCTATCAGTACTCGATCGAAATATTATACTGAATCACGTTAGGAAGTAGAGAAACAGATCGCTGATGGTCCTCCTCCTCTGCCTGCTTCTAGCCCTCTTCAGATTGAAAGGCTCAGTATTGAGTCCATTGTACGACCACCTTCCAAAGGTGTACGTAAGTCTTCTTACAATCCCAATGCCCGTGCTGCTCAACATTACAGTATTGTTGAGGATTTGGCTCAGGCACCATCTGCAATGTCTGCATTAGAAGTACTTCAGAGTTATCCATCCCAATGGAAGGCTTTGTTATCCACGATTGGCAGCGTTGATCCTGTTGATTCAAGCCTTATCACTTTTGACTTGGAAAATTTCGTCCCACATCTCCTGCACCAACTTGCACTCATCATACAAGTTGGCATAAATGGACTAAATATCCATCATGTGGTTGTGGGTGAGGGTGCATCTACATGCGTCGTGTCGTCTGCCTGCTATAAAGGAATTGGTTCTCCAACTATGAATTCATCGCCAAATGCTCTTGAAGCATTTGATGGAAGGGAATCTAAACCTCTTGGTGTTCTCTCTAGTTACCGATTACTCTAGAAGGGAAGACAGTCAATGTCGAGGTTGAAGTAGTTGACGCCAAGCTCAGTTACAATCTTCTCCTCAGTCGCAGTATCTCTTTCGTGTTTTGAAATTTCCACAAGAAGGAAAGATTGTTACTATTTATTAGTTTCCATTCTTCACTTCTTCTTCCGAGAACAACATTCCATATGTGGATCAAATTCCTACTCCCTACGAGAGTGTAGGCCCGGGTCTCTTCAAAGATCCTGCCCTCATGGGTATTTTTCCTCTTCCTCCACCCAACACTATTCAAGTTAATATGATCTCTTAGTATGATGACCCATGGATCATCCCTTCGCCTGGGCAGATCGATTCCTTTGGAGATTCAATGTCATTGAGTCCAATCGAGATTGACTATTGTGAACTTATTTCAACTTCGGAGCCTCCGCCTCCTAATCATGCTCCTTTAGGCATGTCTCTTCACACTTTTTCTCAATCCCCTTGGCTCGGCGATTCAGATTTTCCCGATCCCTTGAAAGAGATATTTCCCTTCGATGAAGCCATCATGGAAACTATGTCTCTCAAGGATCCTCCATGGGATGATAGCCATCATTGTTCCTTGTTTATGCTTGATCTCAAGGCCATATCTACGTGTCTTGAGAGGTTTGAATCTCAGTTACCTTCTTCTCCGCTCCAAAGGCCTATTCTGACAAATGAATTTTTTACGGAGGGTAACTTGAGTAATATCACACAAATGATACCTATCGACATTTCTGTGAAACCAGGAATTGTCGAGAACATCCATATCGGGGTCACCTATTATTCAGATGAAGTTTAGGTTTATACTAGCCTTTCCCACGAGTTCCATGACATATTTTCATGTTCTCATAAAGAGATGCCTGACATCGATCCTAGTATAGTAGTGCATGATATTCCTACCTACCTTGGTGCGAAGCCTATTTTCCAACATCTTCGTCCTATACACCCTAGAAAGGATGCCACCATCAAGGGTGAAGTTGAAAAGCTTCTGAAAGCTGGTTTTATCTATTTGATTCTCTTGATAGAATCGATGTCCAACATTGTCCCTATAGATAAGAAACATCATACCATTTGATTCTGTGTTGATTATCGTGACATAAACCGGGCTTGTCCTGAGGATAATTATCCTACTCCCTTTATTGATCAAATCATTGATGACTGTGCAGGGTGTGAGATCTTTTCCCTTATGGACGGCTTTTCTGGTTACAAGCAGATTAACATTCGCCTGACTTATCAACATAAGACCGTCTTCATCTATCCCTGGGGTAATTTCACGTATAAGAAGCTCCCTTTTGGCTTGAAAAACGTTGGGGCCACATTTCAGTGAGCAATGTCATATGATTTTCATGATATCAAGCACATTGTTTAGCCTTATCTGGATGATATTTCAGCTCATTCAACTAAGCGTAAGGACCACCCTGATCATCTCCGTCAGATTTTTCTTCGCTGTCGTCGCTATAACATTCAGCTAAATCCACATAAGTGCATCTTCTGTGTCGATTCCAATAGACTCTTGGGGTTTATCATTTCCAAAGATGGGATTCCCCTCGATCTACTCAAAGTTGAGGTTATCATTCATCTCCCCTCTCCATCCTCATTACATCAGCTATAGAGTCTGTAAGGGAAGGCTAACTTTTTACGCCATTTTATACCTAGCAATGACGAGGTGGCTAAAGGATTCACACGATTACTAAAGCAGGGTGTCGCGTTCCTTTGGGATGAGATTTCCCAGAAGTCTTTCGATGCGCTTAAGACGTTGCTTGTCAATGCTCCTCTATTGCATCCTCTGAACTATCATCACGATTTTTCCCTCTATTTTGTCACCTCTTTCAACACGATTCCCATGGTTTTGGTACAAGACAATGATGACGGTGACAAGCATGTTATTTACTATCTATCTCGTAACCTTCTCGATACTAAAACACACTATGCACATGTAGAGAAGTTGGCATTGGTTTCCATTCAAGTGGTTCAACGTTTTCATCATTACATACTGTTGCGTACAGTGACTGTGATTTCTAACTGCAACCCTATCACCTATATATTGTCTCGACAATTGTTTGGGGGAAAGTAATCGAAGTGGATCTTCATCCTCCAAGAGTTTGATTTGGAATTTGCTACTGCCAAGTCAAAAAAATATTTAGTCTTTGCCGATCTAATCTGCTCCCTCCCCTCTAACTCCGCTCCATTTGGTTCTGAGGAATGCATTCTGGACGATACGCTTTTTATGATTAGCACCCTCAATCCTTGGTACGGTGATATCATCGTATATATTTAGAATTCTACCTTTAGATATGAGTTGACGAAGGATGCTTGTTGATGCATCCGTCATCAGTTGCAACCTTATCGTATAGTCAGAGATACACTCTATCGCATCGGATTTGATTCCATTTTCCGCTAGTGTTTGACTCTCAAGGAGGCTGAGAAAGCCTTGAATGACTCTCACAGTGGCACCTGTGGCAGTCACATGTCTTGTTATGCTACTGCATAGAAATTATTCGTGTTGGGTATTTCTAGCCCTCCATCTTCAAGGACTGTATTGTTTTTGTTCATAAATGTCATGACTACCAGATCTATCAATGCAAGATGTGCACACTGCCTTCACATCTCCACCCTGTCATTACCGTTTGTCCCTTTGTGAAGTGGGGCATCGATTTTATGACGTGTAACCCTCACTCGGTCGGGGGGAATGCTTATATCATCGTAGCCATTGACTACTTCACCAAATGGGCCGAAGTAATGCCTACACTTGCAGCTGATGGTAAGATAGCATCTCAGTTCATATTCAATCACATCATTTCTAGGTTTGGTGTCCCTCAAGCCATCGTTACCGATCATGATTCCCATTTTCGGCATTATATGGTGGTGGAGTTGACTTCCAAGTTGGGTCTGCGTCACGACAGCTCAACGCCATACTATCCTTAGGCAAATGGCCAGGTTGAATCCGTGAATAAAGTTCTTGTCACTATGCTTCAACATAATATTGGGATGCACAAATAAAACTGGAATCTCATGTTATTTTAGGCTCTTTGGGCATACCGAAGCTCAGTAAAGGATGCGACCAGATTCACTCCATTTCAACTTTTTTATGGTCTGGAAGCTACCCTTCTGATTGAGTGTGAAATACCTTCACTCAAGTTGGCTATTGAATTGTTGTCGAACACTTCGCCAGAAGAAGAGCGTTTTCTCTACTTAGAAAGGTTGAATGAAACTCGCCGATTTGTAGCTTTAGTCATTGAAGCATAGAAGAAGTAGGTCAAATCTCATTTTGACCAGTCGGTTTCCCCTCACTCCTTCATAGAAGGAGAGATCATCCTCTTGTACGAACAAGCTCATGATAAGTTGGGGGCAGGAAAATTTCAACCCATGTGGCATGGGCCCTACATTGTTAAGCATGTTTTGTGGAATGGGGCTTATGAGCTCATTGATTACGAAGGTCATCCTCTAGATTAGCCTAGAAATGGGTTGTATCTTAAAAAATATTATGCATGAGTCATTCATGCATGTTTTGTGTACATAGGTGTTCTTTTCATTTTTGTACATTTTTGGCTTGGTGTGCTTTGCGAGCATTTTCCTGCTTATTGGGTCGTTTCTTATTGTGCCGATGTATATTACCCCTTATGTCGGTTTCATGGATGGTGCTTCCCACAGTACCCAGAACTTGTCTTCGGCAGCCTGTGTGATTTATGATCCTGCTGGTGACTTGATATATCTTCAAGGTATCTGTCTAGGACAAACTACAAACAATGTCGCTGAGTATAGTGTTGTTATTGAACTATTAATCGAGGTGATTACCCTCAGCATTCGTGCATTGGTTATAAATCTAGACTCACATCTTATCATTCTTCAATTTAATGGACATTATTCATTTGGAAACCCTCACATTTTAACGTTGTAATTGTGTGTTCATTTGCTGGAAAGAAATTTTGGTTACATTACATATCAACATATTCCTAGGTGAATGAATGCATTAACTGATATAGTGGCTAACATTTTATTAGATAAACATTTGCGTAATTTATAAAATCATCATCACATGAAAGGACCCATATAGGACAATAGATGTATATATATATATATATATAATGTTTTCATTGGTGTGCATCATAAGCTCAAAAAATTTGTGTGTTTCTGTTACATCCTGAGACATCATGTCTCTAAAAAATATGTGGAAATAAAAATTAGGTGTCTACTCAACGTGATGTTTATGATAGCATGTCACCGCCTATACAAGCCGCCTCAATAAGCGGTGAACCCAGTTTGACACCCTACAATGTGTCTCTGGTATGCACGAGGAACATCGTGAATCGCTCACAGTCTAGGATTCCACGGGACATTCCCTCCAGGTTGCGCACATTTTCCTCCTCCTTGCCTCCGTCACCATGAGGGGACATATCAAAGTCCCGAGGAACTTGCATTGCTATTGGAGACATACCTGGAGGTCTCTATGGGTCAACATCTGCAATTGCACAAGGATTTAATGTAAGAACATGCATAACAAAAAAAATCATAATACTCGTGAAAATAAAAAATGAGTCTTACCAAGTACTTCAACCCAATCCTCTCCTTAGGGGAGTGGGAGATTTGTATCGCTAGTGAAATATGTGCCAAAGTAGGGCTAATCCTCCACAATGATCAATTGTTGATGGAGCCAACAAACGAACTCTGGTATTCAAGACATCTGTTGACTTCCCCCCGACCTAGGCATCAAAGCTGCCCAACAGGCCATCCGTAGTTCCTGTGTGGTGCTGTCAGAATTATCACCTCCTATCACTGAAATATTTTCATTCGGTCGAGGATGAATGATACCAGGATAGACCCATAGCCAAACTGATTTAGTTTTCCTTTCTTGCACTTTGTCAGTTGATGCTTCATATTGATGGTCACTGCCTCTGCCCAGTTGTAGAGGGTCGACGTCAAGAAATATACAGCAAGAAGTAGTTGTGTATTTGTAGCTTCGTGTGGTGCCTGTGATCCTGCAGCTCGTGTGATGGTGTGTAGCACTACCTTTAGTGCCAAGTCTGGGATAGTCTGGATATCCACCTTCTAGCTTCCTGATCCTTTCTATGCCCCTCAACATACCCTGTCGATTACCATGCTCATGTTCTCCATGGTGGGCTGGGTGTCGGTCAGGACTGGTGCTGCCCCCCTCTGTGACAGTCCCGTTATAAAACAAATTTTTCAAACTTCAATCTCGAGCTCCTAGTCACAAAGAATGAATTTTTCCTGATCTTGGTCCCAGATACTAATTAAGTATTGCAGTAGCTCCGGTTGAACCCTGAGGCACGGTTTCATGAAGAATTTCTTGAGACCACAATTTCTAAGGGCCTCCACGCACCTTTCGTTATCCATGGAAAGTTCGTCTTCTTCACCGTGTTCTCATTCTTTCTATTCAATCACCATGTTGCCGCTTCACACCTACAAATGCCTTTATATGAATATCATTAGCCAAATTAAAACTTTTGATTAGTGAAAATGGTCCTACTTGATTTCATTATAAGCTTAAAATGGTTTTTGTGGTTGGCGCGAGTCCGTGCCTGATACTCGCGCCAACCACCGGGCCCTAATTTTTACAATTTCCTTGAAAATTTTCCAAATTTGGGGTTGCAATCAATGAAACTACAATAAAAATGTAGGGAGGAATGATAGCTCTTACCAGGAACTAATGGATTCGAGATTGGTATGTCGGATTAGCCACTATCGCCGCCGCAAAATCACAGTGTAAAAAGGGTAACTATTGCTCCGCAAGATGTAAAAGCGAAAAGTACTTATTTTTTACCATTTTTGGCATTTTATAACTTTTCGAAACCCTAATTAGGTTTTAAGATAGATTTTTCGATTATTTCACTATGTTATTTCGAGAGATGGGTTTTACATGCGTCCCTTGTGCAGGGGTGGGTTTCTAATGAGATAGACATGAAGTAACGGGTTGTATTTTATACTTTTTCGGACTCAGTAAAACCACAAAAAAGTCTCTGATGGAGTCATCTTTCAGCTCTTTTTTGACTCTTTAAAACTAAAAATATTGCTAAGACTCTTGTCATTTTGAACTCGTTAAATGGCTACAAAATGATATCTACCTAGTATACGTTTACCCCTTTTTTGGGCTGGGATAGATTATTTACGAAAAAGGAATACCTTAGCCTATCACGACTAAGAGGTTCTCTCAGACACTATTTTCTACCTTTTCGGATCTGAGGGAATATTTACGAAAGGAGACCTGCTAGATTTTTATTTTCTGCTCCTTTTCAAACTCTCTAAAACATGAAAATATGCCTGGTTCTTCCTTTGTGAGACTCGTTACACCCTGATGACATCAAAAATCATCACCATGACATTACCCGAGTTCCTCATTCCTAGGGCTCATAAAATGTGCTAGGATGGATTTTTCCGAAGGACAAACTTACATTAGAAGCATATGTTATCCCCTTCAAGCTTGTTTTCCAAAAATAATTGGGGTACTCGCCATAAATGGAGGGGGTAAATGGAACTAGTTTTTAGTTGTGTCGGTAGTATGTCGCTCTTGAACATGACACTCGTCTACATTCATGTCGGATTGGGGACATATAATTTCATAATTTTTTCCTCCATGGGTTTGGGTGATTTTTTTTGACATCTCATATTCTCTTTGCCATGTCATCATGACCTCAGATCCCTTGATGTCGAATACTGCCAAATCCGGAGTCGTGTCGCTGATATGTTCAAGAGACGTTTTCTTTTGAAGTTTTCAACCTCCCTCTGATTCTCTGTTCGGTCCTGATTCACTATCATCATGTTCCTCTATCTCATGTCGATAAGTGGGAAACATTATGGCCCTCCTTCGACTGGGTCACTTCCTGTTGACTTCAGCTTATTATCTGTGAAGTTGATCTAGAGACTCCCTTTTGGTACCTTGGAGCTTGCATGCCTCAATGGAAAGCTCTTTGCATTCAATGACAGGTCCAAATCATTGGCCTTCGATCAAGTGATTCTATGGGTGTTCGACACTAGATCATTATTCACATTCCATGGATTGTACCTGTTGTAGCTTAAGAGCCCTTGCCATTATTGCTAGTTTCTCTCGTGCCTGTTAACAACTTTCACCATTGGCTGGTAATCAAGTGACTTTCTGGCATGTTCGAGTTCAGCTCACATATTCACATGGTTGAATTTGTACTTGTTCAGGTCAAGATGGAGCGCAAGCCCCTGGGTTTTTTCTGATAAGATCCAGGTTGCGGGATATTGTGGTTTATTGTGACTTATTGCATGACTCTTTTTATCGGATGGTTGTGACCATACCTAAGTCTATTTGTTGATCCTTACTCCTGGATGGCTGCATCCATAACTCAGATCTCAGTTTTTATGTACTCTAATATGCATGGCTATGCCCATGCCACATCATCATGTGTTATAGATATCGGTTGCATTTGTACTTGTAGGTCTCTCGACAATAGTGTTTGGTTCGAACGCGTTCTCGTAAATAATTTCACCTCTCCCTATCTCTCGAGCCTCATGCTTTAGGGGGGCATCTGTTACACACAATTTTGTCACCATCCCTGCAATCCCCATCCCACACATTGGAGGATCATTTATGTGACTAATAAGAAGTGTCATGCCTTGCAAAGACCATCATTACATCCCTTTCTATGAGGACAACATTCCTTCTGTTGAAAATTTCCTAAGTCGACCATCAGAAACACATGTTTTTGGGTTGGCACTTGTAGAATGTTATGCCCTTGTGCCAATGAGGAAGATTAACACTGGGCCCTATGCCCATTAGCACTCTATGCCAATGAGCTACCCATGGCAACTTGTTTTTGGAATGTTTTTTAAATATAGAGGCGAAGTTTCTATGATAACAACTTCATGGGCGAGTCAACTTGGATGGTTCGACTGAATAACCATGAAATCCCTCCTTTGGCCTCTTGTTTCCACCTTTTGGGGAAACCCCCCAAAGGATAAAGCCTCCCTTCCAACATTGTAGGGATCCCAACCTCCTCCTCTCCCTCTATAAATAAAGCTATCTCCCACTGATATGCTAGCTGAACATATTATAGCTGAATAGCTGAAGAGAATTGCTGAACTTTTTGCTAGCGAGATAGAACAGAGAAAGAGACCTTTGTAAAGAGAGAGCCTAGGCTTGTGTCCTCACCTCATCCTAATCCCTAATGATCCTTCGAGACATGCTTCTACTGAACCCGTTGAAGGAGGTTGTGGCGTCAAGGCTTTGGTTGTAATCTCTTTCCTCTATTTTTATATACATGACTATTGTCTGGATCCCATATTGTATTAATATGGTTTATTTTACGCAATGTGTTTAGTCCTCCTTAACTCACTAGTTAGCTACGAATGCAATTATTGTCTTGTATATTGCTCTTGTCTTTGATCTTTGCACAAGAATACGAGTACCATTGATGAAGGATCATGACTTGTTGGGACAGAGATCAAGAGGCCACCACTACTACAGATGCGACAATTGCGTTGGACTCCAGGTAGGAAAATCTATCCCAACCTTTTTCATTCGTTAGCTAGGAACCTACACCTTAGCTTGCTCCCTTGTTGCTAGACCCACTTGATCAGGTGATCATGTCCTTAATGGAAAAATGCTCAAAATTTTGTTTTCTCAGAATCGGTTCAAACCAGAATGACAGAAAAGAGCTCGTCAAAAGGATCCTGTAGCCGTGAACGACACTCAAATCCATTACCGTATGGAGAAGATATTGCACTTTGAAATCGCTCAATAACTTTCAATTTTGAAAGGAAATTTTTTTAATATTATGGTTTGGGATAATTTTATTTTTTATTAAGGTTTAGTAAATTATTAAATTATACATTTTTTTATATTTTATATGATTTAAATTAATCATATATTATATTAATTAATATATGTTTTAATTAATTTTAAATTAATTAAACCTTATTAAAAACTAAATATTAAACCATACTATATATTAAACAAAATTCGAAATATGTATATGGTTCATCCAAGGTTTATGGAAAATGTTTCAAAGTCCTATGTTAAAACCTAAAGGACAAAACTCAAATTTTAAATATACGTGGACATCACGTTATGTTATAAATTCAATGGCATAATGTATGGTTTAAAAGGTTAAGTGGCACGTGGCTACTTTGGAGTGGAGTTAAAGAGCTGGGGGCCAGCCCCCTCTGCAAAGAAACCACCGGCGGAAAACCAGCAGTGTGGCGCAAACTCCGAGGCAGATTAATTATTGCATAATTCAAACGGTTAAGTGTTATGTGGTTGTTCACATATAAGGCAAACTTACGTTGGTTTTAATGCCAACGTTAAATGCAAACGGTTGGTTCCAACGTATATTCCGACGGATACAAGGTGACATGTGACCGAATGATCGTTAACATTTAAATTCCAGTTTATCTACATGGTTTAGTTGGTGGATTCCACCTGTTTAGTGCCAATCCCCTATTTTAGTGGTGCTAACTGCAGTTCCAGCAGATTTGGTGGAGCTGTGTAGGGCAAACTTGGACAAAAGTTGTTTTGACCATAACTTTGGCTAGGAGAGTCCTTTTGGAATGATTTTTTTTTTTTTGGGGGGTATTGGAACATTTTGAAGCTACTAGAATAGGTTACAAAGCCATCAGGGCACTCTTTTAGAGGTTTTATCAGCGGATTAGCTAGAGGAGCCACCAGGGCTTTGGGAATGGACAGCTGTATTGGGCTATGTTCATCTGTTTGAGGTGAATTTGTAGTCAATTTTTACTATTTCCAGCACTCTGATTCTATTTAAGCAGCTATTTATACCTATTAAGGCTTGCTTCATGATGTATAACTATTTTTGAGCATTATAAGAGAAGGGAAAAGCCCATTTGGGGGCTTTTGGACCCGGCAGATGTAGCCCAAGAGAGGGGTGAACTGCCTTATCAGATGATTTGTTATATGCTATGAGTTCTTGCTGTTTATTTTCATATTTTAATACCTTAAATAGTAAATTGAAATAAGTCTCCTTAACTCAAAAACACTTATACACTTAGCAAAACATATTTGTTCCATTCCAAAACACATTTGTTCCATTGAAAAACACTTTAACATGCTTGCACATTCATATTATTGGTTAATGAATACTTTTAATGAGAAAACAAATACTTTCATTACCAGATCACTTTAGTGTTAACTTATTATTTCTTTAGGCAGAGTTTGTAAGAGGGCCAGATAGCTTCAGGTTTCATCCTTTCTTTGAAAGGTGAAATAACTAGTAAAAGCCCCTACAGTCTATCTCTGTATGAGAAATAATTAGTTCACACATTTTAGATCAGATTGGTATTAGAGCTAAGGTTGAACTCAGTTTTTGAGTGTTTCTTTTGTGCAAGATATATTTTCCTGTTTTGCAAATTTGATGCTTACTAGGTTGAAACTGAAAATAGGGGAAGGACAATTGGTTAGTGCTCAAACTAATCCACAACCAAGGAGGGCCAGAGTGCCATTATCTCCACCTTCTATCACACCCTCAATAGCCTTAGAAGCAGCTACAAGCATGTCTTCAAGAGAAGGTGAAGCTCATGAAGAAATGGATCCCAAGGAAGAAGAAAGAATCTTTAGAAAAGCTTTCTTGGATATGACTGAAATGGTTAGGATTCTCTATCAAGAAAGAAATGATAGGATTGCTGGAGAAGGGTCTAGAAACCAAAGAGAAGAAGGAGATTCTTCAGGAGGAAAGAAAGACAATGAAAAGTCAAAGAAAGGGAATGGAGGAAATGGTGATCCACCATCTCCATCATCATCCTCTTCCTCAACATCATCCTCTTCAACTTCAAAAAATCAGTCACATAAGTAAAAAACAACTGGTAAAAATCCTTTGTTAAAGCTTGATGTCAAATTTGAGTTGTCGATGTTTAATGGTGATGTTAATGCAGAGAAATTAGATAATTGGATTAGACAACTGGAGGTCTATCTAAGGATTCAAAATCTGCACGATGATGACACCAAAATGCAATTAGCCTCATTAAGGATGGATGGAGTAGCCTTGGTTTGGTGGGAAGCCA